>JAQPZY010001421.1:600000-1167500 GCA_029931535.1 Margaritifera margaritifera | reverse complement strand
CTTTCGATCCTAAAATGACATCATATAATTTACGTTTACTCTACTTGTTGTAAGTAAGAATTGTAAATGTACCGAAAGACATGATATCTTGATAGTTGTAGTAACGGTTTTGAACCATAATAATTTCATGTATATCATGTTTAGAAATTTTGACCAGATGAGGTCAGAATTAATCTATGGTCTGAGACAGTATGATAGTTTCAGCTATTGTGGAACTAGCTTTTGTATTGTAAAAGTCACTTGTGATTCTAAATCCGGGGTCATCTCATATTGCATAAAATATTTCGTTTAATCTGTAATTCAAATCATGTTGCTTTTATTTGGCTAAAAAATTACAGAATAGCTCAAAGTGGGGTTGAAACAAGAGGTAAAGTTGATGTGCGGTACACTACTTCCTGTAAACCCATAATGCGTTGTCGTAAAACCGCTAAATATAATACACGTTTCTGACAGGAAGTGAGTAAAACCGAAGGTCTTGTCAATCTTTTTTTTTCACGACCGAAAGTGTCGTTGGCGATTATGAGTACCTTGCAGATATGGGCACGAAATGGGCCCAAAACGTAACCGGTGGCAGAGGTGACAGAAGAAGGACTTACAACTCACAATACTCTGCGAGGAGAGTGAGGTTGTGTTTGCTTTGCACAACTTACTATAAACTTGTTTCTCACCCAATAAAATTACTCTCTCTGTGAAGGTATACGCAACAAAATGCTTGTATCGATTAGAGAGTGTATATACACCCTAAAGATTTAAATTACCAATTCCAAAAATGTTATTGTTTGTCTTGTGATACAATCGTAGAAAACTAAATTAGTAGTCACTGTTCATTGAAATATCATATCACTGATATAATCACCTTTAAAATCTAGACATTTGATCATAACAATTGATCTCATAATTCATTCACTTAGTCCTCATAACACTAGTTAATGTGTTAATGTTTTTTTAATTCCGTGTTCAGCTTCACTTTTATTCGATTATTTTTTTCCTTGTCGTTAATAGTACTTTGTCATATGCGAACACCCCACGTGTACTCAACTATTATCAATGATATATGTACGGCAGTAAATGATATTCAATTGAACTTTAGCCTTGCTAGGGGAAAAAACAATGAAGGAAATAAGTGGCCCTGAGATGTGATATACAGAAGAAAAAATATATATTTACATCATAAATGACATGTATTATATATTTAACTCTCATGATTACACATACACACATACACACAGATGCATATGCTTAATGATGTTACATGTAACAACTTTAAATCCATATCTGACCAACATACTCATGGTACTAAAAAAGTGTATGTATAACTCATCATTTTATTCATTCTGTATTTGATTCATATTGATTGTGAAGGAATACTCACTCTAATTGTCACATAATACCACAGTGAAACATTTAATAACACTTTGAAATCTTCATTATATATGCACATTTACACACACATACACACACACATTTCCTCTGAGACATTTAAAAAAAATTCAACCCTGGTTAACATTGACTGAATTAGTATTTGTATTCTTTCTCACAGATAGTCAATGGAAATGTTATAGGAAAGAAAAATATCTTTATTCTAAACGTTTAATAAAATTGTGAAGAATGTAATAGAGTTTTAAATACTAATAAAATTGTACAGTTTTATGTGCACATCTGCCATGTGTAATAGAATATGAAAAAGAAACACAAATTCCCCCAGATCCTCTCTCTCTCTCTCTCTCTCACACACACACACTCTCCCTCTCTCTCTCTCTCTCTCTCTCTCTCTCTCACACACACACACACACACACACACACACTCTCTCTCTCTCTCTTTCTCTCTCTCGTGTATGCGTACACAGAGCAATAAATACAAATATGGTGAAAAGGAAGTTAGATGAAAAATTATATATCTTCCAGCAAAGTGTGTATAACACTGAAAACGACTATATTAAAAAATGTTGCACAGTCATCCATGTTAACAACAATCCATCCATCAATCCATCACTGTGATACCTATGTCTTGCCTGTCCATCACTGATGAAAAAATGTATTGCTAACGATTTAAGTGAAATGTTTTTATAGAAGAAGATTTTGTTTTAATGCTCTTTTTATGTACAACAGTTTCCCGACAAGAGCCCCCCCCCCTCCACCCCCTTGCATATTAAAATGTTACACCCAACATGTTACTCAATATTCATGTCTCTCAGTTTGGGATTACCTTTTTCTGAATCCCACTGACGCCTCTCCAAAACATTTGACCATGTGCGCAATATAAGTTAAAATTTAGAAAGCATGAGAAAAGTAGGATTCTGATTTGTTATACAGCCAAATAAAATGCAATACATTTAATAATTACTGTTTTTATTGTACAGGATTATGGATTAAAATTCTTCTAATCAATGTGTCTGAAATTGATGTATGAATTGTTTGTTAAATATTCAATATTTCAATTTGAGGAATATGCATTCAATATAAAATATTGCATGTCAATAATAATGAAAAGAATAACATTCGATATAAAATATGGTATGTCAATAATAATGAGAAGAATATCATTCTACATAAAATATGATATGTCAATAATAATGAAAAGAATATCATTCGATGTAAAATATGATATGTCAATAATAATGAGAATAATAAAATTCTATATAAAATATGGTATGTCAATAATAATGAAAATATTATCATTCGATATCAAATATGGTATGTCAATAATAATGGAAAAAATATCATTCGATATAAAATATGGTATGTCAATAATAATGAGAAGAATACTCAGTGTGTGGTAACATGCAAACGCAATTTGATGGATATGTGTGGGGGGAGGGGTTAGATTGGGTCAGAGACAGGCAGACAGACAGCAACAGCTGGAAGGCATTTAATACTCTTAATTTTTAGACAAAATTAAGGCGATTTCACACACTACTGTTTCACATCGAATATGTCATCTAAATAATCAAGTCACAGGTTCGCCCGATTAGTCGATTAGCAGGAACCAGGTTTCTTTGTGATGCCCTCTGAGATGGAGGTAACCCACCTTGGAAAGCCGTTGTTTAACGTCTATAGCGAAGTGTAATTATTACATTTAGTGCATGAAATAGTCAGAGGCGATCGGATTGGTTATTCAAGTATATATCAAAATATCTATATTGAGTAAGTTAGATACCCATATTATCTTAAACAAACATGACCTATCTTGAGATTTATTTCTCAATTACAAGCTTTCACATGAAGACATTACAAAATACGAGGGACTGATTTTTTATTTGGAGTCACGCTCAAATTGCGACCAATAGCGTTAAGCGAATACCCTTCCCCTATTTGTAAAAAAGAAATGAGAAACTTAAAGTTGAAATAACATAGTACTTAATTTCCTTCACACTGATACTAAAGCATAGATACGCTGGAGACATAATAATAGCAATATTGTTAAGATGATCGTCTCACAGGTAGTAGAAGTAGCAGCAGCTGCAGTAGTAGTAGTAGTGGAAGCAACACTATCCATAGCTAGGAGTACGAAGAAATTTTAATGAGCATGTTCTCCAAAATACTCTCTCTCTCTCTCTCTCTCTCTCTCTCTCTCTCTCTCTCTCTCTCTCTCTCTCTCTCTCTCTCTCTCAAACAGTTACAACAAAAGTAGCAGTTCAAGGGAACGACGTAAAAGCTATTGTGTCAGCTAAAAAATAAGTTTAAATCAATGCCTTTGAAGCGAAAAATCTCATTTAGTCAGAACATTTTAAACAATAAAGAAAAAAAAAAAAAAACACACAAAAAAATATTGCCGACATGAAACATCGTATATTAAAAGAAAAAAAGTTCTAATGAAACACGATGTAGAAGAGTCCTTTAAAAAATTTGTACGATACTTAAGGAAAAAGGTATATAAAACAACAACAAAATTCTCTGTGCTACTAATACCTGATATGAATAAGTTCTGAAGTGTTGTAGAGATGTGAAACTACTTAAAACCAATCAGCGTTAATTTTCGTTGTATTTAATACACACATACAAAAACGATCCTTTTGAGATTTTAAATTATATTTATCAAAATTCGAAGAAACTATAATTCAATGACGCACCAACATAATGTCACTGACACAGCACAAGGAAGCTGTTTCTTGTCGAATTGATGTTTAGTGGTGAATATCTTCCCGACTATGTCTGAAAGCTAAAATCACAAAAATGGCAATACTCACGAACGTAATACAGAATAATTCCAGTTTGGGTAAGAAAACACTTACCTGTTTGTATGATCTAGTTGTACGTCTCAACTTCACATCCTATGTACCTTGAACTATTTGCGACAAAGTCCTGTGTTGTCACCATATACACAGCTTGTCGCACGCGGAAACGCCCACTCGGCGCTTGACCTTTAACCAGTTGCCTTGTTGGCTGTAACTAATAAGTAAGCAACGGGATTGGACAGTTATGAAGCTAACTATTGTTTGGGAATATCATCTTTAAAAATTCGTGCTCAGAGGAGAAGGAAACAAAAATCATTAATTGTGAAGAACATTAGATACACTGGACTATATCCATGACAACATCACTTAATTATCCGACTTCATGTATATATTTATCTTATATAACGTGTACAGTTGACAGGATATGACACGTCGAAAAACGACACTAACGTTTAAGTGGTTATGCGGGAGTAAATCGTCAAGAAATTTAGATTCTGCAACATATCCATTTGTTTCCGATATAAAACGTAGCATATTTTACTTTTAAAAAGACAATTTTAGATGCAAAATTCTTTAATACACTGCGATTCCCTCCCTACCTGTCTCAAAAAAATTATACTACATGCTTCAGAAATAGAAGAGGTTGAATACTGCATGGAAAGACATCAGGAGATCATTCTGGCAAGATTGGAGGAGAATTTTATTCTTGACGAAATCAGATTCATACTACAAAGAAATTCATTACAATTCAATTTTCAACACTTCCTTTGGATAAATGGCACTGCAATGGGAACCAAAGTAACTTCAAGTTACGCGACTCTCGTTATAGGTTACCTAGATGCATAAGCTATTCGGAGAAGCGGAAGATACATATAGCCAGGATTTCCAAACGTATCTTCATGTCACCTAGAAAAGTATTCCGGATATTTTCATTTTTTTATTTGGATGCACTTCTACAGAGAACTGGAGGATTTCCATAAATTTATTAAAAATGTACATCAAGAGATTATGTTTACCATGGAATTTAACAACAGTAGATTCCCTTACCTGGACATACTTGTAATACGGGCAAGTTAGTAATATTAAAACAGACATCTTCTACAAAAGCACACAATCAATACTTAAATATTCACTCTTATCACTCCTCACATACTAAACATAACATACCATATTCTCACTCTTGTCACTCCTGACATACTAAACATAACATACCATATTGTCACTCTTGTCACTGGTCACATACTAAACATAACATACCATACCATATTGTCACTCTTGTTACTCCTCACATACTAAACACAACATACCATATTGTCACTCTTGTCACTTCTCATATACTATACATAACATACCATTTTGTCATTCTTGTCACTCCACACATACTAAACATAAAATATCATATTATCACTGTTGTCACTCCAGACATACTAAACACAACATACCATAGTATCAATGTTGTCACTCCACACATACCAAACACAACATATCATATTATCAATGTTGTCACTTATCACATACTAAACATAACATATTATATTGTCACTGTTTTCACTCCACACATACTAAACGTAACGTACCATATTGTCACTCTTGTCACTCCTCACATACTAAACATAACATACCATATCGTCACTGTTGTCACTCCACATATACTTAAAGAACACAAAATATTGTCTAACGAGAAGAATATGTACCGTAGTTGTAAAATATACGAGCTAGAGATTTATTTGCAAAATAAAACTACTCGAAACAATTATTACAATCGGGAATCGAATTCCCATAGAAGTATTAAAAAGATTTTCAGAGAAAAATATTAAGAATTAAAATAGCATACCCTTTGTCACGACAAAGAATCCACATCATATATATATATATATATATATATATATATATATATATATATATATATATATATATATATATATCATAAATGTTGCTTAGAAAATTTCTCGATCTTGCGACAGATTGTAAAACTGAATGGAATTACTAAAGAAGAGGACAGAATCAAAAGCAAAAGACAACAAGGCAATCTGAAGAAAATATTAACTACAGCAAACTTGGATGAAATTGATCCCATATGATAGAAGGTGGCAAAGTGCAGTGACCCCAAATGTGGAACGTGTACTTCCATTAAAACTGGGAACAGATATCGAAAATAAGAGGAAACGTAATACAACTTAATTCAGATATCACATGCAGATCAGCTAATTTAATCTACAACAGCATCAAATGTTCGGGATGTGAATATATATATATATATATATATATATATATATATATATATATATATATATATATATATATATATATATATATATATAACAAACAGGTAACACCCTCTGCGGGAGGACAAAACGGAATCCGAATTTGAGAAAAATCCCACTAAGTGAACATTTGCACACATGCTGTCATTGACAGTTTCACATTTGAACACATGCGGTCATGGACAGTTTCACATTTGAACACACGCGGTCATGGACAGTTTAGCAGTTGAACACATCTGGTCATGGACAGTTTCACATTTGAACACACTGGGTCATGGACAGTTTCACATTTGAACACACCGGGTCATGGACAGTTTCACTTTTGAACACACTGGGTCATGGACAGTTTCACATTTGAACACATGCGGTCATGGACAGTTTCCTTTTTTTCCCTTTCATGTAAGACAAAAATGTAACAAAAAGACATCCTAAAGTATAATATTTTATAGAAATATTCTAACCAAAATCTAATGGATAATGCAAACAGAAACCATGCGAATACTTTTTAAATTTTATCTGGACTTGCAAAAAGGCTAAACATAATTACCCTTAATTTCTATTTTGTTCATCGTTAACATTAATTTTAAATTACAACATTTCTATTTTGTTCATCGTTAGCACTAATTTTAAATTACAACATTTCTATTTTGTTCATCGTCAACAGTAATTTTATATTACAACATTTTACATTTGGGGAGTCGCGGAAGCTCAGTTGGAAGATCGTCTGACTTGTCAGCCAAAAGACGAGGGTTCGATACCCGCCCAAGCAGTACAGGTCGGCTGCCTCGGTGTGTCCTTGTGGAAGGCAGTTAGCTCCCATTTCCTCGGAATGATACAGCAAATATTGTGTTTATAAGCGCCGCTTAAACAAACAAACCAAGCAACAACAACAACAACAACAACAACAACAACAACAAAATGCATTTTTAAAAAATTTATTTTAATTCTAATTCACTTTCTACGTAGTGCACTTAGCACCCATTTCCTAGGCATGATACAGCCAATAACATGTTTGAAAGTGCCGTTAAAAACAAATAACAAAACTAAATTTTTATTTCAATTCTAATCCATTTTCTATTCAGTGCTTTTAAGTCAAATTCACGAACATTTAAATAAAAGATATTTTATTGATAAGATGTAGACATACTTTGACGCACTATTTTCATTTTAGTAATAAATAATTCTAGTGGACCATCAGATACATAGCATAAATCATATTCAAATTCTGAATGTAACGGAATAATATTATTGACAAGAGATATAAAAATCTTACGGAAGCCGGTTGGTAACATGTCCAACTCGATTTCTTTTGCATTGAAATTACAACTTAGTATCTCGTAATTATGAGTTAGCTAGCTCATACTTACGAGTTAGCATTTCTTAATTACGAGATAGCTACGTTGTAATTTCGGAATCCTGTATTTGTCATAATAAACGCACTGGATCAACATAAGAATGATTAAATACACCCAGCAAATTGACCACACAAAGATATGCAGTGATCAATTGTCACTGCGTGTCTAGAATGAACTGACACAGATATGCAGTAATGGAATCGATCACTGCATATCTAGAAAGGACCACGAGCTCAGTTGACACAGCGTCAAACTCGCAATTCAAGGAAGTTTTGTATTTTCTTTCCTTCTTTCTTTGCTCACTGTTTGATTTTTCATTTGTGTTTTGTGTATGGCTTTAAGAGTGTGGCACACAGTATCATTGTAATATACACGAAACTCAATATTATCTATTTATTTAAATATCGTTGAAGATAATTTTACAATATCAGTTCGTACTCTCAGATGCTGAAAGTGGTTTTATTACGAAAAATATCTTGCGTTAAAAGACTCCTTTACTATTATTAAAAATACTTTCTCAGGTCCAATACGTTTTTTATGTACTCTTTTTTCTCATGAATTTGATAAAAAGGGTCCATAATTATCTAGAGTTAATCGCAGACATATATGGTACAAATTATTTTATATTAGCTTAATAAATCAAGATGCATATCTCCTGATAGTAAGTCAAAAACATTTGCTAGATTTCAGAATCTAATATTTGTTTCTTCAAAACCATTGAACAAAATTATTTCATCTATGTGCCCCGATTATGAACTTGAAATCAAACCCAGTTTCCAAGAAAAAAACACACATGTATCATGAAAGCATGGTCAAGTCAAGGAGGTGAGGTTTGCTAGAAAATAAATAAATTTTTTTTAGCGTTAAAGCAAATGAAAGACTAAACAACTTACCTTTTGCTCTGGAATCTAATCTAAAGATCTAATAAAGTGGGCATACGTACATACTAATGATATGATTTCCACAGCTATGTGGGAAAACACGCGTAATCTCTCTGTATTGCAAAAGTATTGTATATACTGAGTCACTTTTTCATTACTGCCAATAGCATGAAGTTGTTGCACCCTTGAATCGTATTGTCAAGGTAACACACTCCGTTATCAGTACATACACAATTGTGTGTCATAATCGTCTTGTCAAGGTAACACCCCCCGTTATTAGTACCTACACACATTTGTGGCATAATCAATCACTACACTCAATTTTATAAGCAGTGACCATATGCTGTAGTAAAATTTGTGACCGTTGCAAAGGCAAAATTTATGGCTGAATCAAAAACATTGCAACGATAATTGGATACCGTTGCAAATAATTGAATGCTCGTGCAACTGTACCGGTAGTTTTAGCCCTCTTGGTACACCATACAAATCTTTAACAAAGTACAAGTCTGCTTGTAAATGGAGATAGCGCTACACACCCCGTCAGACCACATGTGAATAGATACAAGTTAATTTGGATGCACAGACACTCTTATCTTACCAGTATGAGTAACGATATATGTATATCTTATTCAGGTCAAAGTTACACATGTACGTCAACATGGGCGAAAAGAACAGACAAATTACAAGAAATTAAGCAAATAATGCACGTGATCAATTTATGGTAGTTTATCTACATGCATAAAAATTACCACTTTATATATTTCCTAGATATGTGCAAATCTTGACAAAATAAGTCCACAATAATTATTTTTAAAATTTCTTTTTAGATTAGAAATTAATAAAGAATGAGAAAAACATGTGAATAAAATGTTTATATATCAAATATTAATATCGGTCTACAAATTACTTTTAATAGTGTCTCTTCAGAAAAATGCAAGTAATATCTGTATCCTTCCTAATCTATTGTATGAGTGGCGAAGAGTACTACATTCATAAGGAATGAATGTAAAGATAAGTGAAGTTCTAAATGAAATATTATCTGTCGATATTGGATCCACATAAACATGTAGTTTCGTTTATAACGCTTCGATGTCAACGTTACAGACTAAATTGTATATCGTATTATGTCTCTCTTATGCCACAATAAATCAGATAACTGAGTAATTTCAATATGTCATAGTATCAGTTTGTTTGGATGAATTCAGTTTACATAACTTATGTTTTTTTAACGCTACACACAAAACAAATGTCGTGAAATGTGAGGATTTCTTATCTTACAAACAAAACAAAAGTTCCTGTCGACAATCATGAGTATAAACAATTCAAGCATTGTATCTAAGTGACTCCATTTGTTTGTGCAAAGGACAGAGTAAGTCTAATTTTGTTTTCATCCCTAAAATGGCAACAAATATGAGGGAAATCGTTTATCTTTGGATCTGATCCAAACGTTCCATTGGACTCAATTAGGAAACCTTCATTTTTAATAATATTTGCTTCATAATTTTACAATCATAATAATAAAAAATGTTTTATTTGTAAGTGAATTTAGAGCCCGTATCACGATTAGATATTGAGACAGAAAGATATGACACCTTCAGTGGCTAGATAAGCATGAAAGTGTGAATAGTGGGATGGAAAAACTTATTAACACCATTTATCGTGCAATTTACACTATTAAAAAGAGGGCATTGTTGTGCCTTGAGATTATCGGAATTTCACTTTCACGCCCAGCATGTACTCAGATGTTAAAATATATGTTTCGAAGTGAGGTCTTCTTGTCATTGATATTATTTATGTGACACGGGGTCTGACTCAAATCTTCTAGGTAATCATGAAAAAGATGTCTTAAACAATTTTACGACTGGAAATTACATGTTGCTGTACAAATCGGGTAATTACATACTGGATTAGTTTACAACCAGTAATTTTAAATATTATTGTAGGCTTACATTTTACCTGACGTGTCCAACATTACACACCTAATAAATGTGATAAAAAGATGCTTTAGTGGAAGCTATGGATGAAAGTGAGATGATTGAGAAGAGAAGTCACACATGTTCCAAATTTTGTTGCTACTAATTAACGCAAAAGGGTGAACATATATACAATTAATGTAAAAGGGTGAACATATATACAATTAATGTAAAAGGGTGAACATAGATACAATTAATGTAAAAGGGTGCACATATATACAATTAATGTAAAAGGGTGAACATAGATACAATTAATGTAAAAGGGTGAACATATATACAATTAATGAAAAAGGGTGCACATAGATACAATGAATGTAAAAGGGTGCACATATATACAATTAATGTAAAAGGGTGCACATATATACAATTAATGTAAAAGGGTGAAGATATATACAAATAAATGTAAAAGGGTGCACATATATACAATTAATGTAAAAGGGTGCACATATATACAATTAATGTAAAAGGGTGCACATAGATTCAATTAATGTAAAAGGGTGCACATATATACAATTAATGTAAAAGGGTGAAGATATATACAATTAATGTAAAAGGGTGCACATATATACAATTAATGTAAAAGGGTGCACATAGATAAAATTAATGTAAAAGGGTGAAGATATATACAATTAATGTAAAAGGGTGCACATATATACAATTAATGTAAAAGGGTGAACATATATACAATTAATGTAAAAGGGTGCACATATATACAATTGATGTAAAAGGATGCACATAGATACAATTAATGTAAAAGGGTGCACATATATACAATTAATGTAAAAGGGTGAAGATATATACAATTAATGTAAAAGGGTGCACATAGATACAATTAATGTAAAAGGGTGCACATATATACAATTAATGTAAAAGGGTGCACATAGATACAATTAATGTAAAAGGGTGAAGATATATACAATTAATGTAAAAGGATGCACATAGATACAATTAATGTAAAAGGGTGAAGATATATACAATTAATGTAAAAGGATGCACATATATACAATTAATGTAAAAGGATGCACATATATACAATTAATGTAAAAGGATGCACATATATACAATTAATGTAAAAGGATGCACATATATACAATTAATGTAAAAGGATGCACATATATACAATTAATGTAAAAGGATGCACATATATACAATTAATGTAAAAGGGTGAAGATATATACAATTAATGTAAAAGGATGCACATATATACAATTAATGTAAAAGGGTGCACATAGATACAATAATGTAAAAGGGTGCACATAGATACAATTAATGTAAAAGGGTGCACATATATACAATTAATGTAAAAGGGTGCACATATATACAATTAATGTAAAAGGGTGAAGATATATACAATTAATGTAAAAGGGTGCACATAGATTCAATTAATGTAAAAGGGTGCACATATATACAATTAATGTAAAAGGGTGAAGATATATACAATTAATGTAAAAGGGTGCACATATATACAATTAATGTAAAAGGGTGCACATATATACAATTAATGTAAAAGGGTGAAGATATATACAATTAATGTAAAAGGGTGCACATATATACAATTAATGTAAAAGGGTGCACATATATACAATTAATGTAAAAGGGTGAAGATATATACAATTAATGTAAAAGGGTGCACATATATACAATTAATGTAAAAGGGTGCACATAGATAAAATTAATGTAAAAGGGTGAAGATATATACAATTAATGTAAAAGGGTGCACATATATACAATTAATGTAAAAGGGTGCACATATATACAATTAATGTAAAAGGGTGCACATAGATACAATTCGCTTTAACCGTTGAATCTTTCTCAGAAAATGGGCCAACACATTTTTCAAATTGCGCCACGGCTGGAACCGAATACAAACATACACAACGATGACAACGACGACGACAACGACAACAGAAATACAATTATAATTTATCGTTATTGGCTTTTCTGTTCAACTGATGAATATAACGTCCACCATGTCAAAGAAAACTTTCATAAAAGTTCATATACAAAATACACTAAGATCAAAGTTAACTTTTTTCCGCTGACGATGAAGAAGAAAACATGTTGCATACTAATGGCAGGGTGTTAACATCCACCTGTTGGTCTAAAATTAAATTCAGTAATCGTTGATTCAAAACTGAGGTGAACAAATATTGCACTCTGGTCATCAAAACTGAGGTGAACAAATATCGCACTCTGGTCATCAAAACTGAGGTGAACATATATTGCACTCTGGTCATCATAGTGTTGATGTTGTAAACAAATTCAAACTAGTTATATGTTTGTGACAGTAATCAAAAGGTATAGCTTCTCATCAAATTTCTAATTATAATTTAGATACATAACATTGAATATATTTACGTCATCAAGTTATTAGAATTGTTGATGATGAGTTTAATTTCTCCTTTTATACATTTGGTGGAGCACAAATTGTCTTCAGCCTCATCGATTTAACAACGTATGTACTGAGGTAGTTTGCTTTGGTCATTATGCAAGCTTTTATTGGAATTCACAATGCACATTAACGAGAACTGAGATTGTATCATAAGTGATCAACTAATTGCACTTTAAGTTTGCAGTTGCTGATTTTCACACAAGGCCACACTAGGCTTGGTATATCATCATACAACCCAAAAGAAGTGACCAGAAATAGAATTCCTTTTTAATATTGTGGTAATGCTAACAGTTGAGATTAAACATGGAAAGTGGAATTGTCGTGTTTAACTCTAAACATCAAGTGCATCTCTGTGTTTTAAGTTATGTACATGGAGGATTAAGAGACAAATTTGAAATCTTCATTACAGACAGAGAATAAACGCAAGAATATAAAAGGCTAACATACCTTGAGATTCTTAAAGGAGACAACTCAACTTGAAACAGTGAGAACTGAAATGTTAAGAAGGCGCTGGAATTAAAGCTGAATGGTAGAAAAACAGTTGCGACCGTCACCTCTGAGGCGGTTATTATGATGAGGTACACAGCCGGAATCGTAGACCGTCAACTCTAAGGCAGTTACTATCACGAGGTACAGCCGGAATCGTAGGCCGGCACATCTAAGGCAGTTATTATCATGAGGTACACAGCCAGAATCGTAGGCTAGACCAAGAATGAGCTTAGGAACATCCGCAGAAAATTTACAAAGCAAGTGTTCATCCAAGGCGAAATGAATCCAGAAGCTTCTGTCATTAGACTGTATCTTCCCAAGAAGATTCGAGGGACAAAGACTTTGTCCGGCTTGGCAAGAGAGCTTCCAGGGAAAGGATTAAGACTTTGTCGAGGCTTGGAAAGAAATGGACCGGATTCAGACTTTGTCCAGGCTTGGAAAGAGAGCTTCGATTGACTGGATTAAGACCTTGTAAAGACTTGGAAAGAGAGCTTCGAGGGACAGGATTAAGACTTTGTAGGGGCTTGGAAAGAGAGCTTCGAGGGATAGGATTAAGACTTTGTCGAGGCTTGGAAAGAGAACTTCGAGGGATAGGATTAAGACTTTGTCGAGGCTTGGAAAGAGAGCTTCTGGGTATATGTGGTGGGAATTCAGTGAGACGAAGATCTGGCCAAAAAAGACTTGTTGAAAGATTAAATAGGAAAAATCTGGCATACCAGAAATAGGGAATTCAAGAAAGTACATATGAAAGAAAGCGAAATGCAGACAGAAATTATTAGGGATTTTGACCTGCATATGAAAGTACATTAGGATACAGTTGAAAATGATGAAGTAACACACACACACACACACACGTATAACTGATGTATACAGCACAAGATTCAGCTCATAGATTCATCGAAGTGAAAGCCAGTATACAAAGGCAACGCATCTGACTTAATAAGCACACTTAATACTCGAGTAATATTGTGAATTATACAGACAATCGCCTCATTAGCGAGTGCATTTAGCTTACTTAAAACGATAGTGAAACTGAAATTCAGCAAGGGGGTATGGTAGTGGGGATTGATTGCTCATCTAAATTAATGTAGTGGCAGGATCAAGACATTATACCGACTGAAAAAAAAGAACAATAACAAAACAAACGTGAAGTACTTATTATTTAAGAACACACACACACATACACACACACACTACAAAATAAATGTTTTAAAAAAATCAGATTTTGGAAAATGAATCATGGCTTCAAGTAGATATTCGCCCTATTTATCAAGTTATTCGATGTTTATATCTTTATGTTCGATCCTGCTCTGTGACATATGCGTTCCTTGATATTCATGTAAAACGAACCGCACTGTGTTCGTACACTTCTATATTCATCTTTATCATCCACCTACCTTCAGTGTAGTTTCCAACCGGCATCAGTCCAGCATAACTTATGTGTACAACAACTGTCACATCAGTCCAGCATAACTTATGTGTACAACAACTGTCACATCAGTCCAGCATAACTTATGTGTACAACAACTGTCACTTTTATGACGGCCTGTTCTTGATACTGATTTTACTACTCCATTTCTAGACGGAAGGTATGTGTGAATTAGAAACCGCTACGGTGTTGTCGATTTGGCATTTATAACACTTCAGGGCATGTGTCAATTCCAATTATAACATTTCAGGTCATGTGACAGTTCCGATTTACACTATTCAGTTTTCCAATCTAATCCCAAATTAGGAGCTAGAAGCATTTCACAATCCTTTTACAGTTTGCTTACATTCACAAAAACGATATTGAAATAATAGAGGGTTAACTGGTTAAGCATGAGTAAAAGCCTTCACTTGATCTTGATCCATTTATTCTTTTATGTAATTATCAATCTGCATTTTATTTATTTATTTATTTACTTACTTATTTATTTATTTATTTGACAGAATGGATTTATCAAAGTGTTCATGACTCATTCTTACTCATATAATCATTTGTTGCATCACATAATATCCATGTATTTGCTCCATCTGCAGCAATAAATTGCTTTTGACACAATATATTGTAGTTGTTGTCGTTTCATTTAAAGCCATTTTTCAGCACATGAGAGGCTATACATGGTGGCCAGTATACTAGTATTTGCCGGAGGAAGAACACGGGAAGATCCGTAGAAGACCACCACCCACGGGAAGCTACTGGCAAGCTTTCTCACATACCATCGTAAGTCGCGCTGAGACTCGAACTCACATGGACAGTGGTGAGATGTTTCAGTGATCTGTCAAGGTGAGCGCCTTAGACCACTAGGCCATCCGGGGCCTTAGACCACTAGGCCATCAGGGGCCCCGGATGCAATATGACCTTAAAAGACTTTTATATGTATTTACAGAAAAATTTACAAGGTTATCTGTCTAGTACATTATAAAAAAATACGTCAATATTTATGAAATTACATGTTTCTATAACTTCCCTTGTGTTCTACAGCTAGAGACTGTTGAAAGGAAGCTATCGTGCAATTTAAAAAGCGTGAATTCTTCCTTATGGTTAAATTTTGGGGAAATAAAGGTGTGAGGGAGAGAAGCACACACACACCAAAAAAAAAAAAAAAACAGAGAGAGAGAGAGAGAGAGAGAGAGAGAGAGAGCTTGTTGATCTTTATTTACACTGAACATAGCAAACTTTATCTAAAAACATGTTCATGCATGTACTGAAATGCTAGTAACATAATTGTCAGGTATCACTTGCTAAGAGGTGTCACACGATTTACATTCCTAGTCGTAAACTTTACAATAAGATTTATAATCATATGCAAATAACAAGCCTCTCAGATAGCACCGTCGTCTCGACGATCCAGATGGAGTGCATCTAGAAATTCACATACCGTTTTTTTTTTTATGGCGTGTAAATATTGACATCCATATAAGTCAGTAAATCATACTTAATAGGTCCCGTCATGTTTGCATGATAAAGTTTTATAAATTCTCGAAAATCTTGGACATGTGTCAACGATCACCAAGTTTTGGGGAAAAATAGTCCAGTTTTTGCATACTTTTTATTGGGGATAAAGGGCGAAAAAGAGAAAGGCAAGAAAATTAGGAAAATGGAATGGAACATTTGAACGATTTCCTCTGTACCTTTTTTTTTGACACGATGTATAAATAAACTTGAAGTATTAGTATGTTTTCGACACTGTATGCACTGAGCGATTATCATATTTATGACGAAATGCACTGAGAGATATACGACACCAAAGGACCCCAAGAATTACTAAAGCAGATCCACTAAAGACCATTGATATTAGGAACATAGTACGACTTGCATGTGGGGATCAGAGTACGACTTGCATGTGGGGATCAGAATACGACTTGCATGTGGGGATCAAAGTACGACTTGCATGTGGGGATCAGAGTACGACTTGCATGTGGGGATCAGAGTGCTTTTTTCACGAAAAGTTATATTGATATTTCCTGAACACTATGCAATGAAAACTACAGAGGTAACATCTATGACCTATCCAAGCTTTTACATTGTTTGATACGTATCTCAGCAGTGTATATGCATGTCGAGTATTAAAAAAAATAAAAAATATAAAAAAATACATATATTTAGTAGCTATTCGACAGTATTTGCACGATAAATAGGTATGATTTTGACTGCTAAATAGTGCTGTATTGTTCTTCAAAGCAGACACGGCTGATATAAAATGTAAATGTTCCGTATGTTTCACAATTGGAATATATCTATTGAAACAAAAGCTAATTCCATATGAAACAACCACCATATTTCGATTAAGTATACATGAAACCTAACATAAAGTTTCTGAGTGATATTTCGATTAAGTATACATCAAACCTAACATAAAGTTTCTGAGTCATATTTCGATTAAGTATACATCAAACCTAACATAAAGTTTCTGAGTCATATTTCGATTAAGTATACATCAAACCTAACATAAAGTTTCTGAGTCATATTTCCATTAAGTATACATCAAACCTAACATAAAGTTTCTGAGTGTTCTACAAACCACACCATGGTCAAAAACAAGCCGGGTTTTTTTTAATTCTCTTAGTAAATTGATATTTACCGGGCGTGGGGGTGGGTGGGGGTTTTTGTTTAAATTTCGGACTGATAAAGCAGGTGAAATGGAAAGACCAGGAAATAATTAAAATCGCCATTTTAAAACTTTTTGCATCAGGACATTTCGAGCTGCATAAAAATAGCATGGTTTATGCAAACCTTTTGTGATTACATGATTCTACCCGAAACACTTTACAGTTCACTTTAAAAACAGCGTAC
Organism: Margaritifera margaritifera; assembly: GCA_029931535.1. Classification (NCBI taxonomy): domain Eukaryota; kingdom Metazoa; phylum Mollusca; class Bivalvia; order Unionida; family Margaritiferidae; genus Margaritifera; species Margaritifera margaritifera. The sequence continues at coordinate 1,149,692 of JAQPZY010001421.1, read as the reverse complement.
TAACAACCAATGAATACTAGACGAATTCACCATAAGGAGTACAACAGAGAAACCTGAATCACTAATTTAAAGATTATATATAAACAAGTGAATACCGAGAAACATTATTATATATGCTCACATGAAAGTCGAGACAAATTATTAGATATGAACACATGAAAGCCGAGACAAAAAATTATATATGAACGCATGAAAGCCGAGAAAAAAGATTATATATGAACACACGAAAGTCGAGAAAAAAGATTATATATGAACACATGAAAGTCGAGAATAAAGATCATATATGAACACATGAAAGTCGAGGAAAAGGTTATTATAAGACACATGAAAGGAGAGAAAAAGATTATATATAGACAGATGAAAGAGAGAAAAAGATTATATATGAACACATGAAAGTCTAGGAAAAACTTATTATAAGACACGTGAAAGGAGAGAAAAATATTATATATAGACACATGATAGAGAGAAAAAGATTATATATGAACACATGAAAGTCGAGGAAAAGCCTATATATAGACACATTAAGGGAGAGAAAAGATTGTATATGAACACATGAAAACCCAGATTTTTAAAAAAATATAAACACATGAAAGCCGAGAGAAAAGGACTAATCCTTCAAGAAGCCTTTGCCATGCATCTGCTCTCGATTCAGTAATTGTTCAGTAAAATGTTCGACTTCACTGTCTCAGTTTTTTTTTCTTTCTCAAAAATAAAACAGAAAGCCCTGATTCTTTGTCAACTATACAGGTTTTAAATTATAACAATCAGGGATTGACTTTCCTGTCGAGTCTGGTCAAAATAATATCGAACATAAATTATTTGGCATGGTGTCCAGTCTATCTCCACCTGATCATGCTCTGCTATCTCATATTAACATAACTTTGTCTCAACCTACTGTTTACAGATCTACGATGCCCGATAGTGGCCGACAAATTCCAACATCAAACTAACAAATTTGTACGTGTACACATTTTGCTAAAATGTGTACGTGACGGATCAACATATTAAAGTAAGAAAATTTGTACATGTACACATTTTGCTAAAATGTGTACGTGCACAAAATTTTGTTACTCACAACTAAAGCCAATTAACAACATTTCTTGCACAATAATAAATTAGAAAGAACAAAACAGCTTTCTGATAAGGACATAACCTCTCGTGTTATTTATTTGTTCGTCTGAAGCAATTAAACTGTTCTAATTTTGTTCACATTGATTCATCAAGGAAGAAAACGAAGAAAACCTACACACCAGTCATATCAATTGTAGTTAGATCACAATAATTTAAAATCATCTATCGATATCACGTCCCCCTCCCTTTCTTTATAAATTGTCAACATTTTTTGTCTTCACACTGGCGAAATAATGAATTGATACACGTTTATCACCCCTGCAGTTTGTTCTATGGGTCTTGGTACATCAAAATAGGACATAACAAAAAATCAGGAAATTAGTTATAACCTACTTGATTATATTTTACCTGGAAGAATTACTTCATTGTATAGGGAGACACATACTCATGACAACATACTCAATTAGGGGCATATCAATCAGACCCAGTGGAGTATTAAGTGTTCTTACATAAAAATTAAATTTTATGTTTCATATGTATTGTAATTGACCTGTATCATAATTATCATGCATGTTGGTAACCTTATTTCAGGCTAGATTAATATGCTTACAACAAAGCAACAGCTACTATAATTAATTTTAAGGTACAAAAATGAATTCCCATCAAAGGGACAAGACTAAATTAAGAAGAATAAAACTTAAATGTACCTGTCCAAAGAGTCGAAAAGATTTATTCCCCTCCCCTAACCCCAGCAGATGAAAATAGCTAGTTGTCTTAAGTGTTTCAAGACTTAATTGAATACAGTTTTTGTCAAAAACTAAGCCGAAATATTGTACAGTCGATTAACATTAATCTGACATTCATCACCTCATAGGGCCAGTTGGGGAGGGATCAAAAAAACATTACAAACAAAACTACACAACATGCATTGAGTTAGGTAAACGTCATCTCTGCATTTGTGTGTGTGTGTGTGTGTGTGTGTGTGTGTGTGTGTGTGTGTGTGTGTGAGAGAGAGAGAGAGAGAGAGAGAGAGAGAGAGAGAGAGAGAGAGAGAGAGAGAGAGAGAGAGATCTGTATGATGACTATTCTGAATTTAAGGATAGAAAACTGTGTTTTCAACATATTTTGTTACAAAACCAAAGGTTGATATTGATGTTTCTTACATCTGATAGTGGTGTGGTGATCTTTTGGATCTTTTGTAACTTCCAGTGAAGAGCTCTTAGACTATTGAACAAAATGCTACGTATGAAGACATTTACCAGATTTACAAATAGGTAACCGAAAAGGTGTTATATAGATCATCAAGCATTATCTTTTCTTTTTCGTATGAGCATCATTATCAACACAAAGTGCTGACATTTTCTAACTTGAGTACCGTGAACAGCACATTATACTCCCGCCTCATGTTTAATAGCCCTCTATGTAAATAACTGAATAGTTTGGCATACACCATTCTTTTTCTTTCAGTCTTAATGGTCTTGACTTTTGACCTCAGAATCGACAACGTTCTTCCTTATCCTAAGTGCAAGCTATCCACAAAAGTGTGGTAACTGTAGATGATAGAGAAATCGAGTTATCGTGCAGAAACTATTTTTCGATCAGTCACAGTGGCCTTGACGTTTGAGCATTTGAGCGAAAATCAACAGGGTTCTTCCTTAGCCCAAGTGCAAATACAAAGTTTGATAACTGTAGATGGTGGACAACTCAAGTTATTGCTCGAAAACGAAATTGGTGATAGACAGACAGACGGACGAAATCATAACTTAATATGCTCCGCCTTATGGCGAGTGTATCAAAGTCGCTGGAACGTGCACGCCTTAAGCCACTCGCCCAGGCCAGCCCGGATCAGCTGCCTCGGTGTGTCATTGGGAAAGGCATATAGCACCCATTTCTTTGGCATGATATAACTAATAACGTGTTACACCGTTAGCCACGCTCAGTCGATGTTAATGATATATCTCACAGCCGCCTATCGACCAGTGTGAGAATTAAATAAGGGAAAGAATTGTGTATCAGAAGTCAATTTTGTTGTTAACCTGTATTGTGTGCTGTTGTCGCAAACAGGCTGTACGGTCTTACGGTACGGATATGTTAACAGCAGCATATAGCTAACATACGTAATAGATTTAGGTTACTATTAGCTAACAGAGCATGATCAGGTGCTATTTCCTAACACTTTCTATATTTTCTTGAATAACCTTTTGCGCAACAAGCGAGACACCTACAAAAGTGGATGGAAATATCTTTAAGTAATGAAAAACTTGAAAAATGACACGTGACTAATGTTATGATTAAGTGATTTACGGCCGTGCAAATCAAGAGACATACAATTTTTTTTCGAGCAAAGCAGAACTTGAGATATGGCATAGAAAATTATAACAGGCCCCTTATGAACCAACTTGAGATATAGCATAGAAACTTATAACAGGCCCTTATGAACCAACTTGAGATATGGCATAGAAAATTATAACAGGCCCTTATGAACCAACTTGAGATATGGCATAGAAAATTATAATAGGCCCTTATGAACCAACTTGAGATATGGCATAGAAACTTATAACATGCCCTTATGAACCAACTTGAGATATGGCATAGAAACTTATAACAGGGCCTTATGAACCAACTTGAGATATGGCATAGAAAATTATAACAGGCCCTTATGAACCAACTTGAGATATGGCATAGAAAATTATAATAGGCCCTTATGAACCAACTTGAGATATGGCATATAAAATTATAACAGGCCCTTATGAACCAACTGGAGATATGGCATAGAAAATTATAACAGGCCCTTATGAACCAACTGGAGATATGGCATAGAAAATTATAACAGGCCCTTATGAACCAACTTGACCTTAACCTTTTTTTTGTTTTTACACAAAGCAAAAATCCGTTTGTTAGATAAGTAAAATATGAGATTTGGGCGTCGAAAAAAAAATTCTCAAGTTTGAATTATGATGAATATTTTGCCTTCAAACGTGTAACTCAAATATTTACAGGATATTCCCTGCCACATGCATTAGATTTTTTAAAACATATTTTACTGCATAAGAAAAGGTAAATGGTTAGGTGCACGTTCTTCCAACGCCTTTCCCCTAACACATACACAAAACACATAAATATTTCACGGGGAAACTTACAAATAAAATAGAAATGATACTTGAGTAAGTGTAAGAACTAAAGTGATCTAAAGCAATCATTATTTGAGGTGCGACATAATAAAGGAATAAAGAATGGCGAGGCACCATGGGACAAGGGGTCACAAACAAATTCATAAATACATATATACAAATATATGAACAGTTCTTATGTTATTGAACTCTTCACTAGTATTCCTGGACGAATACATTTAATCATATTTGAATTGTAGTATAATAGCTTCAAATACACGTAAACACTACATACATACACATATATAAATATACATATACACAAATACACGTAAACATTACATACATACACATATATAAATATACATATACACAAATACACATTTATACATAATTATATTCTCATGCAAATATATAAATATACACACACATACATATACATACAGAAATACATGCACGTTTATACATACACATACACACATACATATACATATATGTGTGCATTAGATATATTTGAAGTTTCAATAGACAAAGACTTGTACCAGGGAGAACTGTCGGGAATAATCTATTTTTCTCTCCAAAGCTTTTACGTGAAATAATCTGAGCCAAGGGTCTATTGCATATTGAAAAGGCCACCTCGTTAAAAAAAATTACCCAACAACTTTCAAAGTTACTAAAATCTTGCATACAAATCCGAGTAGTCACTTAGCGAGACGAGTTTCATTTCTGAACGACTATTTTAGCCCACAGCGGACAGACGAATGTAGTTTGATCACAGGAAGGAAAAATAAGCATCGAAAATGGACACCAAATCGTGCAAGTTTAATATTATAGACGACTATTTCAAAAAGACGCACACACAAACACATTAATCTTGCATTTAGTAAAACTATCAAGATAATAAACCATGCAGCGTCGGACTGGACAAAACATTTGGATCTGGCTTTAGATCAGGCTGTCCACCATACCGGCCGCCCTTATATATTATTACCGTATAAAAAAAGGACTATCGGACTTCGGGCAGATTGCCAGATGGGCCAGTGGAACTAAAACCACGTTACTGCATTGACTTGAATCAAAATAAATTTCGTCATATAACTTATGGAGACCGAGTGGTCTAAGGCGTTCGCCTTTACAGATCACTCACACATCTCGCCTCTGTCCGCGTGAGTTCGAGTCGAGGCTTGACAAACGTTGGTATGTGAGAAAGCTTGAAGTAGCTTCTAGTAGGTCAATGGTTCTTCACGGGGTCTTCCTGCGCCGTCAAACATAATAGCCGCCATGTATAGCCCATCGTACTGGTGTTACCCCCCCCCCCCCCCTCCTTCCACCAAACCAATCAACTAACTTTTATACAGAAAGAGTATGCAATACCGTATGCGGTTGAATGTGATTTTGTTAACTGATTACGGCGTTTAGACCATCCCATAGCTGGTCTTTGAAAAGCTTCTTGCATAAATTTCCCTTGAGGTAATAAATTATTCAAGCCAGAATTTTCCATTATCTGATATTTTATGGGATATTTTCAAACCATTATCGATCATGCGGTTTTCCGGATTTGCACGTTGCCGGTGTTCACATACCTGGTGCGTGTTATATCTTGAGTAGTTTCCTTTGGTTTGCACGTTATTTGACGCATGACTCCAATATAGCTACTTCCGTTGCCAGAATTAGAGTAGAAAGCCTATCCTGAAAACATCTGGAGTATGAAGAGTGAAAGAAAGTGATAACATAGGCTCTAAGACCCAAGCCATGTCAAATATCCGCAAGTTTCAATTTAACCATTTAATCTATAAACGCCTGAAATGCGGGGTGAGAAAAGAATAAAGAGAATGAAAACAGTTACCTGCCACTAATAGATCTTCATTAATTGCTTCATTAATTCAGATAGTAGTAGCAGTAGTAGTAGGGTTTAACGGCACGTCAGCACAATACTGGCTATATGGTGCTTATAGACGATTGGCCCTAAGTGTACACATGTTTACGTGTAAGTTCACACGTTACACTTTTTTATCTTCTAAATGCCCATATTCGTAAATTTTGATCATGTGACATTTTTATGTTCTGAATACCAAAATGTTAAATTGATTTTTAATGAAAAAAAGTCTCAGAAAGAATTTCTTGATGAAAATTTTCGCATCAGTCCTCATGGGTTACATAAAATGAGGAGTTAAATGATAATATAATTGTAAATACCGCTGTTTCCTTTACCTATACGACCGCTTTTGTTACAGTCTTAGTATTTATTTGACTGTGACAAAGATTACCTTGTGTTTGTTATCATCTCTAAAACGTTGTCCCAGGCTTTCTAGAAATGGAAGGCAAATAAATTAAAAATAAAATAGCAGTCTCACTCATAATCAATGACTCAATTGACCATTTCGCTTGTAATTAAAAGACACACAAAGGACATGGTGCATATCTTCGACGTAAACAACATAAAAATTGTACAATACATAATCTGTCACGATATGCAATATTTTTCAATACCCGTTGCTTTGTTCTCCTCTTCATCGTTGAATTCCATCATTTAACTTTCATTCCATGCTTTTTTTGAATTGGACTGATATCTTATTTTCCCTTGTCTTACACCTTTTTCACAGGAAAAACAAACGGAGTTTTAAATATAAACACAGACGCATGGTTTGATATCATCATAAATACTTAATACACCATTTAAACACTTTCAAACGATGCCTATTGAATACAACTTATGCCATAATCCAGCTCTCCATACATTATCAAAGGCACTTTTAAAATCAACAAGAGTACACAAATTTCTTTTTGCAATGTCTAAAAAATGCATTAAGTTCATACAAAAGAAATGCATCGTCTATTGTGCACTTTTCCTGAATTCAGTTTGAGTATCAGATAGTAAAGAATTATCATAAAGGAAGTTAGTCAATCTTAAATTTAATATAGCGGTACAAATTATGTAAAAACAGCTGACAGACATTCTAAGTCTATAAATAGATATATCGGTTTTGTCACCTTTATTTTTTTATAAATTGTCACAATAGCACCTTTAGTCCAACGATCTGGTACAAAGCCTGTATTCAAGATTATATTTAAAAAATTTACATACGCATTTAAACTTTCAGCAATTGAGCTTTTTATATATTCATTTAATCAAAGCAGTATAATAGGTAACTTCATGGTTCAACGGGACTCCTATGTTAAATTGGGTCAAAAGTTGAAAGCGACTGACGGGAAATTAACAGTAGGCTGACATTTTTATTTTTTACTTTTTGTGACCGGAGCATCGAGTCAAGCAAATTCTCTCTGTTTAATTTCTTGAAAACCATGTCAGTCAGAATTATTTGGCGTGTTCCAGATCTTAAATATATTACAATTCTGCTAGAGTACTGTTAGGTCAAAGTTTCATTCATCACTTTTGATAAAAAGTTACAATTTGGAGTCATCACTAGCTATGGTAGATTGATAAATACACTGACCGACCTATTTACCGCCAAGGTCAAATATACTTGTGACTACTGGAATTGTTTTTTTTTTTAAATCTTGGCGTCGAGTGTTTTGGCAAAATGTATGTGCTGAAGTTAATTATGGTTTCCCATTGCTGAAAAAACACCAAACTGAAGTGTGTGTGTGTGTGTGTGTGTGTGTGTGTGTGTGTGTGTGTGAAACAGAATTTTTGGAATATAGGTAACACCATTTTTTCAACTAGAATGTCTGTGTCTGTTTGTCCGTGTGTGCGTCTGTGAAACTGACAGAGAAACCCACAGAGAGAGAGTTTAAGAATTTTTGAAAAAAGTTGACAATTTTTTTAATATTTTAAAATGAAGAGGGAAGACTAGGGCTTGTCTCTTCCTTTTCCTATATAAATACCAACTATTAAACATGAACATATTTACAAGGTTGACAACGTTGTAAAGTAAGACTAGATTTCCAATCATTTAGCACAGTATCATTTTGCTATCGATGCTAGAGAAAATAGATAACCATAATGTTCATAAAACTACTTTTCTATTTTGTCATCGTTTCTAAACATGAGATTGGCAGTCTGTGGTCTAAGGATGGGAATATATTGTATGCACTCACTAAAAAATTGCACCTTAAGTTACAGACAGTAAGTTTACAAAAAGGCATTCATTTTCAATCTATCCCGACTCGGTCTGTTTGTAACATGTTGGTTCTATATTGTGAGAATGTGAGTTTGTCTGCACTCTAAATGAAATGCCGTATTACGACATGCCGTTTCACATGAGAAGTCTGTCTGTTTGTAACATGTTGGTTCTATTTTGGAGGGTAATGTTATTGGTTGAAGTTTATCGAGCGGAAAAATATGAGTGTGTTTGCCCTCTAAATGAAATGCCGTATTGTTGGCCTATAACGAGAAAGGTAATGATAAAACTACACGTACTATTTAAAATGTCTTAATAACATTGAGTCATTTACTGATCACGCAGGGTAGGATTTAAAAGAAGAGGTATAAATAAAAATAATGTACCCACTCCCTAACCTCTACAAGCCCTCTTATAATAAAAGCAAAAATCTCAACTCCCATCTACAATATTCCTATTCTTTCTACTCTCCTATTTTAAAAAAAAGTGCCATCTCATTCACATCTGTCTTTTTGTTCTATTTAGGTGGGAAAATGTAAGTTTGTCTACATTCTGATTTTTTGTTAAAATTCTGCTAGCCACGAGTTTGGCTTGCGAGTTGGCTTGTGTCAAATAGGATTCTAAAATATGTTATAATATTCTGCTTGCGTTACATTTGTAGTGCTTAAATGTTTTTTTCCAATGTTAAAAATTGTAGTCTACATTCTGCTAGCATACACTGACCGATTTTTTTTAAATTTGTATAAGGCAGTGTACTTGTTACAAAATGTGTTTACCCTACGCGGAGTAAAACTTTCACAGAGGAGTCTGTTTGTTCTATATAGGTGGAAAAATGCGAGTATTTTTGCACTCTAAATGAAATACCTTACTATATATGGTTTTTTGCTTGATAAATATAGGGACATAAAATTACATTGAATGGGTTCATGTTTTCTCAGAGAGAGAGAGAGAGAGAGAGAGAGAGAGAGAGAGAGAGAGAGAGAGAGAGAGAGAGAGAGAGAGAGAGAGAGAGTCATTATTACTATTATTATTATTATTGTTATTATTTCGTGATGAGAGAGACATTTTGAGACAGTGGTATCATAAAGCGGAAAGAATACAATTATGATTTAAATCTAAATCATTATATAGGAAGATCAAGTGTGTCTGTTTGTCAATGTGTGTGTGTATTTCTGGAACAGAGATTGAGAGAGAGAGAGAGAGAGAGAGAGAGAGAGAGAGAGAGAGAGAGAGAGAGAGAGAGAGAGAGAGAGAGAGAGAGAAGGAGAGAGGTATGGACGGTGAATAAATAGATTTTCTGTCTGTCTCTAAAAATGCTGAGTGATTCTGTTAAAGTTTGAAAAAAAGGTCAAACTAAAAGTATATCCAAGTGATGCAGCCTAACATGGATGTGTGTCTGAGATAGAGAGGAAATTAACATTACGCTGGAGAGAGAGAGAGAGAGAGAGAGAGAGAGAGAGAGAGAGAGAGAGAGAGAGAGAGAGAGAGAGAGAGAGAGAGAGTATTACTACATTAAACAAATCAAAGCACAGATAAACTTACTTTTTATGGTATATTTTAATTATGAAATTTCAAGAACACACATGCCCAAAAAATTCACCTAAAGAGGAAAAATCCAATCTCACAAGATTGAATTACATCCATACACTATAATATATTTGTTTCCCAAAGCGTAGATCTAATGTTCTAACAAAAAGATCATATTCGCTCAAACACTCCTTGGTGTTTTAGGCATAAAGATGGTACATATGTTCATTCATCCAATTGGTAAGAGAGACCAGTAGGTATTTTTTTTTTAAACTGAATCCAGTTGACTCAAGATGGAGTGAATCGGGGGACGGAAAAAGGTAAAAAAATTGTGTTAGCCAATGAAATTGCTTTATTCTGACTAAGTGTTTTACTCTAGACTCAAGACAACATACACTTAAAATATTTACCTATGAACTGATATTTTTTAGACTGCATTTCTAGTGCATACGAACTAACGAATTTGGAATCACGCTTAAGATGTCGTAAACTGTAACATATTTCGCGCCAAGCTAAAGATTAGATTGTATAATTTATCGGCTCGATTTTATGAAACTAAAGGAACATAGATTATTGTATATGGAGAAGGTCGAAGGGGACGGTACTCTAGTCTGGCGCAGACTGTTTGAGAGAGAGAGAGAGAGAGAGAGAGAGAGAGAGAGAGAGAGAGAGAGAGAGAGAGAGAGAGATGTGAATATCTTATTCTTACTTGAAAAAAGAAATCAAGGCATACAAAGACTTATTTGTTATATATTTTCCACAATAAGAAATTTCAAAAGCACTTTGTAAAACAAAAATCTGATACTTTTAACACAACGAGTTTTTGGGGTTTTTTCATGCGCAGATAAAGTTTCAGCTGCCATGTTTTTAAGCATGTACTGTTCATAAATGAACCACAAAGAATCTGATGGTAAACGAAATCCAAGAATTATTGTGATCAACACGCACACGATACGTTGAGCGAAATTCGAAGGAATCGTTTTGTATTGTGGAATCCGTTCTTTTAACAGTAGTTGGTAATCCACTAAATCTTCAACACTGTTATTCACTTCCTTCCATGGAATTTACTGTAAACTTTTCACCCTATTTAACACAGACCCTCAAGTGACCCACTGTACTACTAATATGTTATCAACTTTTATTATTTCTACAGCTGCAATTGCGTCATTCAGACAAGAGTTATCGATAACACATTCAGACAAGAGTTATCGACAACACCAGCCTCTTCAACCGTTTCGGAGATTAATTCGCTCGTTACTATCTGTGTCCACAAAGTTTATTTCTAAAAAATATTCAGAAAATTCTTGGAATGCAGTATTTTAATCAAGTTGTTTTTTGACAAATTATTCATCAGATTTAAATATTGCTTTAGATCCATTGATTATAAAGTTCGTATTTTCCTCTACAATTACTTTTTTTTATAAGGAGAACAATGCTTTGCAAGAGTTTTCTTATTCTGTCTGCCAGCTGTTAGCATATTAGTTTTGCTCACCGCAGTTTTTTTTTTGTTTTACTTTCGTGAACTTTCTTATACCAGTGATAATGTTTTTAGGCTTTCACACACTCATTGCCAAACCATGGTTTAGAGTGTTTTTTTCTTGCGTGCATTTGTAGAACTTTCACCTTTATGTCCTTTATGAAAAAATGTCAGTTCAGCAGAGCTAATAAAAATATTACTTATATAATTTATGATTCTATTTACATCGTCTCATGCTATATGATCTTTATTTATAAGTTCCAGCAGTCAAAATCGATATCATTAAAATTTTGAACATTTACATTCGCCATAAATTCGTTTTTCCTTCTCGAATCCGACAATTGTTTATTTTTTTTCTTCTGTATTATTAGTATCAAGTACATGTTGCTACTTACTGTGAAAATTATACACGAAGGCACCGTTAATATTTTAAAAAATAATTGAGAAACACATTTATACGCATCTATTTCACTATCTCAATAGATATAATCTTTTACATTGATCTCAACTGGGATTCAGACAAAATCACTCCTGTCAAACTGTCCGACTAAACTAACAGACCAATGGCTGCTTGCAATTAACGCAGGTAAAATCACTGGGGTTCTCTTTATTGACTTTAAAAATGTCTTTCATATTGTTTATGACGATAATCTTCTGAAGTGATTAACAGTCTATACATTTTATAGTATTACAAACTCTTCGCCCAAGTCTTGCATAACAAACAATACTCAAAGTGTAAGCATCGGAAATCACTCATCAGCATTAGAACCAGTAAAATGTGGGGTCCCTCAAGGCTCAATTTTAAGACCCGTCCTTATTTTATTCTTTATAAACTATCTTCTTCTGTGTCTATTTTTAAATACTCTAATTTCGATATAGTGCTGATGACACAACTATCCACCATTCGGGCAGCTCTACATCCGTTGTAGATTATCATCTTTAGACCGATGTTTAAAAGTGGAGTATTCAATATAAAATGCACATACATCTATCAAAAACTACTTGTATAACATTTGGCTCCACTCAGAAACTGTCGACAATTCCTGCACTCGTACTTATGCTCAGTTACTTTGAACTTGCCTTTGTATAGTCTCAAAAATTGCTAGGTATCTTCATTGATAACAATCGTCATTGGGACACCAAAGTTAATTTGTCTTTTACTGAGTAATCGGATGCTTTTATGACAATTCTTTGAAATTATGTTCCTGAAAGTATTCTTCAAATTCGTTACAAAATTTTACAAATCTTAGATTATGGGTGCACTATTTGGGACAACTGCACTACCGCTCAAACTGATAAGATTACTGAATCGCAAAAACGAGCTGCCCGAATAATTCTAAAAACTGATACGTTTGTAGTTTGTATACATTTTTCCATTTGGGAGATTAGCTTTAATGCTAAATATGGTATCCTCTTAAAATAAAGACATTATTATTATTATTATTATTATTATTATTATTATTATTATTATTATTATCTGAAAACAGTGGATTAAAATAAAAAAAATCCAAATTTTGTAACAATTGGAAGCTAAATTAGTCAATTAGGTCTTTTTCACCAAATGTGCATTTTCCAACTTCTTGTCTAAACCCACTCTTCTGTTACAAATATACATATTATTATTTTGTACAAAAATTCAATAAATGCATACCATACCTATCTCTATTTCTATGTTGTGAATATCGGACCTGGGGTATACCATATTTGTCTGGATGCTAGGTCTCCTCTATGTAATTCCTTGTATCATTATCGAGACTGAATATTTCGATTTGATTTCTATCAAGAAAGTTATTACCATGATAAATAAGCAGTTCTGGCATTAAAGTCACCGACCAGAAATAACTAAATTAGAGCTATCAGAAATTGTTATCATTTAATTTTCTATTTCACTAAATGGTACATCAGAGCTATATTCTTATGTACTCATCTGATAATAACATGATCACTACCAGTTGTTTCTATATTTACAATATTAATCCCAAGGTTATATTCTGATTCCGATTCTACAACAAAAAAGGCAACACTATATTTACAGATAGGACAGAAAGCGATTATTTCGGGACAAAAGTGGGGTTTTTTGTTGTTGTAAAGTAAGTCTTAGGTCTCGCAAATCATCAAGAAGTCTTTTCGAAATGGTATTTAAATTTATGGTCAAAAGTAATAAAAGGTTATTAAAAGGGTATTACAAAAAAGCTTACCTGTTTCTTTTTATAAACAATATATTTTCAAGTAAAGCCCGGTTGATAACACGTGTCCAACTATACACATTGAGTTAACATATAGGCTGTCTAGCCTGTCCATAAAGATACGAAGACGAAGATATAGCCATATATACAGAGATAACCTGTTGTATATATATATATATATATATATATATATATATATATATATATATATATATATATATAACATTCGATTACAAGTCTGCTTCTAAAAATAACGTAGACCGTTTGGAAAAGTATTTATATACTAGTAAGCTAACTAGAGTTATATCCCCTTTGATGACATATATATATATATATATATATATATATATATATATATATATATATATATATATATATATATATATATATATATATATATATATATATATATATATATATATATATATATATATATATAGTGAAATTCCGCAAAACCGGAAATCTTTAGGACCAAATTTAATTTTCGGTTTTGAGAGGTTTTCGGTTTACTCAGGGCATTGCAGACGTGAAAAAGATGTATTTTTATATATAATTAGATGTACAAGCACATCATCATCGATAACAGTCTTGGTTATTAAGACCCCGGTCAAAAACAGTAAGTTTTTTAAAACCCAAAATCCTTAATGTTTTTCACGTGATTTGAAGGAGACAGAGAGAATTTGTTCTTTTGTGAGTATGTGATATAGGTAAAGTGCATATACGACGAGAGAGAGAGAGAGAGAGAGTTTAATTAAGAGAGAACATATGTGTCTGTGTGTAAGAGTGCAACAAATTAAAAACAGCTGTTTGCTTTTATAACATTTAAAGAAAAATTAGCTGAACAACATACATGCCTTCCGAATACTGTTTGGTCAGAATCGTCGGCAAAGTATCACAAGCGAGGCCGCAGGCCGGGGTTATTAATTTGATGAAAGGTTATATTGATTATTTATACAAATCAATAGCATCAATTACGATTATATAATAAGCAGATAAGCATAATCTTTCTCAGAAGAGAAGAGAACAGAACACAACTTTTATTAATGAAAGTAAATCTCAGGTCACACATAGGTGGCATATGAGAAGACCACAACTGCAACACTTTTATAAGGTGATGTCACTAACCTATGGAGATACAGATCACATCACTTTTCACTTTTCAACATTTACAATCAGAGCAAGAATATTACACATTCGGAGGTAATATGAGAACTTTTGGGTACGTGAAAAATAACATTTGGATACATTACATAAATACAACATTTGGGTAGATGAATATAACATTGTTAGGGCAGAATACAATGGCTATACTGGAGTGTATAAAAGTTGTAAAAGAGAAAAAATAGTATATCATTATGAAGTATGAAAAAATTCAAGTTCATGTATGCAGAATTTGTTAACATATCTCAGAGCGTTGATAGAGACAATAGAATAGTCAATAACAAAAGTATTTCGGAAAGTTGTCGAACCAACAATCATATCGTTACCACATCTTCCATTTAATATAATAAGATTATTTCTACATATGTCTATCAGTATTTTCCCAGTGTTAGTAATTTCCATGTCTAGTGTTACTCGTTTCTCAGGTAATTTATATTCATCGAGATTTTTCGTGGTATCACTGACAAACTGAGCCTAATCGGCACCAAAATCGAAGTGTTTGAGAAGCCCAAATAATCATTTATGTTATGAGTTCTGGCATTAAAGTCTCCCATTATAAACATATATTTGTCCGAAGTACACCTGTTAGTAATTTCGTATGCAAAAATGTCAATTTCATCTTTAGTATAAAACCTTGAATCTGATTGAGGAACATAAACAAACCCAAAATAAACGTCGTCGTCAGTTTGAAAACCAAGTATGTAATCTGAATCAGAATGAATGATACAATTCTTTACAAACAACCCCAGCCATCCTCTCTTGCGGTAATATCTTTATTTTCGATTTTTAGACCAAGAAGTACATCTACATAATTCAATTGTTTCAAAAGTGTCTAGCTTTGTTTCACAAACACAAAAATATTTTGGACGAGTACGCAAAATCTGGGTAAAAAAGTTTACGTTTAAGACCGCAGACATTTAATGATGCGCATTTAATAGCTTTGTATGAGAGACTTGATTTACCTGGGTTTGGGGTTTTATTTGATCTTGATATGGGATCATCACTACAATCGTCCTTTGAACACTCCGTGTACTCCTAAATGGTATTCGATGCGCGGCTGTCTGGTCACCGTCTGACTTTCCTGGCCGTTTATCGGTAGGTTCTGCAGATTCTTCGAGTAGTATCATAATGGACAATTTAGACCTAGATCACTGATATAGGTCAAAACCTTCTATACCCCATGACTTTACACTTAAATCACACGCTAGTGCATTATTTATGCGCGAGCCCATGGTGATGCTCGCGCGATTTAAACCCACTGGCGCCTCCAAGCGAAGTTACTACACAAGGTGCCGCAGTCAGGCCTATATTATTGATTATAACAATACTCATTACTTAAAGATTCCTTTTTCTGTGCGACAAAACACTACTGCAGGAATAGGATTATTGATCGCCACTACACTGTAAACAATATTCTGCTGATATTAACTGTTATAGAAGATTCACCAACGTAACTGTTGTAGAAGTACCCGAAAACGTTAACACTGTTGAGGAAAAACCCGACAATGTCGATGAAAAGATACAGAGGTCAATGAAATAATAGCTAGGATTGAAGCGATTGCAGTTTCTGAGCCTGGTAAAGTAAAAGTACTGAAACAGTTTATCGACGGAATTTGCAAATAATGATCTTTTCCTTTTATATCAGTATGCCTACCATCAATCAGTTGAGGCAACTAGCGCGAGAGCGTGAAATATGAATACCAAGCAGTATGAGAAAAGCTGGCATACTTGAGTTATTAGGACTCGCAAATGAACCACAGCTAGTTGCCCCGGATAAACCACAGCCAGTTACAACGACAACGGCAACGGCAACGGCAACAATACAGCAACTAAAACAATCCGGACGCGAGCGTAACATAAGAATACCAAGTTGCTCAAGAAAAGCTGACATACTTGCGTTATTAGGTATCATAGTGAAGCCGCGTCAGACTGTGAGACAGCTTCGTGAAACTGCAGCATGATTAAATATAAAAATTCCTCCACGAGCCAAGCGGGCGGATATTGTAAGTATAGTCGAGGATGAACAAAACTGCCGACGCATCGCAGTCACTATCGCCGCTGAGGCAGTCGAGTATGTTCACCAATAAAAAGTTCCAGAATTTAAGTTGTATAAACGCTCTGGTGATCTTCAAGATTACCGGTCGATTATTCCAAGTGTATATAAGTCAAACAAAGACGCTGTAAAAAATTTATCAAATATGCGTACGGGAATCATATCAACACTGCAGCGCCTGGGGGAGACAGTTCTGTCGTCCGGATTCAAGTCTGACATTGTTCTCAATGTGGAATTTACTATGCCTGGTCATTTAACTAAAGATGGAATTTCACCATCTAAAACAATCCAGCCATGGTTTCATAGTGATGGTTTTGTGATATTGAACCATAAAGACACTCAGGTCATCAATGATGAAATCAACAAAGGTTATGCAAAGATTCTCGATAGGTTTGAAAAATACTCCACAGGAGGTTCTGGATGGATGCTTTCCAGATGCTTAGAAGTTCAGCGTCATTTTTCCCCGTACGAACCTATTCGCGGATCGAGTTACATACCAACACCAAAGTGTATTCCACCGCGGTCAGTAATCAATGTGAAAATGATGACAACCGATGTTTTGAATGGGCACTTGAGTCCGCTTTACAACCCGCGAGTAATCATACAGATCAGACTCGAACATACAAACAATACCTGGGCGAACCTAATTTTGGTAACATTGTATTATTCGTACAAGTTACTGACATCAGTAAGTTTCAACGACTCAACCCTGACATCGCCGTCAAAGTGTACGCTTGGAAAAGTGGCCTTTATCCGATTTGACGATCCAAATATACACGTGAGCGGACAAAAATTATACTGTTATTGCTGAGCACCATGGATGGTTCAGAGGCGCGTGACCATTACGTGTGGATAAAAGATTGTATAGGTTTGCTATATGAACTGAATTAGTCCTGTAGTGCTTCATAACCTGCGCGGGTATGATGGCCATTTAATAATGCAAGCAGTAACAACAGCGTCAAATGCACCAATAAGAGTCATCCCAAACACGGTGGAAATATATGACGTTTAGGCTGGGTCGGCTGAAGTTTATTGGTTAGTTGCAGTTCCTGAACTCCAGCCTGGACAAACTAGTGAGCAACCTCGCCGCGAATGATAATGATCGTTTTACAATTACTCGTCGATACGGTGGTGCTTCCCATACTAAAATGGAGAAATTCAGACTGCTTACTGGTAAAGGAATCTATCATTACGAATATATGAGGGATTGGAAAAAGTTTGCCGAAACTCAGTTACCACCGATCGATGCATTCCATTCGTCGTTGTCTCGCGAAGGTATTTCCGCCAACGACTACGCACACGCCAACAATATCTGGTCCGTGTTTAGTTGTCAAAAACTTGGTGACTATCATGATTTATATTTGAGAACAGATGTGCTTCTGCTCGCGGATGTCTTCGAGGAGTTTCGTGATACTGCTATGCGGTGAGTTTTCTATAGCAAGCCACCGATAAGCTCGCGCTGACAACACAAACGTGGACGGATACGACTGTTCCAAACAGTTACATCTATGTATCTTTACCACAACAGCTTGTATGATTGGACAATGATGAAGCCCATGCCTGTTGGCGGGTTTGAATGGATCAATCCTGCGAACATGAACGTGGAAAAATGTATACGAGAGTATAATAAAAATAGCGACCACGGATACTTGTTTGAAGTTGATCTGGAGTGTCCAGACAAGCTTCACCACACCCATAACGATTATCTGCTGGTTCCAGAAGTGTTGGTGGTGCCCCGCGGGTGGTTGTTCCCGCATCAGTGTGGGATTGTGGACGAATCCAAACGCAAGTTTACCGAATGCATAAAGCTTGTCCCAAATCTTCGGACTATGTAGTCCATGTACGAAACCTGCAGTTGTATCTGCGATTGGGAATGCGTGTAAACAAAGTCTTAGCTTTCGCCAGCGTGACTGGATGGCGCCGTATATACAGATGAAAACGGATCTGCCCACAAAAGCCACGAATGAGTTTGAGAAAGAATTCTTCAAACTGATGAACAATGCTGTGTTCCGCAAAATGAACGAAAATCTTCGAAAGCAAATCCGCGTTGATCTTGTTCGGGACAGTGAGCAAGACAAACTCAACCAATTAGTTGGGGACCCGGCATTTCAGTCAAGCAAAATATTTGTCGGCTGACTCGTAGCTGTCCACAACACGAAATCCAAGCTGAAGTTGGCAAAGCCAATCTATGCTGGTGCATCTATGTTAGATTTGTCGAGACTCTTGATGTATGAATTTTGTTCCGATAAGATCAAACCGTGATACGGTGACAGCATCAAGATGTTGTACACGGATACCGACTCGTTACTTATGCACATTACCACCGATGACGTCTACGCGGATACGGCTGAACCATGTTTGGTAAACGAATTTGACACCTGCGAGTTATTTAGTAACACCCACAAGAAAGTTGTAGGAAAATTCAAGAATGAATGTACAGGTAAGCCTATCGAAGAATACGTGGGACTACGATCCAAAATGTACTCGATTGTGATTGGTTCAGGTAAAAAATTAAGAAAGCGAAAGGAGTTCTCCGCGTTATTGTAGCAAAGGATCTCAAACACAACATGTATGTGGAATGTTTGCGTGAGCGACGTGAATACGCACAAATCTAATCCGGTGGCGGAAACATCGCATGGGAGTATACCGATGCACCAAGGTGACTTTGTCTCCGCTTGATACCAAGCGATGGAAATTCCCAGACAGAATCACCACTTACGCGTACGGACACCACGCGATTGTTAATCAACTTGTGATTGATTCTCTAGCGCACTGATGCACTAACGCATTAAAATAGACTTTGGTGCTAGTTCTGTATCCGCGGGAACGACTTGCAATTCTTCTTGCACAAATGCTCTGCTATGAGGCTTTGCCTCCCGTGGACTACGTCCATTCAGCTTTGCTGCTCGTGGTTGGACCGCAGAGCGGTCTGCAGGCGCCAAATGGTATCGTGTTTTCTGTCCCGGAAAATTAATTCGATCTGAAATTGTAAACACATCAACGGGCCATACTGGGTCAGTAGCACGACGTTGTCCGCCTTCTAACTCCCCAGGTTCATACAGATACCGAACGAAGTTGTTTCCAAGTGGGGCTAAAACAGGTGGTTGTGCAACTGTTTTGTATGTAACAGTGACAGTCGTTTGCCGAATCGCTTCAGCGGGTTTTAATCCAATCGTGCGTTTAATTTCATTATTCAACGCTGTTATGACTGATCGAAGCCGTGTTACCCACTCGCGAGACCGCTCTAACGTGTCAGCACTTCGGGAACGATTTATTAAAAAATTCATGCGCGTACTGATGTCCGAATAACCGTTTCGCAAGTGTATGATTAAATCGTTCCACAATGGATTGATCACGATGTATGTTAACATGTCCAACACGAACAAACACTTTATATTTTGTAAACAATGCAGCAACGGCTCTGAGAAATTCTTTACCTGGATCAACTTGCAACAGTCGTAGTCATGTTAGCAGTCCGTGTGTGTAAATACGTTTCAGCACATCTGTGATACTTGCTGAATATTTAGACGTCAACGGCTCCACTTCCTTATATCTGTTGGCAACATCTACAACGGTTAGCGCGTATTTGTATGTTCGTCCCCGTACCCGATAATGCGGGAGAAATAAAAGATCAGCCTGATGAACTTCGTTGAGGGTCCTCACATCAAACCATCCACGGGAAATCTTCCTTGGCGTGGATAGGTAGATTTGCCACAACGCTTGTTTGGCCAACCATGCTTGAGCAACACCGTGAGTGGCCTTTGCTGCGCTTGCTTACGTTTCAACAGCAGCTTCACCTTTCCAATACCTGTATTATATCGCGGCCAGTTTCTTATCCATGTTTATTTGTTATATTACAGTTTTACTTGCAATGAATGAACTTTATCCACAAGCAAGTGGGGCGCTAGCGACCACAAAGAGCAATGTTAGCTTTCATACATCTTTTGATGATCCATCTAGCGATTCTTTCTCCGAGTGTATGACTGATCGCGTTTAAGTCATGGATGAGATATATATCAGCACGTTGGCGTGCACCGATATCACTGGATGCCTTATAAGCAAGATCATGTCGGTAACATGCAGCATCGGCACGATTTACGTGTGCTTCTCCAGGCTTTGGTTGATTGTTAGAATCAAGTTGTATATCCAGCCGTGTTCCAGGCCCACAGTAATTGTATCTAGGTTGCGGAGGGAGCCAGATATGTTTTTCACCAGGGTATTTGCTCCACGATGTTCCAGGTAGCTTTGTTAACACAGCAGCGACATCACCGCCGGCGACTCTTTTTAATAAACGTTAACTGTTTGCTTCACACCGAACACAAGTTCCAGAAATCGCAGCTCTACCATTACGTATTTGTACCGGCGTTGCAGTACATGTGTTTGCGCGGCATCGCACACAGTATGAAGATATTATTGTATTATACAACAATTGACATTCAACATGGCATCACGAAAGAGAAAATCTAACTTTACCGTCATTGACTTTTCCGCGCAGACTAAGCCCAAACTACCCAAGCACGGTGACATGTTTCCAGACTCGGTTTGTGCTTTGATCATTGGTCTGGCCGGATCAGGGAAAACCCAACTGTTGTTCAAAATGATTATGTGATGGTTAAACATGGGATCGCCTGTATGTGATTGCGCCGTCGGCGGACCATCAACCATTTTATGATGTACTTAAAGATTTTACGGAAGCGCTTCAGTCGTCGCCAAGAACCAAATCGTTCAACATTGATTTCTTTTCCACAATCGATGAAGCTTATATCATTGATGACCTTGACACGAGTGCAAAAAATCTTGTCGTGTACGATGATTTGATGCTTGAACACAAAGACAACCCCAAGATAACATTTTTGGAGCCAAACACACAGTCATGTTGTTTCGAAAAGGCAATAGCAACGACGCAATCGCAATTTGGCATGATGATGATATTGATGATAATGGCAAAGTTGTGTTGACGAAATTAATATTATGGATGCTGTACTAACCCCTTTGATAGCTGTAGAAACACGTTTGTTGGCCTTGATGGGCTTGGAGGCACGTAACCACTATCATTTCACACGCTCACCACAGACTCGCATGAAGGCAACGTTCAACAGTTTAAATGGCAAATAACTACCCAACGAGACATTAAAGCACCAAGACATGTATTCGTGGCGTTCAAGATATGGCTTGTGTAAATGGTGGACAGCTCTGTAGTAAAATAATATTTGACACGTTAGGAGTGTCTGAAATTTTTCTATGGTAAAACGGTGATCAGGAACACTCTAAAGAAATTTTGCTTGACTTCACAAACAATTATGTCGCACGTGCATATCACAAGCTGTGGTCGTACATGCACCGGCACGACAACGTTGACAGAGGTCTGCAGATTTCCCAATAAGACTTTCGTACGTTGAACCCGATTTATTACTCTTCGTTGGAACACATGGGCCTGGTTAAGCAGTCTGTGGTCGACATGCGCTTTCATGTACGTGTAACTCAGATCCCCGCCACCAGTTACAGATGTATTGCTGTGATTCTCTCCGATAAGATGCTGTTGTTGGAGGGCATAGGTGATCGGATGAGCCCATTGACCCGCCTGTTGTAAACTAGTAAAGATTTCTAAACTACTAATTGAACCTGTAACGTTTAAAATAATAATGTCCTATCACGAAGTTAAGGTTGGCCGTTGCCCAAAGCAGCTTGCAAAAATAAGGGGCGCATTTCGAAATGATTTCGGGGTCACAATGAAACTTTCTTCGGCAAAGTTAACTGGAAATGACTCCTTGTGGTTGACCCAAACGCAACTTATTCAGCTTAATGCGGCTAAAGAAAAGAACACCTCGGTGACATTAAAGTTATCCAAGTGACGCAAATGAAAAAGACCGGTGGAATATTTCCATTCCTTGCGGCAATTCCAGCTTTGTTAGCAACAGCGGCTCTTGCGGTTGCAAAAGCAGTTGCTTTAGGGGCTGTCGGAACTGCATCCGGGATGGCTCTGAAAAAAAGCGGTTGGTGGAAACATCTATACTTTTTCGTCTTGTAAACAAATGAAGAAAGGAAAAGGTCTTCGATTACCTGGGACGATTCGCAGAATACTCTCAGGCGAAGGTCTCCGACTACCCGAAACGATACCAAATGGCCTTAGGTCATGACTTCGCCGTTAATGGAAGCACGCGTCCATTAACTAATTTTGATTTACTAAAGACGACAAAGTCAGTTAAGCATTTCCGATGTGTCTTTATGCGTGATGAACTCGGAGCCAAATGCTCTAGTAGAAGCTTCGCTTCTCAGGTGATGATTCCCATGCAAGTAGGAAACCGGCATGGTGAACTTGGATTTAAGAACATAACCTGAGAATCATTGAGTTGCTTACGTGATAACGCCTCGACATTTGTTATATTTTGATTCGTACGGGCTTGCGCCGCCACATGAAGTTGTTGATTATTTAATCCGGGGCGGTGGACGACAACCACTGTTACTATCTTTGAAAAACATTTATCTAATTCAACTAAGGGCCACCATAGTATTAGCGGCGCTCTACAGTTTCGTATTTTGCTTAGGGTTAGATTTTTAAAGAAAAAGAATTTCCTAGGTTTTTCTTACTGGTTATCTTTGCTATTTAAAAAGACCCTTAATATCTTAGGCATTGTTAAAAGAACTTTTCATTTCCTTTATTTTGGTGTATGATTGATGGGTGTAATTTGGGTTATAGAGTATACAGCTTGGCCTTACTTCAGATGGGCACCTATAAAAAAAAACTGCTAGTTCCGAACGGTCATGTTCACTTCCTGGACTTTAAAGGTAAATAATACAAAAGACGATCCTTAAACTTTTTAAAAATACTTTTTATATATTTTTGTAATTCATTCATTGCACTTTCAGAAGCTGGTATGGCATACTCCTTCAAAATTATTTTTTCCTATTTTAATAACTGCTAAAGTTACTGTACTTTGGATTAATTCAGGCTGATTTTTTCGAGCACATGGGAACAGTCATTTTGCTCAGCTGTGTGCTTCGATGATGTACAATTTCCACAAGTACAATATGTAAAGAAATTTCAGCCACAGTGCATGAAAGTAGCATAGAGGTATGCCAACTTTGTCTTCACTGTGCATGTCGGAAATGCAAACAACTTCACTTTACACCTGTCACTCTCTCAGAAGTACGTAACATCAGTAGAGCGCCACAATTAAGATATTTGCAAAACGTAAACTTAATATCCTACATACTAAACTTAGGCACTCACGTAGTCCCCTCAAATCCGATCTTTACATAGTGAATTTAGTTAACTGTCCCATGTGCTCATGTGGTTATGACAATAAAGATGCTGAGCACTGTTTTTCTATTGCTTCTTATGTAATACCCAAAGATCTTTTAATACAGTGATGTGTAACTCTGGATTTAATTTTGAAAGGTGAAGTCGAACTAAGAAAAGAAACAAATTCTGTCATACTCCTAAATGTTCATAAATATATCCACGAAACTGGACGTTTTTAATACTTACAATTATATTCGAAGTACACATTTTTTAAATAAATAAAATGGACAAAAGTAGTATAACCAGTGCAATGTCTTCTCTCCCTCTCTCTCTCTCTCTCTCTCTCTCTCTCTCTCTCTCTCTCTCTCTCTCTCTCTCTCTCTCTCTCTCTCTCTCTCGTTGATTATTTAATTAATTACATACTTATATGTTTATTATATTTTCCTTTTAAACGTGTCGTGTACTTTAAAATACGAAATTTTGTACCTTTTTTTGGATGTACTTGAATTTGTGTAAAATGAATGTCATCTTTCGATCATGTTTGTATGTTTTGGCAAAGGATCAAGATGAGTTAAACAACTCGTGTCCAATCTCATATTGTTTTATAAGATGACAATAAAATATGTTTAAAACAGATAGCATTATCTTTCCGCTTGAGATAATGCGAGACTGACCTGGACATTGACTTCAAAATTTTAATAAAACTGTGAGCAGTTATGTAATAAAAGAATGCGGTACATATAAACGCTAAATACAGATGCTGATATATGTACTGTGGCGAGATCGCAGAGTATAAAACTTACAGAACATAAAGCATTACGAACTGAACACGACCTCTCTCTTTCTCTCTTACTCTGCTTCTCTTACATTTTTTAACTGCCCGCGGGCAACTACTTTACAACCTTGAACTTGTTCAACCAGAATTTTAGCTTGCCCCCAGCATCGGGCAAGTGGATTTGTAAAGCCCTTGATGGTGTTTAATTTTTAAAATGAAAATAAGGCTGTTTGTGGATATGTAGTATTTGTTCAGTTTATATATGGTAAAATGTTGGTGTTTGAAAAAAGATTTGGTAGTAACCTTGGGTTAATAATTGCTATTAATTTATCCTGTTTCATCTGGGAAGGGAGGAGGGTATTGGTTTGTGAAAAATTAAATAAGCCTGTTTCTTGGTATGTCATATTGACTCATCAAATACAAGTCATATACTACTTATGTGTGATGGTATTTTTGTGATACTATATGTTGGATAGTCCACAAGTGTGTGAGTGAGCATTACCTATCCATATCTTCCATCCTCTGTTTGG
This sequence comes from Margaritifera margaritifera, assembly GCA_029931535.1. Lineage (NCBI taxonomy): Eukaryota > Metazoa > Mollusca > Bivalvia > Unionida > Margaritiferidae > Margaritifera > Margaritifera margaritifera. The sequence goes on along the minus strand of JAQPZY010001421.1, from coordinate 1,124,477 downwards.
TTTGTAAAGGGTAAGTGTTGCATAGTGAAGGTGGGTGTAAATGGTCAATAACTGATACTCTTCACGATTGCGTCTCCTACTTTACCTCTCCACTCCTCCACGTCTGTGTGTAATTTTGTGGTTTGTAGGTGTAGTTAGGATAAGTCTTGGTTAGTCAAGGTAGGTGTTGACTCATGGAGTTCTACCATATTAAATCCAAATAAGGTCCATAAGACCATGTTATTTGTTTACCTATAGACGCTTTTAACGTTACATCTTCCATAGAACCCATAGGACATAGGGTCATATTTAATCTCAAAGTCCCATAGATTCCCATAGGGGTATATTTAATGTTAAATTCACATTGATCCCTATAGGGTCATACTTAATGCTAAATTCCCAAAGATTCCCATAAGGTCATATTTAATGTTAATTCGCTTAGATCACAAAAGCACGCCATATATCCGATATCATCCCTCATAACTACTTACATGTTTCTAATAGTAATCCAAATGATATGCAAAATATTCGTAATATTTATTTGTCTAAGTCAAAATGAGTTTTAAACAAATTTATTTCAAAATGTTACTAATAGAAAAGTTTTTGATCAGTATTGGTTTCGAGATGCAAATATCAACATTCATATCATGTTCTTATAGGGTAGGAATAAATGAGAGTATCTTCATAATTCATCTTACCAATTTATTGATTATTTTTCATTAAATTAAATTATTCATTTAATATATTGTATATGCTCTTAAAATAATTATATCAATTTCATGACGATTGTCGTGTATAAAATATAAATTCTCCATCTTATTAATATTATTTCAAGATCCAATTTCACAACCTATTTTTTAAAATCACGTAAAACTAATGAAAATAGAAAAAGATTCATATTACCATGTGCTTTAAGTTCTGCAGCTTCGCCTACAAATTGGCACATACAATTAAAACCTCTTCATGTTTTCCATCAAGTATATTAAATACAGTGTTCACATAATATTTCCGAGTAGCAGATTTAGTTGTGGTTTAATTGTCAATATATTTGTCACTGCAAAATGAATAAAAAAATTATATAAAAAACAATTCTCTTTCTTAACTTTTTCCGTCGTCGACGTACTCACGAACTAACTTGGGGGATCCGGTATTTATATCGCTTCGCGTGGTCTTGCAAAGAGCGCAACAACTCGGCATTCCAAGACAAGGCCTATTCCAAATTGTCCAACATAGCTAGGAAATTCGAAATGGAAACATTAAGCAGCGTTGTGTTATTCCACGTACATTTACAAGTTGTCAAACATAGGATTTGATCCGGAAATATTCTGTACATATTGCCGAAAGGACCCTTCAGCCGATAGTACCTTAAGAGCCGCGAGAAATACCGGTAAGTTTATAAAATGTACACCGATGTGTGCGGACAAAAGTGTCTGCATTACATTTCACATTCTAAAGAATAGGCGAAATCATCCCCCAAATCGTCAGTCAGTATCAGTACAGGTTTGGTGGCTGATTTATCGGAGCATATGGTTCATTACCAGGGTAACAGAATGAGATAGACTTAGTGTTGAACAAGGAGGTATTTGCTTATTTCTGTCTAACCCAATTAAGACTGCCAGTTCTCCAATGGATGCAAATAATGCTTGAACTTTCTAAGTTGATATAATTTTTAAAAATTACATAAAGACTTGAAACTCAAAGCAGTTTTTGAATTATTCTGATTTATACTCCAATGCCCTATACATCTTCGCTATCCTTAGCCATCCAGCGAGTTTGCGCAGTTACTTTATCCTGGACGACCGTCAAAATCCTAATATACTATACATATGATAAACATTATTAAATATTGTTGCAAGTACCTATGGGAAAAAGTAAGTTGCACGCATTTGATCTATGACAGCAGGCGACAAACTATCAATCTCAACAGAGTGCTGGGGTCGATCGCCGGGTATAAACATGTTTCGTAACAGAAATCTATGACTTCCGTTATTATACGCTAATCAATCGACAGCGTCCGCGCTACGCTGAGAGATCCCTTTATTTCGCTAAATGGCATCGATCAGACGTCAAGATCGTATGAATTACTTATATCACGTCTTTGATTTTCAGTCATTAATCCGGCTCATGTCAGTCGATTAAGTCGGAAAATTGAATTTCATATTCGCTTTTAACAGGGCAGGTCGGAAAAAAAGTAGAATGCAGGACGGTCGTGTGAATTTGAATAAGGTTTAGCCTCAAAATAAACATTCCGCATATTCAGCTGTCTTCTTATTAGCTTGATATTAAATCAGCATCGGTCCTTTTGCATGAAAATGGCAACCAATACGTTTTGTAGGGTAAATAAAAGAAACGATAGCTTGCACATTTTTGCATTGTTTCAAAATCTACACCCCAAACTAAAACTAAATTTACATTTTTTTTTCCGAAACTTCTTCCCAAGATGAAATTCATAAAGCTTTTCTTCGATATATCGATAGTCTATAGTCTAAGTATTTTAAATACCCTTAGGCGCTCAGACAAGTAAACCAGATTATACAGAAAGTAGCTACTTTGGTGCCTTTGGTAAGATACATCGTTTTCACAAAGCTTTGCTCATAGCAAAATTAACGGTAAAAACTCAATCGGAATACCACTAAGCCATTTGCGTCGGACCCTAAAATAACCTTGGACAGTGCGCGTCCGCCATATTCGGAACTATATATAGGAAAGATAGTTCCATTATACCTGCTTCTATGGTAAAACTCCTTTTACGAAAGGTACCCTACCTTTTACAAACATTTTACGTCGATTTGATGTAAATCACTGTAAAAAAAAAAAATTTAATCTAACATGTTTTTCAAGATTGCGGCGTCCGATTCAAAGCGAGTTTTTGCCAGTAATTATACCATAAGCAATCTTTCACGAGACCGGTGTATTACACGAATGACACCGAAGTAGAAGCAATATACTTAGGCTTGTTTTCTTGCATAAGCGTATCTGATTTCTCCAGTGCGACCGTTCTGTTCTGTACAGTGTAACCAACAAAAGGACACAAACACTTTTGCTATTGAAGAGAGAAGGCTCATAAAAGGAGATCAGAAAAGGAAACCAGAAACGGACGGAATATGACAGGTGATTGTTACAGAGAGGTGAAGAATGCTTGGGTCATTGAATAAAATTCAAAAAGATCAGATTTTTCGAAGGTATTATGTATATTTTAGAGTGGAAAATGAACATACAAGACGTTTGAAGCACATAATCGGACCATTCTGACTGGTACCAGAATTTGTATCACTTATACAGCTCTCATAAAAAGGTAGCATCATTTATATTCATGAAGAGCTTGATTTGGCTATTCCTTCCTTTGGAATCATTTATATTCATTAAGAGCTTGATTTGGCCATTCCTTCATATGGAATCCATACTGACAATAATATGCATATAAAGGCCTCTGAACATTTATTATCGCCAAATGGGTTTTTGAAGACTGATGCCAAATGGGTTAGATGCCAAATGGGTTTTAGAAGACTGATGCCAAATGAGTTTTAGAAGACTGATGCAAATGGGTTAGAAGACAAATGGGTGAGATGCCAAATGGGTTTTAGAAGACTGATGACAAATGAGTTTTAGAAGACTGATGCCAAATGGGTTAGATTCTAAATGGGTTTTAGAAGACTGATACCAAATGGGTTAGAAGACAAATGGGTTTTAGTAGACTGATGTCAAATGAGTTTTAGAAGACTGATGCCAAATGGGTTAGAAGACAAATGGGTTAGAAGACAAATGGGTTAGATGCCAAATGGGTTTTAGAAGACTGATGCCAAATGAGTTTTAGAAGACTGATGCAAATGGGTTAGAAGACAAATGGGTGAGATGCCAAATGGGTTTTAGAAGACTGATGTCAAATGAGTTTTAGAAGACTGATGCCAAATGGGTTAGATTCTAAATGGGTTTTAGAAGACTGATACCAAATGGGTTAGAAGACAAATGGGTTTTAGTAGACTGATGTCAAATGAGTTTTAGAAGACTGATGCCAAATGGGTTAGAAGACAAATGGGTTAGATGCCAAATGGGTTTTAGAAGACTGATGCCAAATGGGTTAGATGCCAAATGGGTTTTAGAAGACTGATGCCAAGTGGGTTAGATGCCAAATGGGTTTTAGAAGACTGATGCCAAATGGGTTAGATGCCAAATGGGTTTTAGAAGACTGATGCCAAATGGGTTTTAGAAGACTGATGCCAAATGGGTTAGAAGACAAATGGGTTAGAAGACTGATGCCAAATGGGTTAGAAGACTGATGCCAAATACTGGAGTATTGATCGAGGCATGTTTCATGCAGAGGAGAGAAAGAATAAAAAGGATGCTCTAACAGGTAGTCTAACCAAAAGAACTGATGCATAAAAGATATATTCCTAGTACCTCCGACCAGTATATATATATATATATATATATATATATATATATATATATATATATATATATATATATATATATATATATATATAATGACAACTGTATAGTTTTAAGTATACCATCGTTAACTAATGTCATTAAGTTCTCAATATTATATCCCTTCGTTTCGTTAATATTTTCATAAATATTTCAGCTCATATGCACTGTTTAGCAGCTATAACATGGTGGTGACTTGAATTAGGCAACAAACAGTGAAACACAATATCTGTTGCCGCCACCATCCCCTTTGCTAATCTGGCACCTCGTGCCAAACAGAAACACTGAAACCGTTACAGAACTTGGTGGCGAAGCATTACATATTAGAGGTACATTAACAAGTAGACCCTTGTGAAACTACAGCGACCTGTTATCAGTAAAACCGATTTTATGCATAAGCCTATAAAGAGATTACTTTTTTCTATTTACAATGAATCTCTCTACCCCTGCTTGAAACTGTTTAAGTGTCAGTCGAGAATTATTTTTGTACAAAGAAAACCTGTGTAGAGAAATTACCGGGCACATATAATAACTTTGTCCTTTGTAAAATATACCCGTGAACTCCACTTAGTAATCGTTGTCTGAATCATGTCTTAGCAATTTTACCCCCGCCATCCCCCGTCCTCCCCTCCCCCACCCCATTTGGCAATATCTTTCTTGACAACGCAAGTATGTATTTCAACTCACCTTTGTGAACCTAAGTTCAACAATGGACGCGCACTAAATTCATCTGAATTCATTATTGTGTTAATCACTTTTGCTGTAGATCCATACTTCAGCTGTTGAGATAACCAATCTCTTCTGCTCTGTTTGTCTTTTTCTCAACCGCATGGCCATTTTTACTCCATGCAGATCTCTTAAATTATCTGATGTTCACAACTATTCATGTTTAGGCCACGTTAGGTGTATTGTTTCCTTCCAAAACATGCTTTCTCTCACTGAAATCATCCTTTATCCGGTAATGTACGCCATCCTGTAGAAGCAGTTATGTGAGGGAGTTCTATAGCTCAGTTACAGCAATAAAGGATTAATTTTACGACAACAGAGTTGGATCCATTTGTGGAAAATCAATACAAGCAGCGACCTACCATTCCAATACAGCGTCATCTCCAACGAACACTGGAATATAAAAGCTGAGAAAACAGTCCCGTCAAAGAATCTATAAATAGCTTAATTTTCGAAAGCTGATGTTGGGTATCAATAATGCCCCTCTCTAGCATTTGGCATTGGAGGGAGCAAATACAGACCAGCGCTCATTGATTTTGTAAATGTGTAGCCTGCCAAAGCAAAAAGCCAGCTGGATATCTCTGAAGCGGTAGTTAAGACTTTAACATTGAATAGTTTCATTGATTTAGTTACTTTTCTGTGGACTTACGAAGACTGACAACAATCAGGTCCAATAGAATCTAAAAAAGTATTTCTTTATTGTATTCGTGGTTAACAGCAAATTCGCTGAAAGATATCAAAAGGTTCAAAATCAATTGATCAACCAGTCCATCAATCAATGGATTATCTGGACTTATTATTTTATATTTTCTTCAGTTCTTGGAAAATTCCAAAAATTGTACATCTTTTCTTTGTGATTGTAACTTAAACTGTACATTAGGGACTGACCATTTAATTTTCCGGGGGGTATTGGGTATTTTTGAAAAAATATGTCCGGCCCCCAAATAGCCTGAAATAAATCCTCTAGTTCGGATTTCCTTGAAAAAGAACTAATTCTATCCATGACATTACTTTGAAAAATAAACATCTTGATATAAAAAATAAAAAAATATAAATCAAACTCTCCTCGATGGGAAGATTCCAGATCCCACACCCCGAAAATGAAATGGTAGGTCCCTTAAATGGAAATCAAAGTTTGCAATCAAGTAGCTGAAAACGTGGTTTCATTGAATGCTGTACTTTTTGTCAGTAGTATGTGTATGTGAGTACGAGAACACCAGTAAATTATAAACTAGCTCTTTTTGGTAAATAAATAAATAAAAAGACAAAATCACTCTGATAAGTTCTAATTACTACTTTCATAAACATACTACTCGGAGAACACTTGTAAATTTTAAACTACGTATCATCTCATGTAGGGGTACCAGGATGTTACTAGACCTCAACTCTTTCCTCGAAAGTGCAACAAAAATATTTTGGGCACACTTATAAAGTTTCAAATTAGTACGATCTTCTACCACGAATCTAACGGCACAGCAGCGGAGTGCAAAAGCAGAGCTGCATTGCCTGCGGTGAGGTGTAACTAAGAGACAACAGCCGGTTTAAATGCAAAATACAAAATACTTACAAAAATGTTGCACAACAAATAATGACACAACACTATATTGTGATAAACTCAACAGTTTTTAGAGAGGTGATATACATATTCCATGCTTTTAACGTAAAGGCTACAATATTAGTACCAAGATGTAAGGTGTATATATTTATAGGTTTGGATGAGATAAAAGTATGTCCATACCTAATTGTTTTATAAAATAAAATTCAAGAGAATAAAACTGTTGATTATCGATTTTTAGTATAGAAAGGATATTCTCCAATGTATCAGAAAAGACCCATTTAACGGATTATGTTATTTTATCAAAACATTGAAATAAGCTGCATTGGAACTGATAGAAAGATGATATGATCAATACAGTGCAGTACGATGAAGTGATAAATTACGTAATCAATCTGGATAAATATACAAATTTTTATCCTTCTAAATTTAAAGTACAACTTGAAGAACTCACACTTTACGAAACCAGTCTACAAAGATTCGTCAAAAAACAAAATTGATGGAAAACACAGTTCGATTTAAAGCGTACACGGTGACGAGGTATACGAAGTAGCTATTTTTGTATCAGTCATATCAATGGCAAATTTTGACACAAATCTGAACTCATTCATACCTTTGAAATTAATGAAGAAATATTCCAGGTTACTTTTTTATTTTTTCATTTTCTTAAATTCATGGTTTGTAGTCTACCATGATGGTTGGTCATGATGATCAAGTTTCTTTTTGAAAGCTTATATTTTTAAGCCTGCAATTAGAGTATATCCTCTAATATTCCTTTCTTCTTATTGGGTGAAAAACCTTCGGGCTATTTGTTATAGACCTACAGGTAAATTTCACCAAACAATGACTTTATTTCACTTTACTGTTGTCGTATTTAATTTCTTAGTGGATTTGAACGACCAAAATATTGCATCTCTGTTTTCTTTGGTATTTTAGTTGAATAGTAGGTTTTAACGGCTATTCTCTTTCAGAGAGGCTACGCAATTTTAGGTTGATTTGTGTCTAACTCTGTACGTGTACTTCGCACACTTTGCACAGGCTGACGTTCTGGCGTTTCATCTATGTCTCCAAGACTATTTAATTTGTCCTGAAATTCACCTGTCATGGTAGAATTAGGTTCAGGATGTTTGTTTTTTGCTACATTCACAGCTTTAATTCGTTATGAAACTAGATCCTTTAAGATTTCTATTGAACTAGCTGATGAAAGTCTTTTACAACAAAATTTTTTTATCCTTAAATCGACTTCACCGCAAAATTTGTCTTTGGATTTGATGTATATTTCACCAATAGTATCTCTATACTTACCCCTTGCATATTTGCTTACAAAGTTCAAAGCGAACTTTATACTCAGAATGTACGAATAGTTCCTCCAATATAATTTAATTTTGTGTTATAGATTGTTGTTCAGTAATCAACACTTATGATATTTACTCTTCATAACCACTAGCAAGATTTGCTTTATCATCAACGTGTTTTGGGATTTGTACATCTACCATGTCATCATCTACATATGCAAGATTTTCAAATCCTTAAATTTGAATATCTCCACAACCCACCACCAGTTAGTTGTTACTTAAATAGCGAAGAAAGAGATAAGTCACATCTGAATAAAGTGTGCAAGCACAAGTGCAGATCACGCACAGTTGGAAAAAAACAAGCTTTATCGATGACAAAACTGGCAGTAACGAAATTTCAATCGAATTCAAGAGTACAAACAGGAATTGAACAAAACTATTGCAAGTGTAAAATACTTGACTGAAGATGAGTATAAAAAGATGGACGAGAAACAATGAAAGAAGGCGCATGGGATCTTTGTAAATGCTAGAGCTGCTACAAATTAAAAATAATTTTCGGATGTTGAGATGTATAGTGTGACATTGTTGATTAGCAGATTTTTTTCGATCAACAACTTTAACAGCTTACAAAATGAACTGAAGATGACTACAGGACAGCAAAATGTACTTATATGCTTCAATGGATATTTTTCATTCAAGTTAGGCTTGCTTTTATCTGCACCGAGTGCGACAACTTTCAAACATACCGAGTTTAAAAGGCAACATAAAACAATGACGAAATAATGAAATAATTTTTCACAAATAACATGTAAACTAGTTGCTTTGTTGCTGATGCAGTTGTGTTTTTAACAACACTTGTTACAGTAGCTGCCATTACAAGAGTAGTTACATACCATGCAATAAGTTGTACAGGAAAATATATTGGATAATACTATTCAAGATTCCATCAATGATGATGTTAGCGATCTTGAATAATTGAACTTTTTCTCGTGATCTTCTATATCTTTCCTCAAAGTGATTTTTTTTCTCCATTTTTTAAAAATCTGTTTTTGCTAACTCTTATTTATTTAGCATTTGTACACCCAAAACATTTTATTTATCGGTCTGGATCATATAGATCAAAAGAGGCACGTGGTATTACATGATAAATGTCGAGATCATCTTCAATCACACCTTCTGATTTTGTTTAGTTCAGCCATCTCTGATAGAAGTAAATAGACGGTACACAAAGTATTTTAAACTTTTTATCTGATTTCATCCTTTGCCTCAATGCTTTTAAAAGTCTACTTCTTGTCATATTAATTCTCCTGAAGTCTTCATTATGTGCCTTTGTCGCGCGTACGTTTTCGTGTATCCGTTATTGTGCTCTCTATTTTGATTCCTCCACTTTTTAGATTGCTTTCTGAAGTAGTCATTATAAAAAGGTATGCAGTAAGTGCTAGTTCTGTTAAAGTTGTTTATTTTTTCTCTTCTCCACATCTAGGACAAACTCATTAGTGTTCAAATTAGTTTTGCAACTTGCCTCTCTAACTTATTGAAACCGTGTTTAGTTAACTTGTACAATTTCCTTGCCAAATAAATAAAAGGTGAACAAGACAAGAAGCATGATGGCGACATGGTTATCAAAGAACTTAAAAAGGTAACTTCACAATAGAAAAAAAAACAGGTAGAGTTGAACTTGGAATACAACTTGTGAAACGTCGAACGGAATTTGAAAAAAGGTCAAAACTGAACGTCTAAAGAAAGAAGAGGGATCTGCAATATACCTATATCACACTGCTTGAAATCACAATACATGACGGAAATAAAACAAAGTCAAACAGCGCAATCTGTTATTTAATAGGAGGTTGGTATTGCTGTTTTCTGCATATAGTTCATTTGGCCAAAAACGCAAAATTGTTTCTTCACATATTCTTCACCACTGTATCTTAGGTACACGTGCAGAGTGTGCAGAGGAGAAGGAGGGCTCCGTCATGATGCACGATTCAGTGGTAAAAGAAAGTGAAATGAGCAATGAGCAATCAACCAAAGCAAAATAACAAGATAAAACCATGTCAGTACCTTAAAACCCAATACCAGAAATGCTTTAGCACAGCTTTAAGTCTGCGAGCCCATTGATAACGTTTTTCAGATAATAACACTGTTAGGTATTGGTGCAAAAGCCACTGGAAAAAGCGATTTACAACAGAGTTTCACAACATGATGAAATACTAATATCAATAATCGCTAAGTTGACAGTATAATTGACGTGATAAGCAAAGTGATTACTGAAGATAAAATAAACCATGCAGAGTTTATTTTGATCATCAACGAGTACAAAGATACAAAAGAGATAAAGAAACAAATGACAGAGAGAAAAGGAAGAAATTGAGCTTGTAAGAAAGCAAAGTGAAAAGAAAACCATTAAATCCAGGATGTCTTGGTTTTGACTTTACTGATTTATCCCATACAAAGGTTTTGCATTAGCGAACGTACACAGAGTGAAATAAAGGCATCGAGAAATAACAATAGGATTTTTTTTTTACAAAATATCTCTGGAAAACCATGACACTTTACAAACTCAGCTGGAACATTTACAGAGAGATCTCGATCATGAAATCCAACAGAAAGATCAAGAAATTCAAACGGTAATGAATCATTGTGACACACAAATAACGGATATTAACAACAAGATAAGAGCTAACACTATTAAATTGTCAGAGATGAAGAAAACAATGATTTAACACAGTTAACCAAAGCGATAGATGATGTCAAAAATAAAGATAAATCTTAAATATGTAAATATTAGTACAATATATCTATTGTAGATTAGAGTGATAAAATCAAAACGACAAAATAAGTAACTTTCAACGAATTTAGGAACCATTTACACCCAATTTTGAACAATCTAAAACAAAAAAAAAACAAATGAGTTTGTTTTTGAAAAGTAGTCAATAGTGTCGGTGTGGTACAAAGTAGTATTAACAAATTAACAAAAGGATTAAACGAATGAGAAAAGAATTATTTGAAAGAAAAGTTTACAACAGATACAGATCCATTCGAAACTGACTCTCGCATTAAGTGGTAGTATTGATAGGGTTAGAACCGAAATAAACGAAAACATGCAAACATTCAAAACTTAAGTAAACACGGGAATGGACATAACGAGTATTGTATTGGGTACCATTATTTTGAGTAAAGATTTTCAAAATTGGTGTCATCACAGATGAATAGACCGCACGGGCAGAAATATATCTGTAAAAAAATGTTTTATTGTTTTCATTACACTAGAAAATATATCAGAGCACAAAAGACTATATTATAGTGTAGACAACTCGATATATTTATATGTAGATTTTCCCGCTGTCATTCAAACATGTAGGAGCAAAGAATTTCTCTTGGCTTTTGTGTTTCGTGCTTGTTTTGTGGATGTAAGGTGTCTCTTCCCCTGACGAGAAGCTTGTTTAGCTCGAAACGTTGGGAAACTGTTTTGTATTTGTGCCCTTATCAATGTTCAGCTATTGGTTTGCATTCCCTGGTATTCATTCACGTAGACCTTGGGAATCCGGCGCCATTCAAGAAGTAGGTCGTTGGTCGTTGGTCTTTAATAAATCTACTTTTCTATGTCACAACCTGCATTGTCTGGAAAAAATTTCTTCTTGAGATAATCAGACCTACATTGTTCTATGTTTTAGTTCTATGTCTGTTTACTCTTTCGTGTCGTGATTCTCGTTTGTAAAAGTTTCCTATTTTCCTGTGTCGTATTCACCCTCTTCAGCATGCACACTCTGTCTCTTTTTTCCAATCTGAAATCTCTAATGAAAAAGAAAATCAGGGCGGAACACCATTTGGTCAATTATGTAACCTAAGTGTAAAACAAAACTGTCCTGTTGGATTTGAAAATTCACATTTCGCCCCTATCTGTGTAGGAAGCCTTCTCGTCCTTTATCAAACGATGGAGCTTTATTCTTCATTTCACCTGTCTGAAGCTTCTGGAAATCCTGAAAGTTAAATCTTTACATCAAACCAGAGGACTGGAGGCAGGTGTATAATTTAAGTTGAACTCCTCCGAAGACACTGTGACCTAAATACATTTCGTGACTACATGGAAAAACTGAATTCTTTTCTAACGAGCTTAAAAAGGCAACTTTCGGACAAACAACACAGCAAATTTGCTAGAGGTCACGTAATATAGAGAAATCCCAAACGTGTTTTCTTTACAGAAGGAACGAAAAATAATAGAAAGTAGCGTAGGAAAAAAAAAACATGTGGCAAACCGGAATGTCAATACTGTCATAAACCTGTCATTGGTTAAGATGTCTGACTCGGACATAAGTCTTCTCTCTAAGGGCCTCAACTTTTTTTCCCAGGCCCAAAACGTACAAGGTACTGAAATTGAAAGAAGACTTCGCGAGTTTAGCACGGAGAATGAGACTCAAGGAAAAGTTTAGTGACGATGCTGGAGAATCCATTTTCAGTAAAGATGAGCCTCATAGATTCCACCCAAAAAGGGGTTATGTTACACCCCATAGTAAAGTTCCTGCTCTAAAGCTTTCTTGTCCGCGGTGGGAAATAATATTAACTCACACGAACAGAGCCGTACCAAAAAGGACAATTTAACCCTACATGACAGACAGTCGCTGAAAACACAGCGCGAGAGGGAAGATATTGTTATCAAGCCAGCAGACAAGGGATCATGTATAGTTGTCATGAATACGGCTGATTACATCGCTGAGGCGAACAGACAACTTTCAGACGAGAGATTTTATAAGAAACTCAGTCATGACCCAACAGTTGATCACACTAAAATCATGTGTCACACATTAAAAGACATGCATACCCAAGGTCACATTGATGACAAAACACTGACTAACCTCCCATCAGTTGCTCCAAACCAGGAACACAAAGAAGGGAACCCAGGGAGGCCAATCATTTCCGGAAACAATCATCCCACTGAACAAATTTCTGAATTCGTTGATTATCACCTTCTACTTTCGTTGAAAAACATGACTTTATATATATATATATATATATATATATATATATATATATATATATATATATATATATATAAGATACTACGGCCTATCTCAACAAAACACCGTAATCTAACTTTCCATATAACACTCCCCTCGTCACTATGGATGTCTGTTCCTTACACACCAAATGAAGGTATCAAAGCCAGCAAGGAAGCACGGGATGGTCGACCTGATCCTTCCCATCATACGTACATACTATTTGGTCAAACTTTTAATAAAGGTTCTTAAATTTAAAAATTTTGTATTCAGCAACCAACACTTTCTACAGATTAATGGAACTGCAATGGGCACTAAAATGGCACCTTCGTATGCCAATATTTTCACGGGAAGACTCGAGGAAAACGTTCTCAGTGAGGCACCCTATTGACATCTAAGCTGGCGCAGATTCATTGACGACATAGAATCAGAATGGATCGAAACGGGCGACAATTTTAAAATATTTGTTTAACTCGCCAATAACTTCCATCGTACGATTACATTTACGTCATAGTCATAAAACATAAAACAGTCATAGTCATAAAACAGGTTCAACGTCTTTTTGGATACTCAATCTACCCTCCTCGAGGGGAACATAGAAACTGACCTATATTCTAAACCAACTGACTCTCACTATTATCTACTCCCGACCAGCTGCCACCGATAGCACTTAATAACAAAATCTTCCTTACGGCATGTGCGTTCAGACCAAACGCATATGCTCTAAAATGGATACCTATGAAAAGAGACTCGGAGAGCTCAAGGAGCACCTTAGAATGAGAGGATATAGAAGGAGTTACATTGAGGAGGCTATTAACAAAACTAGACACCTCGATAGAGGAGTCCTCATGAAATAGAAAACCAAGAAAACCAACAAATGCGCCCCTTTCGTGGTTACTTTCCACCCAGATGCCCCAAACTTACAACGGATCGTTGGCACCAGATCGAATCATCCGAACGTCTGAAGGGCATATTTCAAGAAATTCCTACGGTTGCGTATCTTAGACCTAAAAATCTGAAGGACGATCTGATACGTGCCAATGTAACTTCAAACAAAATCACAAATTCAGGCACATACTGCTGTAAAGACAAGCGTTGCTAATTTACAAACATATGTCCAAGACCAGATGGTTCAGAAGTTTGACGACAGGAGTCAGCTTCACTATCAATCAGAAGTTAGGATGTCGAAACCAAAATCTATCTTCAAACATGCAAGATCTGTGCCACTCAATATGTTGGCGAAACCGTTGATTTCAGAAAAATAAATGATAAACAACACGAGTCACATTCGCAGCAAAATCAACACGAAACTCGCCAACCATGATAACTTGACTGGGCATTCAGTCGAGTCACTCGAGATGCCACCGATTGAATCTAATCTGGGATGGACCGATACAGAACGCACACGTAAGGAACGATCTGGATACTGCAATTGATAGGTCATACGGAGTTCGAGCTATGCAGTCTTGTCAAAACCACAGCTAGGGATCAGTTTGTCAGACGTATGGAATTTTTCCGATAATATTTACCCAAGTAAATATTCGGTAACTCTTCACATGTATCTTATTATTATTATTATTATTATTATTATTTAAACTCTTGTCCATTATCCCGCTACACGATTCTCTTGACATATTTCCTTTAGTACCTCCATGCATAAGTTTACTGGAATATAATATTTTTGTTTTTGTTGCAAATTTTGAAGATGGCGTTGATTTTTCGCCACGCATGGTTTCCGTCATTTGTCCCCAGTCTGGAATTAGGTCAAAATATTTTGGTTCTCCTTGCGATAATCCCTTCTTTGATTTTTTTAATACAACTTTGTTGGACTGACAGCAACTCTAAATATATATGAAGTTTACCCTTTTTAAGACTTTTTTCTTCTTTCTTTCTTCTATTTTGTTCTTCTCTTGTTTGTAGATTTCCTCCTGTCATTAAAGCATGTAGGAGTAAAGAATTTCTCTTGGCTTTTGTGTTTAGTGTTTGTTTTGTTGATGTTAAGTTGTTTCTTCCCTCGATGAAGAGCTTGCTTAGTTCGGAACGTTGAGAAACTGTTTTGTATTTGCACCATTGTCAATTTTTGTCAATATCTATATGGGACCCCGTAAATTTTTCGGTTTTGAGAGGTTTTCGGTTTACTGAGGTTTTCGCAAATGTGAACAAATGTCTTTTCTAAGCGCTTATGTGGAGAGAGAGAGAGAGAGATTATAAGCCCTGAAATTGGAATGTTTAGTCCTACCTTGCCTAAATCATTGCCACACAAGATCATTCAGTTTGTCAAATTTTCAGGCATTGTTGAATCGATGCTTGTTTGCATCACTGCTGTTTTCAAATTCATTGTTGTAGAATTCCATTTTCTTTAGAATATCCGGAACAGTAGATGTACCTATGCCGATTTTTATTTCCCTAGTTTCTTCAAATGTAAGTTTTGGTACAGATTCATACTCACTGATCAAACTAAATTTTATCCTGTAAGGATAGTTCAATCCTACGGCGCTTAACTGGTCGTTCTGACATCTTGACATGTGAGTGAAGATAAATGACAGTCATGGCTACTTAAATACATGTATATAATGCGTTTGCTCCATTGAAAATCAATTGAGTGCATCTAGCTTTTAGAATACTGTTTTGTCGGTTGCCGTCAACAAAGGGTCAAAAGCGAAGCCACATTTCTGGTTAATAAAGCCCTGATATATAATTAAAAAACAACAAAAAACAATGTTCTATTGATTATGTATACACATGAATAGCATCAATCGCAATTAGATAATAAGCAGATACACATAATCTTTCTTAAATGGCTTACCTACAAGCATTTAGTTTTTAATAATTCGCCTTAAAAGCTGACACTTTTTATGGTATCTGTGTCGGCGCGCGTGTTAAGTATTGTTTTAACTTCGCGTGCCCTTGGAATATTTTCTGGATTATTTGTCCAACAGTTAAGCCTACTACAGTACTTACTAACTGTAATTATTCTGTTCCAGCGTGTTTCAGGATTTAAGCAGCCAAAATACATTTCCAAGTTTGAGTTTCGATTTTATTGGGGTTTGTTTTAAGGTAGAAATGAAATTTGAGATCGAAATTTGTTTTGGTATTCGGGGTTGAGGGGTTTAGGTTTACTGGGACAAAAAATGATGATATCAAAGGAAAACTTCGGGACTCTAAAGAAATTTCGGTCTTGAGGGAATTCCGGTATACTGAGGTTCTGGTTTTGATGATGTTCTATGTGTTTAAATATATTAATTATTCCCACGGGGGTAGTTATACCGGAAGTGTATCACTTACCACTCACAGGGGGAGGTCACTATCTTATAGCAGATCTTTTTATATACCCGCGATATACTTTGTTCTCACCTTCCGATAGGACTTTGTCCTCACTTCATCAACAGACTTTTAGTTCCGAATTTTCAGGTGACTATTATCACGGTTCAATAATGCATAAAGTTACAAAATGGGCAGATTAAATGACAGTGGTCTGAGCAATTTGGGTTAAAATTATTATTAACTAACCCATTTTGTAATTTGACGCGTTGTTGAACCGTGATAATAGTCACATTACGAGATATTATCACTGAACAGTCATATGACAAATCTACAGACGCTCAAATCACATTACTATACCAAAATTTTGAATATGTGAAGTGGCATCTAATTGGTCCCTTGATTTTGATGGAACACCCGATTGTATAGACCGGTAGTTAGCAATGGCGACAGGATGTATAGTTGTGTTATTCCACGCGACGTGGATAGTTGTCAAACATCGGATTTTATCTGGAAAAATGCTGTACAGAAAGATCTCGATATCCGACAGTGACTCAAAAGCCGCGAGAAATACTGGAAAGTGCCGATATGTGCACGGTAAATTGTGTTCCTAAATATTGATTACATAACTTTTGTATCGATAATCGATAATCGTTTTTAACACGATCATTGATCGATTAACCGATTATCCAATTAATTGCACCAGCTCTACTACATGTACTTTATATTTATGTCAAGACAAAAAAGTTTAGCCACGAGCATAAAGTACACAGATTATTTGTACTGTGCCCGTATCGCCAGCTGTAATTGTTTACAACCATTAACAGAATTATCTAAATTCATCATCGTTTAAGCCTCGATTCGTTCCTAGTATATAACCCTGTTTTAATGGTGATAAGATACATGTACATGTATTTGAGTTTCATGCATTTATAGTTTTAGTGAATATACAAAGGACATAACTATGCACACAAATAGATAATCAAGGTAAGCATATATCGAAATGCATATCCTGGCTAAATTTGTAAAGTTGTTTGTTTTAAAGAATTACCTCAAACATATTCTTAATGGGATGTAGAACTCCCCATCTAGATTGTTTTGAAATGATACGCAGTATGTGTTGGTGCCCTAAGGATGTAGAACTCCCCAGCTAGATTTCTTTGAAATGATACGCAGTATGTGTTGGTGCCCTGAGGATGTATCAGATCGGAGACTTCGGAACTGATTAAATAATAATAATAATAATACATTATTTATATTTGTATGAAGGGAATCCAACTGCAAACAGCATAAACCTAGAGTACCGTCGTACGATCTGTTGGCAGATCAGGGTCTACACGGTTCACAAAAAAAAAAATCACAAAAAAATCATGAAGTTCTGGACTGAAGAACATTTATTCTGATCTACTGGCATAATATGCAGAGGCACATTTGAATATATGCTCTTTGCAATTTGGTACGCGTTACACACATTTGAATATATGCTCTTTGCAATTTGGTACGCGTTACACACATTTGAATACATGCTCTTTGTAATTTGGTATGCGTTACACACATATAAAGAAGCAAGAATGCGCATTCAAAGTGTCCTTTTACGTATCGGGAATCAGTGATTGGTACTGTAAGAGACTATAGTGTTTGTAAGCCGTGGGAAAAAAGGTCAGTAGCCCTCCAGTGTTTTGATATCATGATTACGTCCGGGATTGCTTGTTTGCGATAAATCGTCGTTCGCTATACTTAAATTTTCCCCAGTAAAAAATAAACGAATGATTCCTTGTTTGTGCTGAATAAGTTCCTGGAATGCAGCAATGAAAAAGAAAATAAAAAGCATACAACCAGCGGTTGCTATAATGCAATGCATAAAATGAATGTTTATCACTTCTCTCTTCCTCTGCTTGAAGTTGTGAGCCGGTTCTAAGGAATCGATTTTACGTCCATATGTACATGGCGACTCGAGCTCCTGTTGAGTCGCGATTGCCAAATAAGGCATATCATATCTAACAGATATTTAAAGTATTTTGCGAGCCGATGCGACTTAAGTAGTATTTCATCCATTCATTTTTCACAGAGTTCATCGTGGTCTCTAACCGGAAAGGAGGAACGGTTATTAATGTAAAACAAACCTGAAAAAGCGATGGTTTGTGAGTTATTCTCTGAAATATAAATTATGTTCACGTGAAAGGGAATATTATTCTGATAATTTTATTATTGTGTCACACGAACAATGGCAGTCTAAGCTCATATAAAAATATAAATATATATATAAATATAAATATATATATATATATATATATATATATATATATATATATATATATATATATATATATATATAACCGTCAGTTCACCAAAGTAATTAGTTTCAACATCTAAAATTCTAGCCACACTTAATGCAACACGCATAGTTTCTATGAGTCAGAAAAGGAAAATATGAAAAACAGTACTGTTTTGAAGATCTTACACTCAAATAGACAGATAGCGCTTCATCAGACATTCAAAGGAATATTTAAGAAAGTGTATCTAACTGATCATTTTAAACTAGTTTAGCCAATGTTTTGCTTATTAACCATTAAATGCTTGAGCTAACATTCAGCAAGATAGCATTATTAATTGTATAAAATCTTGATGTTTTATAATTCAATGAACTCATGGTTGACGAAGCCAAAAAAAAATGGATTCAGTATCATTACTAGGCTGCACACATTACTGGATTTAGCCTTGACGTGGTTTGCTAATGATGGGTCTTCAACGGTTAATGTTACAGAATTAGTGTTTCTATGACTACAAGTTGATGAGGAAGCCTTCAATCAGTTTTATGAGGTAGATGATGTGGCTAACGTATGCATCTCATTTTGTCTACTCCCAAGTAGCGTGAGAATGGGAATTTTAAATTTTGGTTACTGATCAGGTTAACTCCTTATATACCACATGACTTTTCCCCCGCTGTGATGAATCCCCATGGGCACTCAAAACAGGGATCGGGTGCGCCCTGGGAACGCGCGCTCGAAGGTTTCCCAACTGAAAATCTTCATTGTCGCCTCTCGAGGGTCCCTTGCTTTGCTATTGATCGTGGGTCTGCCTGTAGTAAATATCGTTCTCGGAACAGCACTGTGCTGGTTCATAAGTTCGACACATGTTGTATGGGAAAGTTTCATTTAAGAATGGGATTTTCTGCGTGCCTTCAATTCTCAAAAAGGAATTGACATTTCTTAAATTAAAACCCCCAACAGTCGAAACCAGTCACCGCCGATGTAAAATAGAATCGAATTATTGTTGGCGGACGTGCCAATTAATGATTACGGATTCGTTTTTACATTGGCAGCGGGAGTGGGGGGCATTTTGTGTTTTTCGCCAACGCTGTTACGTTTGTATACGAGTTCTCTTCTCCCATGTACAAGAGTTCTCCGTGGCCTAATCGGTTAGAGTGTTACACTTAATCGAGACATTCCAGGTTGTAATCACGATCTCAGAAAATTATATGTTTCTTTCTTAATTGGGGAAACGTCGAGCTCACGTTGAGTTGCACACGAAAAATGAAAGTAAAATCTGACGATAAACTGTCAGTGTTGATTGCACTACTAGAGACGCATAATTCTTTGAGAGGTAGTCTGGTCTGAAAGAACCTCTGAGCTTTCTAGCATGTACTTTGGCACCATAGGCACTCATCTGGGGTTGCAAATTCACACCCACGCGTTCGACACTGATTAGAACACGTCTGTTGACTGTAAGAAAATATGTGTAACAGCTAAAGATAACAGCGTGCTCTTTATTCTCAAGTAAATTCTATCGACAAGCACAATCCGAGCGGAGACTATTTCCTTTTGTGCGAGAATATTATATTAGATACCAACAGTGAGTGTATATGCATATCTAGATATATATCTATATCTATCTATCTATATCTATCTATCTATATCTATCTATCTATCTATCTATATCTATCTATCTATATCTATCTATATATATATATATATATATATATATATATATATATATATATATATATATATATATATATATATATATATATATATATATATATTGCCAATTATAGACACACACAGTATTGTGAAAGAATTCGGGTCTGTAGCTAATACAGGAATTAAATATATAGACCAGTGGTGCGGTTGTAACCTCACAGAAAATATTAAATCGCTGCGTCATATCGATTCATTAAAGAGGCCCAAACATTCTATTTAATTTTTCAAATACGTACCAGGAGCACCTTTAAAAAATAACCGAGATGTTGATCGCGATGGAGTGAGCACGAAGAAAACTTGGTAAAGAAAATAATAAAGCGATAGATAAGTCATTGTATGATATTGTGGAAGAAAACTTTAAGTCGCTCACGTTAAGTGAGTCACCGGTGCGAGTGAGTTTAACTGTTGACGACCTTGAAGACGGTGACACCCAGCAAAGACAGCGACATATTTAACGAATATAGCGAATACAGCGAAGACAGCAAAGACAGCGAAGACAGCAAACTTGTCACGATCACCGTCAAGAAAAAATAATTAGAGAGATGACTTCAGCATATAATATATGGAAACACCATCGACATTTACACATATGCACGACAATGCATTCATTTGCAGTGACAAAGAATACGAGGAAATGATACGCAGCCCTGAGAAATGGCGGAATTTCTGTGAAACATTATTCCAGTGTAAGACACAGAAACCATAGAGTCAATACTCAGAGACGGAACGGTAATTGCAGGGGGTTTCAAGTTCAAAGACAAGTACTGCAACACGTTTGAAATTCTTCGGTGCCAACGTGCACTGGATGGCCATTTACGAGTTGTTGTGATGCATTATCATATTGGCAAGCGGGCAGTGATTTCACCAAATACCAGCTTAAAGAAAACTTTATTTGCGCAGGATAAGCTATTTGACGCTAATCTGCGGAGGCTGCCGCGTGGTAAAAAATCTTGCTTACGAGACGCTACTCAGCCTTTTAACATTACCATCATGTGTCCAACGTGTTTTACGGTTGACATTGGTATATTCAGATACTATCCAATGCAGCATAATCTGATAAAGTGCCGCATGGGGTTTTACACACCATAAATCCAGAGCATAGATGAATAGTGTTTTATGTTAAAGAATCCTCATGTTTATTGGAAGTCGGATGGCACAGGGACGCAATCGATGTAAAACTGTTTGTCTTGGAAAACGTGAACTTTGTGGCAGTACATGCCATTATAAATACTGCAAATCTCTCTTGCTCGCGTTACGTGTTGGTAATGGCGCTCGACTATGCCTCAGATGCGGTTTCGGAGTCAAGTCGCGTAATCAGCTATGCCGAACATGCAGACTTGCCAACACGAATATGGAAAAAGTCAAAAATGTCGTCGACGCCGTTGAGGACAAAGCCGACGATGCCGTTAAGGAAAAAGACACAGGCGTCAATGAAATAATATTTAGAATTGAAGCGATTGCCGTTTCCGATCCTGATAAAGTAAAAATAATATTACAAAAACTTAATTGTCAAATAAGCAGTTAGATGATGTTTTTATTATATATGGTTATGCCGACTCTAACTCAACTCAAACAATTCGCGCAAGGTTCACGGAATAATGTTACCAAGAGGTGCAAGAAAAGCACATATACTTGAAATATTAGGGCTTCCTCCGGATGAGCCACGGTTGACTGTGAGGCAGCTTAGTGCAACGGCAGCGCGGTTGCATATTAAAATTCCAGGCGGGCCGAACTCGCACGTGTGGTCGATGATGAGGAAAACCGCTGCCGCATCGCAGCTACTATTGCCCATAAGGCTTGCCGCACATGTTTGTCAACGAGTCCAAGTTCCAGAGTTTAAGTTGCACAAGCGCGTTGGTGATTTCAAAGATTACCGGGCACTCATTCCAAACGCACACAAGCCAAGCAAAGACGCTGTGAACAAACTTCTCGGGTTCTAGACAGATATAGTTATCGGTGTGAACATTACCATGCTCGGTCATTTAACCAAAGGAGGCTCTGTTCTATCTACAACCTCAGAGGCGTGGTTTCATAGTGGCGCCCTTGTGATCTTGAACTGCGAAGACACTGAAAGTATCAATGATGAAATCGACAAAGGTTTTGCATCGATCCTCAGGAAGTTTGATAAATACATAAATACATCCGAGCAGGTTCAGGATGGACCATTTCGAGATGCAAATAAGTTCATGTTAAGGTTTTCCCTTACAAGCCTTTCTGCTGGTCGAGTTATATTCTAAAACCATCGTGTATTCCACCGCAGACAGTGGTAAACATGAAAAACAGCGACAACCGGTGTTTCGAATTGGTGATCTTATCCGCGCTACATCCTGCCCGTGACAATACAGTGACAATACAGATCTGCCATGAAAACACAAACAATACCTGGGTAAACTCAAGTTTGGTAACTTAGAATTTTCTGTACAGGTTACTGTCATCAAAATGTTTGAAGAACTCAACCATGATATCGCCGTTAATGTTTTCGCCTGGAACAGCAGCCTTCAACCGATTCAACGATCCCCACATGGACAAAGCAAAGACTCGTGTGGGCTGATCTGTTGTTGTTGAGCAACATGGATGGTCCAGCGGCTTGGTACCATTGCGTGTGGATTACTAATCTTTCCCAGATGGTGTACTGGCCCAACAAGCATAAGACAAAAAGTTTCCTTTTCGAGGTTGCCAGCATGTATTCAGCACGCAACAGTTGCTTGACGACCATTTTATTGTGGGAAAGTCAGCGAGAAGCCATAGCGTACGATCATGCCAGAGTCTGGCAAGAACGTTTTGAAATTCACCCCGGTGCAACGGAAGATTAAAGTCCTGTATGTAATTTACGCGGACTTCGAATGCCTGAACGTTCTCGTAGAAAGCTCTATTTCTCCAACCGAAGTTTCCAACGATCAAAGGTCGTCACCGCCGCCCACGGTTCAATCAAATACGACGCAAGTTGCTAAAGTAGTCCCATGTGAGTTTTGCTATAATGTAGTCAGATGCGACCGAGCAACCGAGCCGCCAATATTACATCGCGGGAAGGATTCGGTTGAAGTGTTTATTAAATCGCTTGAGGTTACAGCAAAATGGATCCCACAATGACATTCGCGTGTTTTCCGCAACGACACATTGTTGGATCTGTGATGGAGATTTCATCGAGACGGCTTTGAAAAAGTGCGTGATCACTGTCACATTGCTGGCGTATAGAGAGGAGCTGCACACAGCGCATGCAATTTACAGCTGCGAATTTTATCCCTCCGAGACAAGAATTCCGGTTGTGCTTCATAACCTGCGCGGGTATGATGGTCACTTGATCGTGCAGGGAATTGCAACGGCACCAAACGCAATAATAAGCGTCATTCCCAACAACATGGCAAAATACATGACGTTTAGGCTGGGTCAGCTGCAGTTCATTGACTCGCTGCAGTTTCTCAATTCCAGCCTGGATAAATTCGTCAACAACTTTGGTGACGACCGCTTTACGAAAACGTTTTCTGAAATTCAATTGCCACCGACTGAGGCCTTTAATTCGTCGATGTCCCGCGAAGGCATTTCTGCCGACAACTACGCGCACGTGAACAACGTTTGGTTGGTGTTCGGTTGTAGAAATCTAGGTGACTACCACAATCTATATCTGCGCACGGATGTGTTTGAGGCGTTCCGCGATACTCCCATGCACGTGTACAAGCTCGACCCGCGCACTACTTCTCATCGCCTAGAATGGCCTGGGATGCACAGCTGTCAAAAATTCGCGTCGAGTTGGAACTGCTCACTGACATTGATCAACATTTTTTAGTCGAACGTGGTATCTGCGGTGGGATTTCCATGGTGAGTCACCGTAACGATCGCGCGAACAACCCGAACATGGACGGATACGACCCTGCCCTCCCGAACAGTTACATCATATACCTGGACTAAAACAACCTGTATGGATGGGCAATAATGCAACCGATGCCAACAAGTGAATTTCAGTGGATGGATCCCGCAAACACATACGCGAGTACGACAAGAACAGCGACCATGGATACTTCGAAGTCGACTTGGAATACACGAATGAACTTCACAACGCCCACAATGATTATCCACTGGCCCCAGAAGTGCTGTCGGTGCCTCGCGAGTGGTTGTCCCGGTACCAGTGTGCTCTCGTGAACGATTTCGGTGGCGAGTCTCAATTATGTCGAAACATGCAGTTGTATCTGCGGTTGGGACTGAGTGTATCGCGGATCCATCGGGTGTTGCGGTTTCGCCAGCGCGAGTGGATGGCCCCTAACATTGAGATGAATACGGATCTGCGGATGGCCGCCAGGAACGAATTTCGAGAGGACTTCTTCAAGCTGTTGAACAATGCCGCGTTCAGGAAAACCATGGAAAATGTGCGAAAACGAATTCGCGTCGACCTTGTCCGGGACAGTAAACAAGACAAGCTTCGTAGGCTCATAGCAAACCCGGCATTTGAGTCACGCAAGATATTCGATGGCGGACTCGTTGCCGTACACAGCAAAAAATCCAAGCTAAAGCTGACAAAACCCTTTTACATTGGCTTGTTGGATCTGTCAAAGCTGCCCAGGTACGAGTTCTACTACGACTCAATCAAGCCGTGGTACGGCGACAACATCAAGATGCTCTGCATGGACACGGACTCGTTGCTGATGCACATTACCACCAATGACGACTACGCAGATAAGGGCGCGACATCGCTTGCATGCGATGCGAGTTTTACACCATGGAGTACCCGAAGGACAACGCCAACAAGAAAGTCGCTGGGAAATTCAAGCACGACTGTTCGGGAAAGCTCATTGAGGAATTCGTGGGACTGCGGTCCAAAATGTACTCGATTGTGGTAGGAACTTAGAGTTCCATCGGCGGAAGCTCTAAAAACATCAAGAAGGCTAAAGGAGTTCTTCGGGTTGTGGTCGCGAAAGATCTCAAGCACAGCATGTGCGTGGTGTCTTGAGCAACGACTTGAATTCATACACGCGGCAAATATTATTCTGTCAAAGAAACATCACATGAGTTTATATCGTTGCACCAAGGTAAGTTTGTCCCTGCTGGACACCAAACGATGGATTTTCCATGATGGAACCACTACTTATACGTACGTGCTCGCGCAGAACCCAAAATAAATCTTTGTGGTTATTGTGTATTCGCGGGAATGACTTGTAATTCATCGCGCACAGTTGCCCTACTCGGTGGACTTGTGATTCGTTCGTCCAATGGCGCCAGGTGGTAGTGCTTTTTGGTCACCCTGGAATATCAATCCGGTCCGAGATCGAAAATGCATCGACGGACTAAACCTGGTTAGTAGCAAGATGTTGTCCTCCTTCCAGCTCCAGATTGTTTCCGACCAAGTCTAACACAGGTGGCTGCAGGGTCAAAGCCGCGTTGTATGCCCCGACAGTTTTCTGCCGAAATGCGTCAGCGGATCTCAACCCGATCATGCGTGTTATTTCGTTGTTCAACGCTGCTAAGCCACATCACCCAATCGCAAGACCAGCCCTGCGGTTTGAGACTGATAATGAATTAACAATTCCTGCGCGTACTGATGCCCGAATAATCGTTCCGCAATTGTACTGTTAAATCGTTCCACAATGGCCTGATCGCGATAAACGCCGACATGTCCATGATATTTCGCCAACAAAGCAGCAACGGCTCCGATAAATTATTTGCCCACGTCCGTCTGTGTAAGTTTTGGCCATATTAGTGCGCTTGGACACGTCTACGATACATGTTGAATCTTTAGACGTTAGTGGCTCGGCTTCCTTGTATCTGCTGGCAACATCTACGACGATTAGTGCATATTTGTATATGCACCGCTTACCCGATTATGTGGGAGAAACAAGATAGTCTTGTGGACTTCGTTGGGTGTTGAAACATCAACCATCCGCGCGAAATTTTCCTTGGCGCGGGTAAATAAATCTGCCACAACGCTTATTTGGCCAACCACGTTCCAGCGACGCCGCTGGTAACTTTTGCCGCGCTCGCTAACTTTCCAACGGCTGCTTCACCCTTCCAATAACCGCGCGGACTGTAGTATATCGCGGACAAAGTCCGCTTGTTAGCTACGATTTTCGCAGGCATGTTTGTTATGATCGAGGCTTTTGCACCAATGTGTGGACTTTGTCCACGGGAGGCGGACCTCCAAGTGCAATCTTGGCTTTCATGATTTCTCTGACAATCCATCTGGCGATGCTTTCTCCAACAGCCGGTCCCGCAATCGCATTCAAGTCATGGATGAGATCCACGTTGGCTTTTTGAAGCGGACGGATATCGTTTCATGTTTTATACGCTAGATGATGTCGGTAACACGCAGCATCGACGCGGTTTACAGGTTTTTCTCCAGGCTTTGGCTGGCTATTGGGATTCAATCGTATATCCAACCGTGTTCCAGGCCCGCAGTAATTGTATCCAGGGATCTGCTTTTCACCAGGATATTTACTCCACGGTACTTGGGGTAGATTCGTTAACGCGGGATCCACTGTACATGATTGCACCATCCGCGGACGATCAGCCGTGTTATGACGTACTCGTGTATTTCGCGGGCGGGCTTGCGTCGCCGGAGACGAGTTTGTGGTCCGCTAGCAGTGAATGTGATGCCATCAGTGGCAGCTACAGTTCATGTTCAGCCGCGGGAAGCGTAACTTCGGGAGGCATTACCTCACAGGTGCGCCCCCATTTATCTGCTGTCGATTACTCCCGCGCAAGAAATATGTTTACGCGACACTTTACGGAAATGGTCTCGGCGATGTCGTCCTCGGATTGTTCACAGGAGCGCCAAAGGTCCTCGCGGGTCTAACTTCACTACGTTGTACCCGATTTATTACTTTTCTCTCTAGCATCTAGATCTGGTTAAGTAGTCCGTGGTAGACATGTACTTCAAAGCACGTGTAGGAGGAGATGCCGGTGACCCAGATTATAGATGTATTGCCTTGATTCTCTCATACAAAAACCCTATGCTCATGAAAAATAAATTTTATTATGGAAACATCAACTTAACAATCATTGACTCGCCTGTGGAGAACTCGTAGTGGTTTTCTCAAACTCGAAGTAGGTCATTAAACATTTAACGTTTTAAATAAAATGTCGAACTAGCGTAAACTTGTCACATCGAGCTGAGGCCAACTCGAAAAGATCTCATCCGCGATGAAAAACATTACTGGAGTTCATTTGTAACTTTCTCCGAACAAACTATCCGGGAACACCCCACTGATGTTAACTCCAACACAGGTGAACCGGTTCGAAGCAGCCAAACGTCATCATCGTGGGCCTGGATGGCCACGATGAAACACGACAACGAAATATTTCCATTTCTCGCGGCCATTCCAGCGCTGCAGCTCCCGCGGTTGCAAAAGCAGCTGCGTTAAGGGCCGTCGAAACCGCATCCGGGATGGCTCTGAAAAAGGCAGTTCGCAGGTCTGGAACCTTTGGTTCTCACAAAAAGGAAAAGGTCTTCGACTACCCGGGCGGACTCGTAGCGGAAGAAGTCTTCGGTTGTGGTCTAGCTGTTGACCAGTTTTGATTTACTCGCGATGACAAAGTCAGTCAAACATCTCCAAGGTGTCTTTATGTAGGACGAACTTGCATCAATGATCCCCCGCACGTGGGAATCATTGACCTAGATTCGTCAACAGAACCTGGAACTCATTGGGCTGCATACGTGATAATACCTCGTCTTCTTTTGTATTTTGACTCGTACGGGCTTGCAGCACCACGTGAAGTCGTTGAGTCTCTACGTGGTGGCTTCGCCAATGTACGACCGCTGTTTTATTCAACCGTTGCAAACCCAGACAGACAGTCCAATATGGGGACATCTTATCTCTGAAGCACTGCGCGCACTCAAGAAAAGTCAGACCCGGCACGTGCTTATTGCTTTTGTATTGTCCTTAGAAGCTACACTTGAAACATATACGAAATGCCTGTTGATATTTACGGACGCGCGTGCGCAGCGATCCTACGCGGCGCCGATGTGAATTTGAACAGGTTTGACACCAAATCCGATTTGACCGAGTTGACCAACCGGGTTGTTGTTGGCGTGGACTCAAACGAGCTTGTGATTTTTCAGGATGGAAATGTAAAACTGCAAACGTCCAGCGTGGGCATTAAACGACGTTGTTTTAAAGCCGCGAGGAGCCGTCGCAAAAAAAACTGGGATCACCGAGAACGAGGGAATCAGAGACTCTTTTGTGTCGGTTGCCATTAGTAAAGACTACGTCGATGTTGCCTATACTGAGATGAAACAACACGTGGATGTAAAGGCCGCTCAGGTGCTATTCGCCCTACTCTCACCAATACGCGTAGTAATTTCATTGGGAGGATACGTAAAAAAAACTGACCAGCGAAGGAGAGGAAACAACTGGCGCCCCAATCTCAATAAATGGTTATTATCAGGGATGGCGTGGATGGTTTTCATAACCCTAAACCTCACATCTTAAAGGTACGCGAGTCTGGATAGTATTTATTCATCTTATCCGGTTATACTGGCGCGTAGAGTGTAATGACAACATTGATAAATGATCACGTGTAGTAACGCGTACCGGGTTAACAGACAATGTTGCCAAAAATTTCATATATACGGTATCATTATCATTAGTCGCCGGAGATGAAATTCAGTTCGAAGGACTCAACCTCTATCCGGATGGATTCTTGACCGTCTTTGGTGTTTGTGTTTAAGATTTATCATTACACATACGTGATAGATTCTGAATAGCCATGGGATGACGATCTTGGCAAATTTACCGACGGGGTGCTGGATCAGCTAGGAGGGTTTGCCAACATCGACGGTGATTTTGTGCTGCTTGTCAATGAATATTTGCGTGACAACGGCGTTAACAGACCCTCATATACGCTCAGATATAATTTACGCGAGGGCCAGAAAGAAATCGACAGTTTAGACCACCCAGATGTACCAGTACCAAATCGAGGCCAGCTTGGAATCATCGCATTACCACACAAAAGCGCCTGGCTGCTGATAACGCCGTCGGGCGGGAAAACTAGGGAGTGTTTCTACAACGATGCAGTGGATATTCCCTACAACTCCACCGCGATACGATTCCCCGTCAATTATTGATTCAACCGGCGAAAGAAAAACCCAAACTGATATGCAACAAAGATGCACTTGTCCGCGTAACAGTTCTTTGACGAAAACGAGAACGATCGTTGGCGACACAAACCAAACTAATCAATTCAGTTTTCGGCGAAAGTGGAAACATGCAAACAATAAATATTTCCCAGGAAGATAGTTTCTATGATTGCATGGCAGTTGTACCAGTGAAGAAAGGTAATTGGTTAGAAGTACGTGTGCGTCTTGCACCTGGCTGCAAAGTCTGCCTGTCGAGCATTTATCCTTCACGATGATTTTATTAATAGACGAACTTTGATGGACCCTAAAAGTTACCAACGCAAGAAAACAATTTAAGCGGAACAACAGCTGCGAGATGAAATCACTGAAAAAACCCGTTGTACTTGCGAAATATAAATACGTGTGTGTTGTTGTAGATGCTATTTGCGGAATCGCCGCCGCGACCATCGTTGGCTTTGGTGTGGTGGCAACGATCATAGGCACATATGTCGGGTTTGTTGTCGGGGCTATATCGATATCAACTGGTGTGGCCGGCGGGGCTGAAAAAATAATTTCATTACGGTTGCACAAACGAATATGTGTCTATTCGGAAATTCTCGCGGCGGCACAAAGCAGTCTCAGCACAATTGCCAAGCTGTACTCGGTGGCCATCGAAGATAAAACGATTACCACAATCGAGTTCGGGACGGTACTGGCCGAGTTGGAAAACGTTCGACGACTCCGCGCACAGATACGGAACCGGGGCACTAACGCCCTCGACATATAATCGAAACAGGCAATTGATTTGCACGCAGTAAAAATCGCGTAAACCTGTCGTTGGAACCTTCGGTTCCCGCAGATACCCCCGACGACCTTTAGGAAGATCCACTACATGGCATGCATAAGTTCCTGAAATTAGCAAATGCTTCACTGCTACAGCCTTTAGCTAAGGTCTCTTCTGCCTCTGTAGCTTTGCTATCAGACCAGTTTTGCTTATCCATTGTTAATTGTTTCTTCCGGATCTTACAGAGATTGCGAAAGGTTGTTAAATCGCCTCGGAGTCTGGCAGCTATTCTGGACTCTATGACCTCCAGTGTTTTGTTTGACACTCTTTGCTTGATCCAGATGTAGTTTGGCGGTGTCGTTCATTGCATCGCGGAAACACTTCCAGGATTTTCCCTCGTCTTCGGAAAGCACTGCAAGGCGATTTCAAATTTCGACTGCGTAGCAATGCGCTACGTAGGGATCTTTTAGTTTAGTAATGGCATATCTCAAGGAATGTGTGGATTTCATTTGGCAGCACCTCAGTTTGGTCGACATGGCAGCAACGACTGGTCGGTGGTCAGAGTCTAATTCAAACGAGCGGAAGACCCGGCAATTTGAGACTGCCTTCCACTTGCCGTGTGTAAGAATGTGATCCATTTCCTTGCATATCCGACTGTCGTTTGAAATCTAAGAATTACGATGGATATCTGGTCGTCTGAACCAGAACCAGAATTCACACATTCTCAGGCTGTTCCCCGCACAGAATTCAAGCATTCTGTTAGTTATTTCGTTTAACCATACGCATGGTGGCCTCTAGTGTCTGATAGAAACTATCTTTCTCCACGTTCAGGGACTATTTAGTTGAGGCATACACCACGATCGCCGTCATGTTGCTATATCTATGCTTAAAAATGATCCACATTATGCGGTCATTGACCGGCTGCCATGCGCACAGAGCCTTTGCGAGAGGGCCATGACAATTCCGGCAAGTCTCAGTTGGGCGTAGTCTCTAATTTAGTCTGAAACCCAGCGAAATTACGGCCCATCCGTCATGTTGTATGGAATTCATTACAAATTTGTAGTCTAGTGACTGTATTCATTAATAATGCAATGAACATGTCAGGTTATTAGACTTCTAATACATAAGTACATAACGGACTTACTGAGTCTGCCCACTAATGAACATTTGCTCAGGTAATGGGAACAAAATGTATCTGCTTGATGGAAACAATCCGTAAGGGGGCGCAATTTTTACCGTATTGTTCTCAAGGATATCTCTGGGCAGACCAAGATTAGAGACAGTGTTGACAAATTGTATCTATATGTACAAAGAAAATAAATAAACACCAAACTTAGATTAATAAATTCATATCATGTATAAAAACACATTTTATAATTTATTCCAAAAACTCTTGCTGAATCTGATTTCGCGAGAATTTGTAGAAACTGTTATTCACTGTGGGTTGTATGTAGGTATGTATGTATGTATGTTTGTATTAGGGTTTAACGGCACTGTGGGTTTTAAAGTTAGTTAATAGTCTTTTGGAAAACAAATGAAAGTTTAGTCAATAAATTCACTGATAAACTCTATAATGTGATGGATTGCAAATAAATGTTAATGTTGGATCAATTGAACTGCCCTTTGTTTTTTTTTTGTTTTTGTTTTTTTTTTTTTTTTTTTGGGGGGGGGGGATTAGATAAGATCTGGAGTGAATAGAGGGTGGAATATCCAAGTAGGAAATTTGATTTGACTGGAAGTCGAGTTGTGTCCAGTAGTAACCGAGATGTTAGCGTGGCTTTAATACCGCGAAAATCCCATCTTTTCACTGAAAACGCATTGTGGTCTATAAATTTCATTATTGGAATAATATTTAGCTAGGCACACCATTCGTGACTTGCTTTACTAAATGTACATTAATGACGCTCTGATGACTGACTGCCAATTTAGCCCGGAGGCATTAAATTGTCATATACCACTCAAACAGATGCATGGACGCAATTAACCGTACACTGGACGCAATGACATCGATTAATTTCGTTGTAAAAAGTATACATAAATGTGTCTTTTATGAAACGCTTTTCATGATGCTACGGGTAGTTATCAGTTCCCTTTGCTTAATGTCTTAGAACATTCATATCTTTGAAAGTCTTTATCGTTTAACTGTTTATGTAATGTATGAACAGCGTTCAACATGAAATCTCCTAAAATGCATTTAATGGACCTGCATTTAGTGTCCCGTATCCTGATAAATTTCACGAAGCAACACTCTTCCTCAATCTGAATTTATCTTTCTTTGCCATGTTCTGAGCTAAAACACCATCAATATATCAATGCAGCCCCCACCCCACCTTTCCATAAGCTAAATGTATCTAATCTCCAAGACAGCGTGTGAGCAATATTTTCCAGCATGACTTCTTCTGAAATAGAGCTCTGTTAGAATCTTCTCGTGTACTTGCCCATATAAATTTGTCCGATTTAGACGGTCATAATAATACATGTACTTGCTTTTAGGCAGAAATATCAATATGTTTCACAAAATCGTAAATGGGACTAGAATTCCAGTGATTTACCTCTCCTTCTTTGCCTCAGCAAATATCTATGTCGTGACATAGGGGTTTCAAGGCGCTTGACATATTACCTTACAATACCTGATTTATACAATACACTTCGTCTTTATTTATTTCTTTACAAAGATTATACAAGTATCTTTACATCTGAAAAAGATAGGGAAATGTACTGATTTAATTTATTTTGACTTTGTATGCTAGGAATAATGACAAATTTTGATGAAAGTGAAACCTTTCGGTTGATTGAAAATTTTGTTCATCAATCAACAATATACCTTTTAATAGACCACTCTGCTCCTTGTATATATCTGTAATAGTGGAATGAAACTTATACTGGTATATACTACAGAAATTAAAAAATATAATGATGTTACTTTTATTTGAATAATTTTCATTTCTTTCCACTGTAAAAGGACGTAACAAATCAGAGTTGGAGATCATTTTTATACCATTTGATTTCATCTTGTAGCTTTAATTTCAAGCACAAAATTGTTAAAAAGTATACCAAGATGTACAGAAGGGATTTGACTTTCAACAGAGGCAATTTAAAGTGACTTTTAAAATGTCATTTCGGAATAAGAATGAGAAACAATATAGCCCATAACACAACACCAAATTTCACCTTCAGAAACTTCTTTCATAGGTAACAAGCAAATTTTGTGTTTTGTCTCCAGCCTACCATGCTGAGGTCATAGTAGTTCATATTCATGAAATCTGACTTGGACCTTTACGACAGAACTTAAAAATTACTGGGCTGGCATCGAAAGGAAGCAAGTTTCATTGCCCTGTCTTAAAGAGCAATATAGAATAAGCGCATAAAAGGGGTGAAACAACAACTGACCAATGATCTTGACCTTGAAGATAAAACTTGACTATGATACATGAGATATTACGATATAAAGTCGATCGGACGTCCGTTCACTTGACATTAAAGTCACATATGACAGGGTAAACTTCAGAAGTTCTGGTGTTTTTCAAAACCGATCACTTCCATTTATACATTATGGGATTGGCGACTACATGCAAGATTTACTTACCTCCAAAATTGACAACGTGCAAAAAAAAAAAAAAAAAAAAAAATACGCACCTCCGAAACTGAAGATTTGACAAAGGAAGTGCTCCAGCGAGCATGGGGGTTTTGCAAAAACACGTCAACACATTTTTAGAAAGAATTTTATTTAGTTCAATATCATAATTAAGACATCTATTAGAGTGACCTTAGCCAGTCATCACAACAAAAGAAAATAAAAGGGCCAAGTGTTTGGAACTATTTTTTTAGACTTTTAAGATACATTCGTGTCCGCTGAGCTGATTGGCGTAGAGATAATAAGATAGTAAATCGCCTTATAACAGAGTTGCTTACTTAGAGGCGATGGTGCCAAGTAGTGACAGATTCCAAAACCAATTGGCGGCCAAAAGTAGGTTAAGGTCGTTACTTTTATATGACCGGAAGTGGGTTTTAGACTGGCAGTGGATTTTTTAAAAGACCGGAAGTAGATTGTTAATGGCGTGAAGACCGGTAGTAGATTTTTTATGACTGGAAGTCGACTTTTCGACCAGAGCTAGATTTGTTACACTGGAAAAAGATATTATTTAATGGCGTCAAGACCAGAAGTGGATATTTTATGACCGGAAGTAAATTTTTGATGACGTTAAGACCGGATGTCGACTTTTCGACAGGAGGTAAACTTGTTAGACTGAATTGGATTGTTTTAAAAATGGGAAGAAAAATCAAATTTTCTTTTTGGGAAATCTTTTTAAGAAAACCCCCTGATCTTTTTTAATACTTTTTTCTCCTCTAGAAGTAAAACAAAACACCTCTAAAAAAAACCTAAATTAAAAATAACAGTAAAAATACATAAAATTAAAAATACAAATAAAATAAAAATTAATTAAAATAATTAAAATGAACATTAAAAATAAAAAATAAAAAATAAATTTAAAAAAATTCCGTCATTAAGAAATGAAAAGGAGAAAGGGCTCCGCTCACCCCTGCCATCAAAGAGATAAAGGGAGCCCCATCTCCCCGTGTCCCACTTCCATAAAGTAAGGGAGAGAACCACCTCTCCACCAAATAAGGGACGAGAAGGCTGGAGCCATAAAAAAAAGAATAGTACAAATAGGTAAACTAGAACATAAAATATGTTGAAAAATTTCACATATATAGCTCACACACAAACAAAAATACTTCTTGTATTTTAAACGAAAAATTCAGTCATTTGTAAAAAGAAGAGAAATATTACAAGTCAGTTTTAAAGTATTTTCGAAAATAATCATATAATGCAAAGAAGAAATCGTATTGTATTTTAAACGGGAAAATTTAGTGACTTGGGTAAACGAAGAGAACAATTACGACCCATAATAAAGCCTTTTGAAAAATAATATATATATATATATATATATATATATATATATATATATATATATATATATGGCGAAAAAAAAAATCTAAATAATTTTAAACGGAAAAATTGAGTTTGTCATTAAAAAAAGGAGAAAAAATTGCAAGTCATTTTATAAGCATTTTTAAACAAGTTTGTACATATAGCGAAAAGAAAATATTAATGTATTTTAAAGGAAAATTTGAGTTCGTCGTTAAAAAAGAAAAACATTACAAGTGATTTTTAGATCCATTTACTTTTAGCGTATTTCACCTTGCGCGCTAATAGAAAGGGGGGTGGGTGTAAAACTTACAAAAAGTAAATCAGAACATGAAGTTTTTTACAAGCTTGTTCATATATATCAAAACAAAATTCTCCGTGTATTTTAAGTTTTTAAAAGGGAAAATTGAATGAAAAATACAAGAATTACTTATCTTTTTTTTCCCTAAAAAAATAAGAAAACAAAAACAAAAACAAAAAAAATGTTTATTCCTGTAAAAAGTCTATTATTGCAAAAGTATAAGACATGTTAAAAATAGTTTTCAATAGTACCGTAATATTCAGTAACGATAAAAAAAAATTACTGTCTGGTAATAGTAAAAATCATGTTTTAATTTGCCTACTACGAGAAAAAAAAACAAAACAAACAACACAAAAAGCAAAGAAAAAAAACCCAACTTTTATTACTGCAACAACAAAAATATTATTCCAAACATCAATAGAAAAAAAAATTATTTTGTAAAGATTTTTAAGATTTGTTTGACTTTTTTCTATATTTTTTTTTTTTTCATTTTTGTTCATCCTCGAATGAAATGGCAACATTTTCTTTAAATACATTAATAACAACTTCCATGAGGGCTTTGATTTGATTGGGTGTTGTTTTTTTAAGCAAATGATATTGTTGCTTATAATTATTTGATGTGAATAAAAATAATAAGAAGTACTTATTGTTTTTAAGTAAATTGGACATTTTAGGACGCACTTGATTTTATAAGACCGTACTTGATCTTGTTTGTATGTTTTTTGGGTTTTTTTTTTTTTTTTTTTGGTGGACGTGCCACTTTTTCACAAAGTCTCTGAAAAGGTAAAACAATATTAATATAAGTCTTTTATAGATATATGCAAAGCAGATTTTAAATTTTCCATATTTTCTTTATTTCTTTTATATTATATTATATCGTGGAAATAAGGTTTTGGAAATGTATTCGTGTACAATGTAAATATAAGTAAGTATCATATTTTGTGGTTAAAGAAATAAAGATTTATATTGATACCAACTTTTAATTGGCATAAATTATATTAGTACATAGCTGAAAAGGACAATTATTTTTAGGATACAAAATGATGATTAAATAATTGAAAGATTTTATTTTTTTGTTCTTTAAAACTGTCTACAAGTGTTGTTCTTTCTTTGGAAATATGGGTGATCCTAGAAAGAAATTTGTTTTAAATCTCTAGCATTTTTAAGTAATAGGATATAACTGACATTTAAACTGATGGCTCTACTAGATTTACCTTTTGGAAAGATAGTATGAGAAACATAAACAAGGTCCCTTGAAGGGACTGACGCTCTACTGGGCAAAAAGAATTTCCAGGAATTGAAGAGAAGATCATTTCTTCCTTTTAACTGCTGAGTGTTTAAACCATCTCTGATATTCTTCAACAATAACAAGATTTTCACATTAGCTACTTCGGTGGACATACTGGATGATAGAATGGCACTATTTTCATCTGGGACCATGTAGACAGCATTAGAAGTATTTTGGTGAACACCCCATGTCAATAGGACCATTATTTCAGGGGAGTAGAGACAACAAGATTTTCAAGACAGCCGTCATGGCAGCCATATTGGATTTGCGATTTGCATGATTTTCACCACACGAAATCTTTTTATAAAAACCCCATGTCAAAATGACTTTCCAGTTAAGAGCAGTAGCGATAACAAGATTTTTTAAATGGCCACCATGGTGGCCATATTGGATGTCATCTCAGCATCATTTTAATTTAGTATGAAACAAGACATTATATGAAGTCTTCTCGTGGAAACCCCATGTTGATGTGAC
Source organism: Margaritifera margaritifera (assembly GCA_029931535.1). Taxonomy (NCBI): domain Eukaryota; kingdom Metazoa; phylum Mollusca; class Bivalvia; order Unionida; family Margaritiferidae; genus Margaritifera; species Margaritifera margaritifera. The sequence goes on along the minus strand of JAQPZY010001421.1, from coordinate 1,087,439 downwards.
TTTCCATTTTGGAGGAGTAACAAGAACAAGATGTTCAAGATGGCTGCCATGGTGACCATATTAGATATCAGATGCACATCATTTCCATTTAGGATCAACTAGACATCATAAGAACTCTTCTGGTGAAAACCCCATGTCAATATATGGCTTTCCGTTCAGGAGTAGCAATAGCAAGATTTTCAAGATGGCTGCCATGGCGGCCATATTAGGTCAGATCATTACCATTTTCATTTAGGACCAACTAGACAGAAGTCTTTTAGTGAAAACCCAATGTTGATATGACCACTATCGTTAAAATAAAGTTTTAAACAAATATCCACTCCACTGATCAGAAATTTTGAATAGCAAAAATATCTTCATAAAGAAAATCAGATGAAATAAACTTTTCTTCGTAGATAATTAGATGGTTCATAAAATCTATTATTACTACCATTCGGATCAGTATAATTAGGCCCAGTATTTATCATCACGAATGATTAAAGAGGTAGCAACATTATTCAATAATCATATAATTTGTTATGACTTTGAATTAAAGTATTTGTTACGTTTAGGTGTTAGAAATAGTAACAAAAGAAAGAACGGCTCAAACAAGCTTTCACACTTTATAAAATATAAATTTAATTTCCTAAAATATCAAATATTTCAAACAAACAAAGTGAAAGAATTAAAAAATAACTTACAGTTTAGAAATTCCTAAATAATCCTAAATGTTCTATTCAATTTTGATAATCCGGAAGTTAATCCAAAGCACTCCGAATGAAGTCACTAATGTGCAGATGTGCCACAAGAAACACAGCTTTAAATCCAAATGTTATTAATCCCAGGTAAACTCCTGTGAATGTATAAGTTCCTTGAAGAATAGTACTTAAATCCCAAAATGTACTATTTAGATAATAGAATTTCATCAGCTGATTTTACAAACAATAATAATCTTCCTCAATAACCTTATGGTTCAGATGAACTGCAAAGAATGAACATTCAGTGGTTATTTTGGCATATATAGTCTCTAAAACTCTAATACTACGACTTGTTATGTATGATGTTTATATAATATTATAAATATTTTAGGAAATTATAAATGTTTCTTCACTTTAATATTTGCTTAAATCTTAATGTTATCAGGAAAAACATGTTTAACTAGTGTCCTTGAATTAGGTTGTTTTGATCAATACGTTTTCTCAATTTGAAGGTCAAGGTTGAATTGTGTTTACAGTTAAAATTCCATTAAGATGACTCATGTTCTAGAACATTCTGTCATGTGACCAATCTTTATATATACCATGTTTGGTGGACATTTATTCAGTTTTGACATTACCATCAGTCTTGTAAAGAGCTATTACAGTTGTGAAAATTCATTCCAAATTCTAAGAGAGGAATTATTTTAAATATTCATTGGATTATAACAGTGCTCATAAACTTTTAGATTTTGGATTTTTAATTGATGATTTTGGAATTTAAGTGAACTTATTCAGATATTTTGGAATACTTCATTTTGACATCAGCACATCAAGATTTCTAGTACATCAGGACTTTGGAGACCATTAGCACATCATAACATTCAAGGACACAGCCGTGAATTCGGAACATTCTATATTTAGGACTTGTGATTAGAACAATCATTCTTATTGGATTATTAGGATTTCAAAAGACATTATTGTAAGTGACTTTTTGATTTTTCATTTTAATTATCTAGTAATAAATTGCTTGTTGATTTTTTACTTGATTTGTTGGTTTCACTTTCTTTCTGTTACATTTTTCTTAGACCACAGAGTCGTAACAGACTTAGAATGAGTTCTGTCAACAACCTTCTTTAACCAATCAGAAACTAGGTCGCTCATGATACTGCTTGTAGTTACTTTGCGCTACAATTAAAATACCTTATTCAAAATCAACATAATGTTGACATAGGATTCAATGTAATAAATCTGCGCTTTCTAGCAGGTGGTTTCTCCATTGTGGGTTAAGCTGACCGACATAATTATTGATTTTCCCAGGACTGAACACGACTCATGTAAACATGTTTAAAGTACATTGTACTTTACAAATAGCTTAGGCTACTGAACTAAGGAATTATAATACAATGATTATAAACCCAAATGAAAACTATTATAATTTAAAGATAATACATAATGCCGTAACAGTATTATAAAAATAAACGTATATTTGTTTTATCAGTGAATGGAAGAGATTATTGATTGGTCCTACTGTAGGATCTCTTTTAGTGGCATCCGCGTTAGTAAAATTGGGAACACTTCCAAATATTTTTTAGAAGTTGAAAAGTTAAATTGAATGTGGTTAAAGGTAAATAAATATATTCATTATTTTGAATAGAAATATAAATAATTATGCATACTCGTTTTAATACTAGTTTGAGGAGATAAGCTTTGAATGTGAAAAGATTCGACATTTAATTTACTTTTCTTCCTTGCAAACAAATCAAGTTCTTTTGTTAGCGGAAGATTTTGATTACTTGCATCAGAGAAAGTCATTTTTGTGTGTTTAGATTATTTTTTTAAAGCTACAGTCCTTTTATACTTTTTTTATCACAAAAACTTTTTTCGAATCCACAAATTGATTTTTTATTTATTTTGAAAAGGCCTGTATTTTCATACAGTTAGAGAGAGTAAGATATCCGCCGCCAGGGCGAGTAGTTAGCAAAATCTCTTTCAAATGTTGGTGAAATTTGCATAGTTTGCAGTGTGATGTAGGGATTCATTTTTGGACTAGCGTCTATGTGCAGCTTTTCTCCTTGAAAATATTGTTTCAGTTCAGCTGTTTATTATGCGTCTCGCGCAAAATTTATGGTTTTTGGAATTTTGAAAGTGAGTTTTCTTTTCTTGTATGCTTACTTATGTGTCAGTTTACACTTTTTTTTAGAATACTGCCATGACTGACCTGTCTGTGCTGATCAAACTGCACTAGTTACACTACTTGCTCCACAATTTCACTGAGACACTTTAGGATTACAATAAGCTGTGCTGAACGCTCCTAATCTGCCAGAATTAATGTGAAAAATGAGCAATCCAAAGAAAATTGTGCAGTCTACCCTGAACACTAGTTTTCAGAGTGCTAAGAAGGAAAGCAGCAAGCCACTAACGAAGCCAGCTACAAGCTCTCATTCAGGGGATTTGATCATTGATAATGAAGAAGAGAGTAGTGTTGCCCTAAGCCAGAGGTATCTACTTGAGATCAAAACTGTTATTAATGTATTAGTGACCAGAGAAGAATTACGTGGCTTAGTTTCTGACATTGTATCCCAGCTGTTTGAGAAACTCAAAGTCGAACGGATGAAGGAAGTAGACAGACCAATTATAAACAAAACAAAAAAGTTGGAAGACAAAACTGAGTCAATGAACTTTGCAAATAATTAGTGACGAGAAGAATTAGAGGACTCAAGGAAAAAAGCTAAAAGAATAAATCCAAAATACTAAAGATTGATCCAAGGAAGTCTTGACGATCGCAAACCACAATGAACAGTACTCAAGAAAAAAATCACATACAAAATTTTGAACATTCCCGAGTCACAAAACAAAAATGTCAGAGCAAAGTTTGCAGATATGGTGAAGAATGTTACATGACATGACGTACATGCAAGGGATGTTCTTGCTATACATCGGATCCCCGGGAAGAATGGTTCCCCCAAATCCCTAATTGTGACATTTTGGAAGATAGAGTCCAAAGTGAACATCGCCAGGAAGAAAAGGGATTTTAATAGCAAATTTAATGTAAACATATCGAAAGATGTCACTCGGCAAAATATGGATAAATAGATTATCTACCCATCCAAAAAATGAATCTGCCTGGTATTTAAATTCAAGTGTGTACGCCAAAACAAAGCCGGTAAAAGGTAAAAAATTGACTTTTTTGACATCGATCAAACAATCAAACCCAACCCAGAAGTGAAATAATTTTCCCTATTGATTCTGGATACACTTGGAGGTATAAAACTTTCTACCAAAATGGATGTGTATAGTCTAAATTTCAGCTATGTATATTCTAAGTTAGAAAAGTGACTTTCGTAGAAGTACAAAGCCTGTAATCGGTAAAAAATCTTCTCATAATCTTGGAGCTAAAGTTTGACATATACACGTAATTGTGATTAAGTCTTGAAAAGATTGAGCGTATAACTTTCACGTTGGTCATATTTTGTTTAAGAAATTGAAAAGTATTGGGAAGCTGAATATAAAGTGTATTTTAACCATAAATCTTACAATAGTGCTGGTGTTGCTATCCTGTTCAGAGATAATGTTGAATTTCTTATTCCCAGAAACAGATGTGATTGTCAGGGCATATACATTCTTTTAGATTTATCAGTTAATGGACAGAGATTTACGCTAGTGAATCTATACGGTCATCATGATGATAATGCCGAATTTTTTTGTTTTTTGTTTTTTGTTTTTTTTTAGAAATTTGACAGAGGATATTATAAATTTTGACAATTCCTCTCTTATTATTTGTGGTAACTGGAATGTTGTTCAAGACATGGAACTTGACTCTTATAATATTCTGCGCGATTAACACTCCATGGTCCGAGCAGCAGTCCAGGACATCAAGAATCGACCTACTAGATCCATGGGGAACAGTCAATCCCGACAGTAGAGTATATATCTTCGCGACAGTCAAACCCTGTGAAACAGAGTAGACTGGATTATTTTTGTAATCTCTTAAGTCATATGTACAAATTGTATAGACTCTTCTATTATTCTTGGGTATAAAACATAGCATTCAGCAATAATAATTACATTGTCTATAGCTGCATTACCAAGAAGTTCTGGGTACTGGAAATTCAATTCCAAGTTTTTAAAGCAAAATTAATATATTCAAAATATTAAAAAAATGTATGGCCAACACAGTACATGAATAATATTGTGAAGATGAAAAGAAAAACCCACTTCAGGTGAAACTAACTTGTTTTTTTTTTTAAATCCTTAAAATGATTATAAAATCAGAATACATTAGGTATTCACAAGCTAAGGCAAAACGGGAGAAACGAAATTTCAGGATAATTGAAGCTGAGATATATAAATTACATACTTTAGTGAATCAAAATAACAACCCAACAACCCACTATTGTGGATGAAATGAACAACAAAAACAAGCAAACAAACAAACAAACAAAAAAAAAACAAAAAAAAAAAGATTTAGAAGAAATGAGGACAAATGAGGAAGGTATAATGGTAAGATCAAAAACTAGATGGTACGAGTCTCGTGAAAAAAATTCTAAATATTTCCTGAATCTTGAAAAGAGAACTTACACAAACAAAACAATATATGAATTAATTACGGAAGATGGAACAAGGGTAATAGGTCACAAAGATATATTAAATCAACATTAAGATTTTATGCAAAATTATACAGTAGCAACAGCAATAATAATATAATAATTTACGAACTCATAACCACTTTTTTTAAACCATGATTAAAAAAAACCTTTTAGATCTTGAAAGAAGCTTATGTGAAGGTAAGTTCACGTTTGAGGAATACGGTTTAGCACTGAAAAATATGAAAAATGAAACTAGCCCTGGTTCCGATGGATTTATAGTTGAAATCTACACATTCTTTTGGAAAGATCTAGGCGGTTTTCTCTTTAGGTCTCTAAACTCCGGATACGATATGCAACATTTTTCAGAATTTCAGTCTCAAGGAATCATTACTTGCATTTAAATGAAGACAAAGACAGGAAAAAATTGGAGACCAATCTCGCTACTTAATGTAGATTACAAGATTGCTTCGGCATCTATTGCTAATAGGGTCAAGAAAGTCTTCCCTTTTATCATTAATGACAGCCAAAAGGGTTTTATGAAAGGGAGATTTATTGGCAAAAATATACAAGAATTTTGTATGACCTGATGCACTATCCTGCGGAAAAAATGATTCTGGTCTTCTTCTACTGACATTGTTTGAAAAAACATTCGACTTGGTTGAATTTGACTTTCTGGAAAATGCTCCGAAATCCTTTAACTTTGGAGAATTCATTTGTCACTGGTTCAGAATATTTTGCAATAAGTAAAAAAAGTTGTGTCATCAATAATGGACATTTATCCCCATTTTTTTAAGTTGGAGAGGTTGTCGCCAGGGAGACCCTTTAGCACCATATTTATTTATAATAGGAGTTGAACTTCTTCAATAGAACAAAAAAGAACACAAATATTGCAGGCATTTTCTATAATGAAAGGGAGTTCAAATTAGAACAGTATGCTGATGATGCTTTTCTATTATAAGATGGTTATTTTTTGTACTTGAAGACGACAATGGAGATTTTAAACAACTTTGCCTTGGTATCAGGTCTGTACTGCAAATGTTTTAAAATAAAAAAAATATTTGGATTCGAAATTAATAAAAATCCTAATGAAAAAAATATATCCAGAACTTGATATTAACTGGTCAACGTCCAATTTTAAATTACTGGGAGTAGAGTTCTCTTTGAACTCGGTGGATATGGTAGAACTTAATTTTCGACAAAGCTGAAGGAAGCAACGAAACTGCTTGGCTGGTGGAGCAGAAGAAATTTATCCCTTATTGAAAAAATTACTTTGATAAAATCCTTGATTCATTCATCTTTTTTCAGCTCTACCAAATCCTCCACTCTATATAGAAAATGAACTGAATACATTATTTTTCCAGTTCGTTTGGGGCGGTGAAACTGAGAGAGTTAAAAGAGACACTTTTATAGCTTCTTTTAAGGAAGAGGGATTAAATATGATTCACTTGCACTCATTTGTGTGTTATATAAAACTTTCCTGGATTAGGCGTCTTTTACTAAAGGAAGATTGTTTATGGCAAAAACTGGTTTCTGAACAAATATTTGGAAAATTTTGAGGTACACAGTTATTTAAATTAGGCCAAACTAAATTGAAAGAAATTTTAAAATCCATTAAAAATATTTTTTGGCATGATGTTATTGATGCTTTATCACTATGGAAAAATGAACCATCTACTGTTCAGGCATACTTGTCTCAAGATATTCTTAATTTAGCTACTATAGATAATTTAAAATCAAATCATAAACAAGATAGATGTACTTATTCAACATCTTTTTGATGCACAATGATCTCTATTAAGCTTTGATGTAATAAAAAAAAAATTTCATACAGTACTTTGCTCTTATCTCAAATATATCAGTGAAGTGGAAAAACAAAATTATAATTTTTTTTTAAGTGGAAATAGTTTTCGTGTAGTTTTCAATAAAACTTCACTCCTTAAGGTAAGAAAAAAGAATACATTTATTTATAAAGACCTGACAAGAACCAAGATACAAAATCCAAATGGTAAACATGAAACTTGGTCCAGGCAGCTAGAGTGTGCAATTGGTGAAGATAAATGGACCAACTCTTTCGTTTTGGATAAACTTTGTACAAAAGAAACAAATCTGATTAGCTTTAATTTTAGATTTCTTCATAAAAATATTGCCACAAACCAGCTTTTGAAAATGATTTATGTGATAATGATAAATGCATCTTTTGTAAGGAGGGAATAGAACAAATTGAGCACTTATTCTATTACTGTCAGTTACTGCACGCTTTTGGAAATTATTTGTGGAATGGATCCATACTTATGTTATGCCGACAATAAATAAATATTATGGTATCTTATGATCCAAATTTTAGAATTAGACGAAAACATGTCTTTATAGGAAATAACAACTTTGATGATCTTATTAACTTCCTAATTTTGCTTGCAAAATATGTTATATACAGATCACGTACATAAAAAATCCCAAATCTCACCCATTAGAAACATTTGTGTTTTATCATACAAAAGTCTGGAAAAATATGTAGCCAAAGTGAATAACAGAACTGATGATTTTACAGAAAATTGGTATGTGATTTTTTTCATAGCTGTTTTACATTTTCATGACTCTTGTTTTTTGAGCCAAGAAAACAATATTAAATTTTTTTTAAAAAAGAAAAACAAACACACAACAAACAAACAGGCAATTTAATAACACCTTGGGGGTTTGTATGTAAAATATGTATGTGTCTGTGTGTGTGCATGAGTGTGTGGTGTTTAAGTAAGCAAACATATGTAAAGATCAGGATGCAAAACAATTTAAAGTAATACACCATGTCAGGTGGTGATGTAGGGGAACATGTAAAATCCTGACAACTTATGTTCAATAAAAAAATATAATGAATTAGAAAAAAAGTATTTTCATATATTACAAAGTCCACAAGAGTCTGTTAAATTTAAAATGCAGTTTTAGATTCAATCAAAACACTAATTTCACCACTATGAGTTAAATTGTAATCAGATTAACTGCCGTCAGAAAACAATTATTGAAATGATCAACATGTATGGCAAATAATGTTACATTTTTAACAAATATTTAAATGATCAACAGGAATGGCAAATAATGTGTCATTTGTAAGAAATATTGAAATGATCAACATGAATGGCTAATAATGTGTCATTTTTAACAAATATTGAAATGATTAACATGAATGGCAAATAATGTGTCATTTAAAAATATATATTGAAATGATCAACAGGAATGGCAAATAATGTGTCATTTAAAAAACCAATTTGAAATGATCAACATGAATGGCAAATAATGTGTCATTTTTAACAAATATTGAAATGATCAACATGAATGGCAAATAATGTGTAATTTCAAAAAAATACTGAAATAATCAACATGAATGGCAAATAATGTGTCATTAAAAATATATATTGAACTGATCAACAGGAATGGCAAATAATGTGTCATTTAAAAAAATATTGAAATGATCAACAGGAATAGCAAATAATGTGTCTATTGAAATGATCAACAGGAATGGCAAATAACACTGGTCTACAGCCAAAATACTTCTGCAATAAATGTTATCAAACTTTACTAATTCTGGATCACTGAGAATGAAAATGATGCTTAAAATTGTTGATTGGCTCTAATTGTAAAGATATTATACTGAGTCAGCATATACGACCCTTGACTTGGGAATGGCGGAAGATAGGTGAGTTATAAAGGGAAGGGATCTCAATTTAAACCAGAAATGACTAAAATACATCTTTGACTGGATCTATGAATAAATCTATGACTGGGTTTGGACAGTACTTGCTTTTTAGGCAAAACAATGAATGCAATCTAAAGCTGGTATTGCATCATACATGATATGAATTGCATCATGTTATTCCTAGAAGTCATGGATGATGCAATCATAACTAAGCTAACATCACTCTGCTGAATTGCCGTATATCAGCTCTACAAATCATACAGTGTTGTGCTCTCTTATTTGTCAGAGTTTGATTTTGCAAAGGGACACATTTCTATTTAGCCAAAGTGAGCAGAGATGCCTTGTACTTGTGCGAACAATGCAGATAACTTCTGCTATGTTTGTCGCGAAGTGACTTTTGCATCACAAAAGCGCAGTATAATCACTATGGTTAAGAAAGCCTCTCACCTTTATTTTGGATGCAAAATTGGAGATCAGGACAAGATGTGGGCCCCACACATATGCTGCAACACTTGTGCAACAAATCTTCACCAGTGGTTGAACAGGAAAAGGAAATCTATGCCTTTTGTAGTGCCAATGATTTGGAGAGAGCCCACAGATCATATCAGCAATTGCTACTTCTGCATGGTGCCTCCAGTTGGGAAAGGTGTGTCAAAGAAGAAATAGTGGACTGTGCATTATCCAAACATTCCGTCAGCTATACGCCCAGTACCCCACAGAGAAGGACTGCCAGTTCTGGATGCACCAGAATCATTCTCAGTTGAGTCAGACGAGGATGAGGATGAAACTTCAACTCCTAAACCATCAATGTAACATGACCCATATTTCTCCCATCCTCCTTCTCTGAACCACACCTCATAACACAAGGTGAACTAAATTACCTTGTCAGGGATTTGGAACTACCCAAGAGTACGGCAGAGCTGTTGGGCTCCAGACTACAGCAGTGGAATCTCCTGGCAGGGGATGTTAGGGTTTCCATGTTACGTGACCGTCAAAAGGATCTTGTCCCATTCTTCTTCATGGAAGTTGATCTTGCAGCCTTTAACAACATCGATGGTGTGATGGCAGCCCTCAACATCGTTCATGATCCAGATTAGTGGAGACTGTTCATTGATTCATCGAAGATGAGTCTTAAAGCTGTTTTGCTGCATAATGGCAGTGTTTTGCCATCAATTCCAGTTGGTCATGCAGTCCATATGAAGGAAACCTATGAAAACATGAAACAACTTTTGAGGTGCATAAACTATATGACCAACATCAGTGGCAGCTTTGTGGCAATTTCAAGGTTCTTGCTTTCTTGCTTGGTCTGCAGACTGGATACACAAAGTACTGCTGTTTTCTCTGTGAATGGGATAGTCGTGCGAGAGATTCCCACTACATCAAGAGAAATTGGCCACTCCGACAGCCATTGGAGCCTGGGATGAAAAGTGTTCAGCATCCACCACTTGTTGAATCAAGGAAGATTTTGTTACCACCCTTGCACATCAAGCTGGGTCTGATGAAGAACTTTGTCAAGGCCATGGACAAAACACAAGCAGCTTTCAAGTACCTCCATGGAAAATTTCCAAGGTTAAGCGAAGCTAAGATAAAGCAAGGTGTCTTTGTTGGTCCTCAGATTCGTGAACTTCTTCGAGATGATGCATTTCACCATGCACTGCGTGGCAAGGAAAAGACAGCATGTAAAACCTTCCAGTTAGTGGCAAAACATTTTCTCGGAAACAACAAGGCAGACAACTACAGGGAGTTGGTGGAAAACCTCCTCAAGGCATACAAAAGCCTTGGTTGCAACATGTCACTAAAGATACATTTTTTGCATTCTCACCTAGATTTTGTTCCACCGAACTGCGGAGCAGTGAGCAACGAGCACGGCGAGCGATTTCACAAGGACATTGCAACAATGGAGAAACGCTATCAGGGCAAATGGAGCCCATCAATGCTTGCAGACTATTGCTGGACAGTGACAAGATATGCTCCATTTAATGAATACAAGAGACAAGCCAAGAAGCGCAGAGTAGACACTGAATAAGGACTAAACTATGTACTTATATATACATAATAGTTTTTTTGACTTTTGTTTCAATATATTTTTTATTTATATAACCATTTTGCTGTTTTTAAAGCGTTACATAAACAGGACAGGTGAAATATTATCATGTAAAGCAACCATAAACACATGAAAAGACCTAGGTTTACAATTTATGATTAAAAGTCTACTATGTACACAATATACATAGATGTAAAATGTAAAAACTTAAATATCTTGGAAACAGTAGCCAATCAGTTGTTTTAATTGTCATATTTGAATTCAGCACATCAAAATCCCTAATAAATAGCACATTTTATCTCTGAAGTAGACAACTTCGAAAAAATTGAAGACCAGTGTAATGTGTCATTTTAAAAAATATTGAAATGATCAGCAGGAATGGCAAATAATGTGTAATTTTTAACAAATATTGAAATGATCAAATGGAATGGCAAATAATGTGTCATTTTTAACAAATATTGAAATGATCAACATAAATGTCCTCTTATGAATCAAGCTAGCAGACTTCACAGAAGACATTCTGATATCATATTTCTCTGTCTTGAGTGTTTCTGACATAGAAATCTGTGGTTCTTATGTTAAACTAAACCTTTAATTTCTCATTAATGATTTGTCTAGAAGTTGATTTGTTAACATCCAAATGATTACAACATTTCTGATCACACTCAATTTCAATCTTTGCAACAAAATAAAAATGTGAAATAAATATCCTTTAGGTGTAGAAGTCTGGCAAAGATTATCAAAGTTTAAGAATAAAATCTATATTTCCTTTAAAACTATATATAAATTACTGTTGCTAATTAGAACCAGTTCATCTACTATGTTGTCTCTAATATCATCAACATTTTCAACATCTAAAGTTTATGTTAAGTACTGTAAAAAGCCATTTAATTAATATACATAAACACACAAACATGTACATGCCATTTTTGCAATAACTACCAGTGACTGAATCATGGCCTGTGAACAAAGTATTATGTCCATAGATTAGAGAGGTTTAGGGGTGAGTGTACTGTAAAGATTCCTCTTGCATGTTTTAGACTACAGAAGCAGCAAATTTCTTAAAATGTGAATTCTAATCAATGTGACGAGTATAAAGACTAGAAAATTGGAAACAGTTAAACCACATCAATTGTCCCTACAGCATCAGCATCACTTGTACCCATATCTTGTGTTAAAAGTTTAATAATGAAAGCTTTATAATGATACATACTATTATTTTTACTGACTAGAGTATCGTTTAGATTTTTTTATGTTTAATACAAGTATGTACGACAATATAAGCAGTACTTACTTTATCAGATGAAGAAACATCTATAACAGCTGTTTTAGTAATTTTTCATTTGAAAAGATAAAGTTGTTAAATTTTGGGCAATGAATTGATCAGAATTGTGATTGCTAATAAAAAATTCAACATAATTATTAGCTGTACGAGTTAAAGGTTTCCATATTCAAATTGATCAAATTGGGCACTTACATGATTACATCTATTAGCTTTTGAAAATAGATCCAATTCTTTTTGTAAAGAAAAATTGTGATTAATATTATTGAAAAAAGCTATATTAAAAAAAATCCTTATACGTATTTGAATTTAGTCTTTGGATATAGCTTCTTCTATGTTTTCCTGCCAGTAGCTTCCCAATGGTCTTGTTTCTTCCTGGATTCTTACTCCACCAAACATACTGGCCACCATGTACTGACTATCATGTGCTGAAAATGGCATTAAACCCCACAAAACCAATCCATGTTTACCTTTCCTTTAATTTTTGCTTTGGTCTTTGTTTAGATTTTCTCATGGTCTGCCAATAATTAGATTTTCTGCGCCTTTTTCCTCTCAGTAGTGGACATTTTCTTTTTCTAAGAGGACGACCCCTTTTTAAACCTTTTTTTCTTTCTCGTTTAGGCCTGGTCCTTTTTATATGTAATTTTTTCTCATTAAGGAATCCGCATACAGTATGTTTTTTCATACATGTGATCCTTTCTTATTAACACATCCACATGGGGGCCCTGGGTGGCCAAGTGGTCTAAGGCATTCACCGTTATAGATCACTGACATCTCACCTCTGTCTGCATGGGTTCAAGTCTCTGGCTCGGCCAACGTGGGTATGTGAGAAAGCTTGCCAGTAGCTTTCGTGGGTCGGTGGTTCTTCCCTGGGTTTTCTCGAGTTCTTCCTCCACCAAATATACTGGCTGCCATGTATAGCCTATCATGTGCTGAAAAGGGCGTTAAACCCATAACAACCAACCAACACATCCACATACAGTATGTTTTTTTATATGTGATTTTTTCTTATTAAGACATCCGAATACAGTATGTTTTTTATATTTGATCTTTTCTTATTAAGACATCTAGATACAGTATGTTTTTTATATTTGATCTTTTCTTATTAAGACATCCGAATACAGTATGTTTTTTATATTTGATCTTTTCTTATTAAGACATCCGAATACAGTATGTTTTTTATATTTGATCTTTTCTTATTAAGACATCTAGATACAGTATGTTTTTTATATTTGATCTTTTCTTATTAGGGCATCTGCATACAGTATCTTTTTTATATGTGATCTTTTCTTATTAAGACATCCGAATACAGTATGTTTTTTATATTTGATTTTTTCTTTTTAAGACACCCGAATACAGTATGTTTTTTATATTTGATCTTTTCTTATTAAGACATCCGAATACAGTATGTTTTTTATATTTGATCTTTTCTTATTAGGGCATCTGCATACAGTATCTTTTTTATATGTGATCTTTTCTTATTAAAGCATCCACATACAGTATTTTTTTATATGTGATCTTTTCTTATTAAGGCATCTGCATACAGTATCTTTTTTATATGTGATCTTTTCTTATTAAAGCATCCACATACAGTATTTTTTTTATATGTGATCTTTTCTTATTAGGGCATCTGCATACAGTATCTTTTTTATATGTGATCTTTTCTTATTAGGGCATCTGCATACAGTATCTTTTTTATATGTGATCTTTTCTTATTAAAGCATCCACATACAGTATTTTTTTTATATGTGATCTTTTCTTATTAAGGCATCTGCATAGTGTTTTTTTAATATGTGATCTTTTCTTATTAAGGCATCTGCATACAGTATGTTTTTTTCTTCTGAGGCCTTCTACTGTTATAGTTATTTCTTTTTTCAAAGCTGATCCTTGTGCATTTGTGATATTCTGAATTAAAGAATTATTTCCTTGACCCAAAAGTAATTCTGATTTCCACATACCAGGTTGGACTAGGGGGATATCCTACAATGGTCCATACCTCTTCATTAGGTATACAGTGGGTATTGTCCATAATACTATAATCTGCAGGATGGCTAAAAGGACTATTATTCATACTGCTTCATGTGGTGTACGGTAGGCAGCGTCCCAAATACTATAATCTGCAGGATGGCTAAATGGAATATTATTCATACTGCTTCATGTGGTGTATGGTGGGCAGCGTCCCTAATACTATCATCTGCAGGATGGCTAAATGGACTATTATTCATGCTACTTCATGTGGTGTATGGTGGGCAGTGTTCTTAATACATGTACTATAATCTGCAGGATGCATACATGTGACAGAACCAGGACATCAGATCAGTAGATTTCAAAATTTTGATCAGTAGATTGGCTTCTAAATCAGTAGGATTTCTTATTGACATACAATTTACACGTTTTAAGACGCTTGAAAAACAAAACAAGTGCATTTTTTACCATAACATGTACACTCTTCATATTATAATAAAATAGCAAGTTTTGAACATGAATCGGATTCTGATGGCAATGTTACAATAATTATTAATTAATTAGAGTCAGGAAATTGTAAATTAAATGAAAAAGGAAACGTTGTATATACTTTTATCATTGCAAAGATTTTTCACTGCCAAAATGATTTTTTCACTGCAAAGGTTTTTTAAAATAAAATCCACAAACATTTTTAGTTTCCTTCACAAATTTACTCCCTGGTGTCACTGATGACATGCAGGCTCTCAATAGTTTTCTGATCCAGATTTCCCCAATGTGATGCGGCTGCGTATGTCTGGTGATATTATTCCTTCCTCCATACACTATCTTAAAATTCACTTTGCATGAAACACACAATGCAAACTCAAGACCTTTGCTACTCGCCAGCAGCGACTTAAACCCTGATTTCTGAGTATTGTTGAACTTGTAATATTTTTAGTGGATGGTTGTTTAGCATTGGGAGACAACTCATTTTGACATAAATAAAGAAAAGAACCTCCTTAAATATTTCTCTTAAAACATCTTGAAAAACACAAGTGACCAAAACAAGATAAGAGCTTCCTCCTAAAGCATCTTGAAAAACACAACTGACAAAAAAATATAAGAGCTTCCTTAAATATTCCTCTTAAAACATCTTGAAACACACAATAACAATTAAACAAGACAAAAAATCAAAACGCTTACGCAAGTGTTTCTTCCGAAATCATTTTTGTGTCAGTCTCTCCTTTTAATCTCACCTCCAGCTGATTTTTAATCTTTAAAACTCACAAGCCATGATGGACCACATTTGATCCCTTTATCACTTATAAGACCTCAATAAATATCCTGCCTTTGGCCTTAAACTCTTCAAATTACAACAATAAGATAATCAATTTACAGCTTGTTGTCAGCCATTGTGTAACAATTTGTAATCGGGTTAGTAATCACTCAGCATGCATCATTGCACCGGTCGTTGCACTGGTGGAACAGGTCCGGTCCCCAGAAGACTGGTTATGACGGGTTTCTGTAATGTTTGGGAAGAAGGCGTAAAAATACTTTTTTTTCGTCAAAAATTGTGTGTGAATCTGGTCATTTTCAAAAGTGGTAGATTTCAAATATAATATGGTATGTGCAGTAGACGACCTTTAAAACTGTATTTTTGTCCTACTGCCGGTAGAATCACATGTATGAGGATGGCTAAATGGATTATTATGGCTAAATGGACTATTATTCATACTGCTTCATGTGGTATATGAAGGGGAGTGTCCCTAATACTATAATCTGCAGGATGGCTAAATGGACTACATGTATTATAATTTTTTTAAAAAGAATTTTTATTTATTTCCAGGTTTTTTATTGTCCACCAAATTTTTTTAATTTGTTGTTGTTAAATTTTCAAAATTTTACTTTTTTTTAGTATTTCCTCCTACCCATCTCTTAGTGAGTAAGGGAGGCAGAAATCAGAATTTATTGTAGAAAAAATATCTTCAAAGTAAACACTGAGCATTTTGGCAAATGTGATACCCCTCACTTCCTGGTCTTTGTTGTTTATTAATTAAAAAAAAAAAGTAACCATACTAATGATTTATGTATCAATGTAAAAAAAATTTATTAATATGTATTACTTTAAAATTCTTTGGATTGTTTCAAAACTCAAAACAAATTTTTTTCTTCTAGTTCTTTCAAAAAACAAAATTCTTTGTCAATCAAAATTCAAGATACATAAAAGAAAAATAAGATTTGAGGAAGCCAGGGGAACTTATAGCCAGAAGATAATTATCAATTTTTGGGATTTATTCCAGGTTTTAAAAATATATTTTTGTTTAATTTTCCAGTTTGTCTAGATTTTTTTAAAATATATTTTAAAATTTCTTCAAGGTTTTAGAATGTTTTTTTTATAACATTTTCCAGATTTTTTGCAGTTTGAATATATTTTCCAGACTTTTTACTGGTTCTTTTATTACTGGTTTATTCCAGACTTTTTTTTAGTGTGCTCTGACATTCTGCATTTCTTGTTACATTTTCAAAATTTTAACTACAACCTCAAATTTCCCATTTAAACTACATAGAGATTTTGTTTTTGCCATATAAATGAAATGTTTCAAAAATACTCTAACAATGATGTAATTTTTCCTTGTGTACAAGTCATTCAATTTTCCCGTTTAAAATACATGGAGATTTTGTTTTGTTGCTATATAGTTGAAATTTTTACCTATTAGTACTATTCTTTTTATGGTCCCACCTACCCAACCCACCTCATCAAGGAATGGGGGGATGAAAGGGGGATAGGTCTCCCTTTATCCCTTTCATGGACTGGGGAGCAGTACCCTTTATTTTTAATCCCTTAATGATGGTATTTTTTATTTTTATTTTATTTTGATTTTTAATTTTGGGGGTGTTTTTGTATATCCTAGAGATGAAAACAAAAGTATGAACATAGGTCAGCTTTTTTGCTTTACTTTTCTCCCCCTCAAAAAACCGATGTAAAAGAAAATGTAATTTTTTCTCCCATAAAATCAAAATCGGGCATCAGTTCCCTTTACTTCCAGTCATAAGAAGTCAACTTATGGTTAAAAAAATTGAATACCATACTAAAAGGTCCACATTTGGTCATGACATCATAAATAATCCACTTTCGGTCTTGTTGCTGTTACTCTGATGTTCATTTGAACTCAAGTGCTATATCAGTGACTGAGGGCTTCATTTGCATATCAATAGGGAGTCAGATAGAGGCTCAGAAAGTGCTTATATATGAACATCTGTGTAATTTTAGTTCCAGGTCATAACAAATGTTAACAATCATTACATGATTTTTCAGAATCCATTCAGTTTGCCAATCACTGTAAGATTGACTGGTGACTAGCATGAAACTTCAATTAATAAAACGATTTAATAGCAACCAATCCATTGTTTTAATAAAGCTATGTCACCCTCCACTTTTCCTGAAGAAGAGAATAGATATATGTGAATAATTATTGGCAGTGCATACTGTGTAGTTTGGCCTGCCATTGTAGGCAAGACATGGGAATTTTCCAAAACAAGATACTGATTTTCTAACATCAGTAACTGATATTGTAATCTAATATTAGAAAATCTGCATTTTGTCATATTATACAATTATTTTCTAACATTTGAATAGCAATTTCCAATATGAAAAAATATATCCTTATTATTGAATATCACATTTTCTCTTATCAAAGACTGATTTTCTCAATATCAGAAATTCAGTATCTAATATTTAAAAAATAATTTTCTAATATTTGACAAGAATATTCTGATATTAACAATCAGTCTGTTAATAGAAAATCAGCCCATTTCCTAACAGAAGAGCATGCTTATTTCTGTCCAGAATGGCTTACCAGCAAGTTATTGTGGACAAAAATGGAAATTTTATAATATTACAAAATAATTTTTTAATATTAGAAATTGATTTTCTAATTTTAGAAAATTTAGGTTCTAATATTAGAAACTTTGTATTTTCTTATATCAGAATATTAGAAAATCATTTTGTACTATAAGACGAAGTATATTTTTTTCCACAACCGCTACACATAGCACAGAAGTCTGCATTATTTAGTAAAAACTTTTCAGCACGAGAACCAAGAACCAAGTTCATATTGTCAGCATTAGTAGAAATCTATCTAAAAAGACAAGATACTAGACTAATTTACATGAGAACCTACCGACTATATATCATTAATATTTTATACTTTTCTTACCTAACAATTTATATAAGAGTCTCAGATATATTAGACGAGATGTACTACACATTCAAAGGAAATGCTTACCAACATTGTTCAAACAAGCTAAAGGTACAGGTTTAGTATATATGAGAGTTATGCTTTATGTGTTCATCACTGCATTCTCCGATTTATTGTGACTAAACATATCTAGTGGTCAACCTGGGCTTCAAATGTTAAAGTGCTTTATCTGTGCCACCATATTCCATACTAAAAAGTCCTGTGGGATATTCTTATGCCAAATCCATCTTTACATTACTGTTAGGGGATTGTTGAATGCAATTTCTCCTAATGTTACTGGTTTGCAAAAAAACCAAACCATTTTATCCAATGTAAGTTTGGTATTTACCGAAGTTCTTGATTATAATGAGAATGAAGAGGATGATGATGAAGCAGATAGAGATGGAGATGAATGGGATATGTGGAAAAGAGAGAAGATAGAGAAAAGTAACACTCTTTGTTGCTTGAATATTTAAAGATGGGCAATGGAAAATGAAATGAAATGAAATAAAATGTTAAAAACAAAATATATATTCAGTGGAGTTGGCTGGCCCTGCCAATATGGTTTAAAGAAACCTTGCTTCAAAATGCAAGGTCAAAGTTCCAAGTTACACTGAGGCCATAAATCAGTAAAATTTTGATTGAATTATGTTTTTCATACATGAAACCTCAAACCAAATTAAGTATAAATCCATAATATTACTCAAAAGTTGTCAAGCAAAAATGAAATTCATAATGCAAGGGCAACATTCTAAGTCACCAAGGGCATAATTCAGCCAAAATGTGATGAAAAAAGGTGAAAATCGACCTTGACCTACATTTTCTTCAAATTAAGCTTCAAACCCGACTTCAAGCCATTAAGTCCTTAAAAATAATTTAATGAAAATGTAAATGGTGTGACCGGTGTGACATGAACGATGTATGTGGTGGGTGAGGGATGGTGGTAGAAATGAGCAAATATTAGTAATAAAAAGAAATGTCCAAGAAATACTTCCTCACTAACATTTGCAAGTTATACTAAAAGAAAATGCTGGTCATTCCATAAGATGATATGGGGCATCAAGTCATAAAACAATCATAAAGAACATTCTCTTTAAAATTAAAACTGCAAACTCTATAAAATGTTGATACTCACTCTGGAGTATTTTTCCAACATTTTGCAAGCATTAGTTATATGGCTTCAAAATCTTCATTTTCCACTCTTATCAACTAGGTTTATCCAGTTGGAGTAACATCATTTTAGTAGCCTTGAGGTAACATTATTTTAGTAGCCTTGAGGTAACATCATTTTAGTAGCCTTGAGGTAACATCATTTTAGTAGCCTTGAGGTAACATCATTTTATTAGCCTTGAGGTAACATTATTTTAGTAGCCTTGAGGTAACATCATTTTAGTAGCCTTGAGGTAACATCATTTTAGTAGCCTTGAGTTAACAACCTCTATATGGCTACTATTACGAGCATACTGTATTTCATTCATAAGTTTTCACCTCATTCAGGCACTAACAATGAGGCCTCACTTGAAAAGCAGGCATTCCTCAGTCCTAGCATCTCATATGCATTCACACTAGCTATCCAACAAGTCATAAACCTGTTGAGAGTGACCTACCAGAACATAGTGTCTCTAGTTATTAATATGGCTAGTATATCAGAGAATAAAGATACATGCTTTATCTTCAACTATTTAGTGATAAATGGGCACCAAGAATCAGAAGATATGGTATTTTTGTAGTTCTTGTTCGATAACTTTTGTTGACAAAATTCAGTTGAGCATGGTTGTTTACAATGCAAAAAATGGTGACTGCTTTTCATATATGGATGTAATGACCATATGCACAATCTCTTCATTATTCAGTTCATAACACTCCCTGTTAAGATTATGGGTTTTACCTATGTCATACTGAGTGTCAGACTGGCACCATTTTCATTTACGACCGACTAGACATCACATGATGTTTTCTGGTGAAACTTCATGTCAATATGACTTCTTGTTCAGGAGCAGCAGCATTAACAAGATTTTCAAAATGGCTGTCTTGAATGTCAGATTTACATTATTTTCATTTAGGTTTACCAACAAGACATCATACTAGGTCTTTTAGTGAAAACCCCATGTTGATATGACCATCCATTCTAAAGGAGTATTTATATGATTTCATATTGGATGTCTGAGCAGCACCATTTTCATTTAGGACCAACTAGACCTTGGGATGAATGTGTGTCAAGTTTCATGACAATCCAAGTAGTTTCGGAGAAGCAGTGATAACAAAACTTGTGCTAACAGATGGACAGATGATTGATGAACAATGGACAACAGTCCATTCCATAAGATCAATCTATGCCCAGCAGAGCTAAAAATCACAGGAGCACAAAGATTTGATATGTACATCTTTAGATGATGATCAATAATCTGGACCAAGTTTTGTAGTGATCCATACAAAACTGCAAGATAATTTGCATTCACAAGATTCTGTTTTACGCTGCATGCAGCTGGAGGACAAAAAGGGCAATAACTCAAACAAAAAGTGTGAGAGAACAGTGTTTTGTCAACATGTGCAACTTCAGATGATTGCCAGGAAATGTACAAAGGTTTATGGCGATTCATTACAAATCTGAGACTAGTTGTGTTCACAAGAATATGACATACATTACATCTAGGTCTAAACCAGTATGAGCAGTAGCTGCAAAATGAAGGAGCACTGGTTGATAAACACATCTTCAGGTGATGACCATAATATGTGCAAAGTTTTACAGTGATCCATTAAGATATAGCAGGACTAGTTGCATTCACAAGATTCTGTCATACACTGCATTCAGCTGCAAGACAAAAAGGGCAATAACTCTAATAAATTCACAGTAGCACAGTGATGCTTTGACATGCACATCTTCAGATGATGATCATAACAGAAGTTTCATGGCAATCCACTGAAATCTGTGAGAAAAGTTGTGTTCACAATATTCTGGCATACACTTTCATTCAGCTACAAGTTAAACAGGGCAAGAACTCTATCAAAAATTGCGGGAGTGCTCTGTTAATCACCTCTTCAGGTGATGATTGTAATATTTACAAAGCTGCATGGTAATCCATCAAATAGTGTGGGACTAGTTGTGACAACAAGACTGTATACCAGATGAAAGGATGGATGGACAAATGGACCGATGGACAGAAGCATTCCTATATACATCATAGAAACTTTGCATGTATGGTGAGATGCAACAAGATTATTCCGTAATGTTCATTAACCTACATTCACAATGGTCAAAGTTACTGAAAATTTAAAGTTCTGAACTTAACGCAGGAGTTAAATGTTCAAGCTCAGTCAGTTTGAAGGAACTTAACAGCACATAATTTTCAGATATAATAACAAAGATAACTGTGTTTTTCCTTTTTTTTATGTTGTGTATAATGTTCTATTTAATTGCAACTTGCTTTGAGGAACTTAAGGTATTGAGGCAGAAATATATGGGATTGGTCAACACATAATGTTAAACCTTGAATGACCCCAACACCAAAAAAAAATGAAACTAGTTTCCATGATAGAAAAATTTTATTGGAGTGAGTGGGGAGTAATAAATGGATATTCATTATCAAAGGATCTTCTTGATAAAAATCATAAAATAATACATAAAAAGTGGAAATACTCATCAATTTATCAAAAGAGAATCTATAACAATATTTCATTATAAGGCCAATTATCAGTTTTCTCATTAGTAGCCAGCAAATGGCTTAAAAACCTTTAACTTTTTTGCAGATTGTAACATTGTAGCCATATAATTTTACAACACGGAAATATTTTTTGTTACACTGTTACATAGATACAGCCTTGTAATTTTGAATTTTAGCTATCCACTTCCAAAGATATGAGAATTCTGATTTATGGAAATAACAAAGGACATCCTTAACATTCGATTCAGTTTTTCCTGAACAAACTTATTTTTCCTTACTTAGTCTGGACATATTGTTAAGAATACATTGTAATGTCTAGACATAATGAATAGACAGGCTTTAATATTGTTTCACAATGTAAGGACTCAGAGGATCAACATGATATAACCTCCCCATAAATGACTTTAGAATACTTTAACACAAATCATAACATTAACAATACTGTTGCTGCCACCATCACCACCAGAAGCATTGTATCGATGTCTTGTTATCTGCAAATGCAGGTTTGAGAACAAATAATGTCCCTTATCTGGATTCTAATCATCAGACTTTTCCATCAAAAGTTTTCCAGGCTACACAATGAATCTTGATCATTAGAAATTTGCTGCAAATGTCAGATCTAAGTCTTGTCTGAGATTGATAGAAAGTTTCCTCCTACAGTCACATGACTACAGTGTTTAAACATTTAGTTTGGAAACAAAATTTGTTTTTCCAGTTTGTAGCAAACAGAAGGAAGACAGCAGATTTAACTGTCTTAAAGACACAGATATCAAGTTAGCTTTCTCCAAAACAGAGTTTAGGAAACATTGTATGATGAGCGACACCTGTGCTCCACATTGAATACACAATACACTTATTCCGCTAATGGAATCTTGTGAGAAACATGTTTCTGCTTGATGAATTCTAAGACAAGGGAGTTATACATCTGCTTCATCAGATGCATGCACATGTTGACTAAAAGTCTGGGATAGTTGTTTCACGTGAACCATGGCAGTGTTTCCAAACAAGTCAACTTCCTTCCTTTGAACTGGCATACTTGTAAAAGTGGAGATATGCTTCTAGTGTCAAGCAACTTTGACCTCTGGAACAGTAGACACATTAACTTCTCCAGATTCATTTGAAGTGTGTTTGGATCTTTGCAATAAACACAAAGCAGACCAATTCTGCTGTCAATAAACTGATCCATGGAAAGATACAATAATTTTTAATTCATTTATCTAGAAGCCCAGCCTCTCGACATTTAGTCTGTACAAATCTTTCAATAGTGTTTGCACATCTGTAATACTCAGTATCAGGCTTGTTATAAGCTCTACAGTTAGTGATTATCCTATTCATATCAGCAATGAACAATCTCTTGTGCACATAATATCTGTTCTTCAGCCTTTCTGTCATTGTCTTCAGATCTGCAACAAAAGTTTGAAATATATTTGTGTATAGATCTAAGAAATACAATTTATGATTAAAGTCATTATCCACATCCTTTTCAAAGACATGCACCTATTACTCCTCAATATGAGAACAGTAAATGTATTGCTGGCTTAAACCCACAGCAAACTATACCAGCTGTACAAGTGACAACCAGAATACTCACCAATATGAGAATAGTACATGTACTGATGACTATAACCCAATGCAAACTATACCAGCTGTACAAGTGACAACCAGAATACTCACCAATATGAGAATAGTACATGTACTGATGACTATAACCCAATGCAAACTATACCAGCTGTACAAGTGACAACCAGAATACTCACCAATATGAGAATAGTACATGTACTGATGACTATAACCCAATGCAAACTATACCAGCTGTACAAGTGACAACCAGAATACTCACCAATATGAGAATAGTACATGTACTGATGACTATAACCCAATGCAAACTATACCAGTTGTACAAGTGACACAGGTAAATGGTGAGAGGAGCAAAATCTCTTGCATGAAATAACCCTCAGATAACACAATCTATTACAAAGACAAACTGCCAAACATTGATATTTGTATATGCACCTTTGTGGACAACACCAGTAGCACTTTCACTGTTTTCAAGGGTCTGTTGATAAGGGTGTGAAGTTGATGTTCACAACAGAAGGGAACTGTATTGGATGATCCAGATGGATCAAAAGTGGCATAACCATGAATGGTGTAAGATACTACATAAAAATATCCACAATCAATCCATAATACAGTGCTATTTATAGGAGCTATCGAAGTAACCAGTCCTGAAAGTGAAACCACCATATACTGAGGTTTGCTGTACACAAAACCAGAAAATTTAGGGTATTCTATAAAGATGAATCACAATATAACTGGTTTTCATCAGCCAAGAACTAAAATCAAGTGAAATAAAGTAGAAAGCAATAACAGAACTAAATTTAGCCAAATTGATCAGATCCATGTCCATACCAGCATTATAATGAGTGGGCATTATACTAAGTGGCAACATTATAGTGAGCACATTATTATAATTAGTTGGCATTATAGTGAGGTGGTATTATAGTGAGGAAAGACTATTATGGTTTTGTGAAGAAAAGCAGCAGCAAGTTCAATATATGAGTCAATTATAGTCAATAAATCAGTAAAAAGTTTTTTTACAAATTGTATCATATTTATAAGCAAATTTTAGGGTTGAATGAATGTGAATTTGGATACATTTACCTTGTTATTGAATTCTACCTTGTCTCAAATTGGGGTGTGGGTAAATTAAATCTTGCATCAAACAAAAAAAGAAAAAACAACAGCTTTTTGTGGAGGGAGAAAACAAACAGCTTTTGAGTTCCTTCAACTACTGTTTGCATTGAGAACTGAGTGCAAATGAATGGCTGATCAACTTACCCATTGGATATTTGATATGGTCATAATAATCTGGTGCTTCTGACTTGTCCACAGGCTTCAGAAATGGCCAGGCACCTGAATGGGTCTAAAAGAATACAATTTTATATATCTTCAGAAATAGCCAGGCACTTGAATGGGTCCAAAAGAATACAAATTTTATATATCTTCAGAAATAGCAAGGCACTTGAATGGGTCAAAAAGAATATAAATTTTATATATCTATAGAAATGGCCAGGCACTTGAATGGGTCTAAAAGAATAAATTTTTTATATATCTTCAGAAATAGCAAGGCACTTGAATGGATCTAAAAGAATATAAATTTTATATATCTATAGAAATGGCCAGGCACTTGAATGGGTCCAAAAGAATACAAATTTTATATATCTTCAGAAATGGCCAGGCACTTGAATGGGTCCAAAAGAATACAAATTTTATATATCTTCAGAAATGGCCAGGCACTTGAATGGGTCTAAAAGAATACAAATTTTATATATCTATAGAAATGGCCAGGCACTTGAATGGGTCCAAAAGAATAAAAATTGTATATATCTATAGAAATGACCAGGCACTTGAATGGGTCCAAAAGAATAAAAATTTTATATATCTATAGAAATGGCCAGGCACTTGAATGGGTCCAAAAGAATACAAATTTTATATATCTATAGAAATGGCCAGGCACTTGAATGGGTCTAAAAGAATACAAATGTTTTATATCTTCTGAAGCATCAGGCTATAACTTGATAATACTGCATTAGAAAAAGCAGAGGGTAAATGACAAAATTTGGAATGTCTATACGATGTCATAAACAAGTTGGTGGTACATAGGTTAACTGATATCAGAGCTGGTCATTAGAAGCATTATTTCATAAATATAATATTTCTGCACTTATGCATGTTTCAGCATATACATTAATGATATATGCTCTGCAACACCACTAAAGTACAAATGGAACATTCTTGTCTTTTCTGATGCAAGCTGTACAACTCTAGCTCTCTGAAAGAGAGTTGGTGGTAATCATAGTGAGACTTCACAAATTGCTACATTTTTGAAGGATCAAAATCTGGATAGATATGCAAAAAAATGGATTCTCATAAAAAAATTGGTGTTGAATATAACACTCAATGAGGTTTTAACCATCAATTAAATACCTTCACTTTTTAATTTTTAATGTTCTTCCTGCAACTTTTTAAGGAAAAAATTGAAAAATAAAAATCACTTGTTTCAATGGCTTCCATCTGTTGCTTTACATTAGTGATGACACGCTGAGCTGTTGTGACATCAATGAAGTTATTATGATGTAAAATAAAACAACCACAGGCTTGAGGGTAGTTCAAAATGGCCGCTATCTATATCTGAGGTTTTTTTATAGCATGTGAAAAGGCAGAGGACATTCTGATTGTTCTGAAGTAATTGCAATATTACCCTGGAGTTACAGAGTTGCTGCCTACAGGAAATTCACATGAATAATACAAGTCAACTTCTGTATATGTCAATCAATTATATGAAAGGTCATAGCATTAATTTTATCAGTTTCAAGTGTTTCTCATTAAAAAAAAATTCTTAATGGAACACCCACAATGAACAAAACCTAAATACATTGCAAACAACTTACTTTTACATATGCAACAAGTAAAAAGGCCATATGAATGTCAATTACACAAACTATTTAAACATTTAATATGTTTTTCAATGGTGCTATTCTTCTGTATATCGATCTAGATCAATGAAAGAGAATTATGTGGATTATTTTTCTGTCAACAATTAAACTTGTGAAAATTCACCTATTAAGTGACCTTACAAAGATTTCCACTTTACTCACCTTCACTTGGTTGAGTATAACTTTGAGAGTGTTGTACAGTTGATCTGGGTCAACCACCGTCTCCTTCCTGATAAAATACAGAATTAGAACATGTATACATCTAAAAGATTTGATGTGATATTATTCTTCCGGCTACAGCTGATTTTAATCAAAACTGTACATGTATGTAGTATTATGGCAAGAATTTTTCAAAATTTCTTTTATGGAAAAACAACAAATAAAGAAGAAAAAAAAGGGTGGTGGTTAACTAACAAAAGGTTGTACTCCTTTTTAAACAAGATGTGTTCATGGAACATGGGTGCCCCACTGTGGCGACTGAAATGACCTAAACACGAAACTTGGGGATGAGAATGTTCCAGAATACAACCTTCTCCAAAATTGTATTCATGCAGTGTACATAATGGCAAAGAAGAGGAAAACCCTAAATGTTGACTTTCACTTTTTGTTGTATAGGACCTTGGTTTAAATGAAACTTTTATGTGCATCTTGCAATTTAAAAAGTAAATATCTCCTTACATGATTTTCTCTGGTTACCTGAATGCACAATACAAACCCTCTGATTCCAGTATTCCAGATCTATCTGGAAAAATATCATTCCTGAAATTTAACCAAGGTGTGATCAATGGACAGACATATAGACAGACAAGAGTAACACTATATGGCCCTACCACTGTTGTGGTTGGGCATAAAAATACACAAAATACAGTAGTAAATATTCTGCCAGCAGGTCATGATCAAAATTGTTCAGTAAAACTATCTATTACAAACCAAGCATTTTAATCTAATCAGCTCTTCATGATATGTTAACCTGAAAAACAAAGTATTGTTAGTATACTTAATGCATTAAAATTCTGGTACATGTGTATATATGTATGTATGTAGTAGCTTATTACAGCACCCAGCACAAAAGTGGCTGTATGATGCCAACTAAGATAAAGTTTGAAATATGTAAAAATGAATTGCACAATAAAATAAAATATAAAACGTAAAGATGTCAAATGCATGGTGTCCACACCATCATGAATTAGGGCATCCAATATATATCTTGAAATATATCAGTGGGAGAAAAATGAAACCACTTATCGTTACAGTGGTGATATCACTTTTTGAACTACTTTCTTTCACTTTTTAGAACTACTTTCTTTTTCCATTTAAAAGTATATCTGCTCTTATGTATGTTATTCAAATCTGTATTTCCATATTTAGGCCTATTTCATTTTTTTTCTTCTTTTCCTTCTCTCTCTCTCACTCCATTCTTCTCTCTCTCTATCCATCAGGATGAACAGATCTTAAAATGTGTCAAGACTGTTGACCCTCTAGTATACATTTATGTAATAAATGAGAAGGCACCATCAAGAATGCCTAAAAATGAACCCAAACAACAAAAAGTAGGCTTCAAGTATTAATTTATTAGTTTTCCACATGAATCATGTAAAGTGTCAGTGACTGAACTTATATGACCTGTTGCTATTTGATATTCTGTATCATCCACACACATTAATGACAAACATTACACATTTTTAAGTCAAACTCTTGATTAAATATAGTAATAAAATTGTTTAAGTAGTGATTTTAACTCTCATTACAATCATAACCATGTCTGAAAATGATGGAGACATCAGGGATTGATAAGTATTGATTGCAACCCGAAATTAAGTGACAAGTGAAATTTTTGTACAGTATCTATTACCAAAATAGACAGCAAGCTTGCCAACACACAAACATTCATGCTTAAATGCAGAAATAAACAAAAATAGAAACCAAATCCTTACAAGTAAACTCACAATCATTAAAATCTGTTGTTTAATGATGTTGTGCTCCGAAGTCTGTTGAACCGTTCTGTCATGTTTCTAAAGAAACCCCACTCTAGCAATGTTTACTGTATCAATCCAATGAAGAAATGTGTTAAAAAAAAAGTCTCTTCATTTTTTTATGCAAACAGTCATTAATTTGACAAAATACAAAATATGAAGCATTATATGTACAATCTAAATTTGTAAAAAGTCATTGTACTAAAATTACTGTTAAATTTTGGACTTTTTTTTATCACAGAATGGAGAAACAAATCCATGCAAACTGAAGTTTTTGCCTTAAAAAATATATATTAAAAAGAGTGAAGTGGCAAAGCCACAAGTGACAATACAAAATATTTCCACTTCACGAGTGAAATATTTCCTTGTATCTACTCAAAAAATGTAGATATCATATATATATATATAGATATATATATATAGAGAGAGAGAGAGAGAAATTAATGTGGCAGCCAGATATTTGTGAAAATTATTATAAAAACATTCATCAGAGGAATAAAAAGTTGCAGGAAATAAGAAAGCATTGATGTACTTTTTTATTAAATGAATGTCTGGTTCCCAATTAGATACTGCTTCAGTTTAAGTATCATCCTTCTGTAATACACTAATTTGTAATCCAACTATTTATTATAAAAATGATTTTTTTTCCTTTTGGAAAACTATACTATAGAATTTCAACCAACAACAGTATTTTATGCCACTCTCCTGTTTTAAAAATTATTTACTTTTGTACAACAAGCAAACTCACTACATCAAAATAAGTAACAACTGATGGTCATGTTCTGGTCAAGTCTGATGGTCAAGTTTTATTTGCTGAGATCGTCAAAAGTGTTGGAGGATGATAATAAAGGTTATTATCTTTTGTCTGTTTAATTAGGCCTAGGCATCACAAACTTTTTTCTACATGTTTTATTTGTGCTGACACATTGTCACATTGTTAAAAAGCACATGGTGTAAGGGACTGATTGAGATTATTTTAATGTCTATAGTATAGACCCCAAGGCACTTGTTCATTTAAAGCTTTCTTTCCATTTTTTTCCATTTGCAGTACAAACAAATATCTTTACTGAGAAGTCGATCTTTGAAATTTACTGCACTATCGTTCAGTAAAGAATCAAGTTGCCCTTCTCAACCCCCATTAAACCAGCTGACTGTGATCAGTATAGCCCTTAGGCAGTCGGGCTGTTGCAAGCTTAGTCTGTGACATCTATATTGATTGTTTGATAAAGAAACATTGATTGTTTGATAAAGAAACAATGTGTAAACCTAATCATCTTTGAATTTTACTTGTTAAGGTGTTTATCTGATCAATGTCTGATTGATCACAGAACGTGCTGGACAAAACATTTGATCTATCAGTCATGTCCAGCAAATACAGACAGATATATATATATATATATATATATATATATATATATATATATATATATATATATATATATATATATATATATATATATATATATATACACACACACACATATACACATACACCACTCATAAGCTATGACCAGAGAAATGAATTAAAATGGCATAAAGACATCAAGTACCTGTAGACATAGACCACATAAACAGATGTGTGATGGTAAATCTTTTCTACCTTTATATACTACAATTTAACAGTTGATTTAAATAAGCAAACCTAACGTCACATGAAAATCAATAAACTTTGCTTTTAAAATGTGTACTCTTACATATGTTCTTTTGCTTAATATGCACCATATTAAGACCAATGACTATGTAATATAAATACTCACACTGTGTCAGTTGGGGGTTTCCAGCCGGCCTCCTGTAGACCTGGGATACTCTCTATGGGAATCTGGCGAACTCCATCCTTAAAACAACTCAGACCAGGGTAAACCTTCTGATACTTCTCCTGCTTCCTCTCTATGATCTTCTTCACAATCTGGCAGAAGAAATGCAGGATTCAAGCATAACAACTTTATAGATTGGAGGTGTAATTTCCTGTAGTTCAAATACTAAACAGATTTTAAAAATAAATATAATTATATTTAGTGCTGTCTTGTACCAGATGTAAATGCAGGGGGTTACTATTCCCTAGCCCAACTAACCTGTACAACTAAACAAGACTCCCTCGAAGGGGCTGATGCTCTACTGGCGAAAAGAATTTCATGGAATTCAAGATAAGACCATATCTTCCTTTTAACTGTCGAGTGTTGAAACCATCTCTAATATTCTTCAGCGATAATAAAATTTTAAAAATTAGTTGCTGTGGTGGACATACTGGATTTCAGATTGGCACCATTTTCATTTAGGACAAAGTAGGCATCATCAGAAGTCTTTTGGTGAAAAGCCCAAGTCATAACAATCATCGATTCAGGGGGAGTAGTGACAACAAGATTTTCAAGCCAGACTTCATGGCAGCCATGTTGGATGTATGACTGGCAACACTTTCATTTAGTACCAACCATGTATCATAATAAGTCTATTGGTGAAAACCCCATGTT
This sequence comes from Margaritifera margaritifera, assembly GCA_029931535.1. Lineage (NCBI taxonomy): Eukaryota > Metazoa > Mollusca > Bivalvia > Unionida > Margaritiferidae > Margaritifera > Margaritifera margaritifera. The sequence continues at coordinate 1,056,381 of JAQPZY010001421.1, read as the reverse complement.
GATATAACCATCCATTTGAGAGGAGTAGAGATAATATTTTCAAGATAGCCACCATGGTGGCGAGGGTTAGTCATTTTCATTTAGGACCAAATAAACACCACAAGAATTCCTCTGATGAAAACCCCATGCCAAAAAGACTTTCCATTTAACAGAAGTAGCAAAAACAAGATTTTCAACATGACCACATATTGGATGTCAGATCAGCACCATTTTAATTTAGGATCAACAAAACATTATAAGAAGTCAATATGACTTTCTATTCAGGAGGAGTTGTGATAAGATTTTAAAGCTGGCCACAGTAGCAGCCATATTAGACATCAGATTGGCACCATTTTCATTAGGACTAACTAGACATCATAAGAAGTCTTTTGGTGAAAACCCCATGTCAATATGACTTTCTGTTCAGGCGGAGTAGCAATAACAAGATTTTCAAGATGGCTGCTGTGGCAGCCATAATGGACGTCAGATCAGCACCATTTTCATTTAGGACCAACTAGACATAATAAGAAGTCTTTTAGTATAACCTCATGTTGATATGACCATCCATTCAGGAGAAATAGTGATAACAATAACCTGATTTCAAGATGGCTGATGTGGCCACTATATTGTATGTCAGATCGACACCATTTTTTCATTTGGGGCCAACAAGACCATCACAAGATGTCTTTGAGTAAAAACCTCATGTTGATACAAATATCCATTCAGGAGGAGTAGCAATAACAAGATTTTCAAGATGGCCACTGTGTGGTGGCCATATTGGATGTCAGCTCAGCACATGTTTCATATAAGACCAACTAGACATCATAAGAAGTCTTTCTTTGAAAACCCCACATCAATACGATTTTCTGTTCAGGAGGAGTTGCACTAGGAAGATTTTCCAGATGACTGTCATGGCAGCCCTACTGGATGTAAGATTGGCACCATTTTTATTTAGGACCAACTAGACATCATCAGAAGTCTTTATTGAAAACTCCACGTTGATATGACCATCCATTCAGGAGGAGTAGTGATAAGATCGCTGCTGTGGTGGCCATATTAGAGAAATACGAAAATTTTCAAGCTGGCTGCCATGGTGGCCATACTGGATGTCAGATCTGCACCATTTTCATTTAGGACCAACTCGACAACATAAGAAGTCTTTTAGTGAAAACCCCATGTTGATATGAGCATCCATTCAGGAGGAGTAGTGATAAGATCGCTGTTGTGGTGGCCATATTGGATGTCCAAACAGCAAAAGTTTCATTTAGGACAAACTAGACCATAGAATGAATGTGCGTGTCAAGTTACATGGTAATCCTCCTATTAGTTTAGGAGGAGTAATGATAACAAACTTCTGCTAACAGATGGACAAACAATGAACAGACAACAGATGCATGATGGAGTAAAGACCATCTTCTGGTCTATGACCAGTAGAGCTAAAAACTCATTGTTGCACACTTAAATTTCATGTAACAAAGCTCAGTTTTCACATGGGGAACAAAAACTTGAATTTTGAGACCATTCTCCCTGCATCATCTTTGCTGCGATGGTAGGTCAAAATTGGAATTGTTGTTCCTTGAATTGTGTCAAAATATTCAACTGCTGTAAATTCTTCTGTAGGTTGTGTAGTTTTGTAACTTGTGTGGTTATAATAGATGACTCCCCAACAGACTGACACCCTCCATCACATGCCAGTCCCTATCCCAAATTCAATTTCAATTTCTGACACAAATGTTTTGATCTCAACCTGGAGTGTTATCATACATCTCAGTTATTGTAAATGACAAAAAACACAGAAGAGTTACATACTAGAATACTGAGAGGTGAATAAAAACCTTTCAGATTTTTTCCTTTAGTTTACATGACATGATACATTGACAGCAGTGTAGATTGCATTCATTAATTTTTAATGCATTCTGTATTAATTATGCATTAAAGTATAATACCGACCTCCTTTTGTTTCCTGATGATCTGGGAGAACTTGGTGTAGCAAATCTTGGGGTTGAGCTCACATCCCATTAATGTGGCCCCTTCATAGTCTTTGATGTAACCCAAGTAAGCTGACTTGGACATCTTGATCTCTTTGGAGAAGCCCTTGTTTCCAAAAATGATAATATATGAAAACTATGCATCTCAGTAGATAGTGTGTGAAAAGTCAACTTTTAACTAATAAAGCAGTGACAGATGATGTATACAAGAGTACTGTGAATGGTAAAGTATACGCCCACCCTGTGTTTAATAGTCCTCTATGTAGGCACTAGTTGGGCATGGTTGACTCTGGAGATTATTGACTAATGGATCTCAGTGACCTTAACCTTTGGTCAAAGTATGCAATCTTGAACTAAACTGACTGTGCAGAAACCATTATTTTCTAATTAGACTCACCAGGACCTTGACCTTTAGACCCCAAAATCCATATGTATCCTTGTTATCCTAAGTGCAAGCCATCCACAAAGTTTGGACATGAAACCAACTCTAGAACAAAATTACTTTACAAAACTAAGTTTTATTTGAGCCACAATTACCATAACCTTTGACCTTTCACTCCCCAAATCAACAGGCCTTTTTCTTACCTTAAGCACAAGCCCTCCACAAAATTTGGTTAACATATGTGGTTTTAGAACTAAAGCTATTATGTAAAAACAATATTTCTTCTTTTAGTCACATTGACATTGGCCTTTGACCTTTTGACCCCCAAATCAATAAGCTTTTTTCTTAGTTAATGTGTAATCCAAATAGTTTAGGGAATGTACATAAAAACTGAAATGTTTGTGTAGAAACCATTTTTTCATGTTTTAGTCGGTCATCTTGAACTTTGATCTACTGACCCCAGAATCAAAATGCTTGTACATACTCCAAGTGCAAGCCAGCCACAAAGTTTAGTCCAGGTCTTTGATGTATAACTAAAGTAATTGTGTGTAAAGTATTTTTCTTCTTTCAGTCAGTGACCTTGACCTGGGTCTTTTTGATCCCCAAATCAACAGGCTTCTTTTTTTACCCCATGTGCAAGCCCCATTCACAAAGTTTGGTCCAGATCTGTGATTCAGAACTAATGTTATTGTGTGGAAATCATTTTTCTTCTTTCAGTCACAGTAACCTTGACCTTTGACCTTTTGACCCCAAAAGCAAAACATTTCTTCCTTACATCAAATGTAAGCCATCCATAAATTCTGGTCCAGGGCTGTGATGTAGAACTAATGTTATTGTGTGGAAACCAGGCCTCCAGAATAAGTCATATATACTGAAAATGTCCAACAGGACTGATATTTTGTTTGGGCTATAAATGACCATACCAGACACTGGAAGTTTCTGCTGAGAAACACATATTCAGGCTTGATAAATAATTGTTTTAACTGAAATGGGTATTGACCTTATTTTATGCACAAGATGCACACTGCAACAGGTGTGAAAGTGCCCTGGGGCTTCTGTAAACTGTACAATGTAACCTCTACTACAAGAAACATGTCTCTCCCTCAACCAAGTTTGTGAGTTGACCATTCAATTTCATGGATAATGGGAAATCTCAAACAAATAGTTGTCATTTGAAAAAGACAATGGAAAAAAGTAAAATATTCCCTATTCAAATTACAATGTATGCTGACAACTGGCTTTGTACTAATGCATAGCCAAAGCAGAGTGTAGCAAGTCTGATTGTAACAGTAAACTGTGCCACCCCTATAATTTGAATGGTTTTGTTCCTTGTCCATCTACACTACATTTAGCCTATCACAGCAGTACAGTGTCATCTGACCCATGTTTAGGAGTGATATGCAGCTGACATCAGCCTTTGTATTCACATTGTAGGAAACTTGAGGAATGGTGAGCAATTTGCTCATGTAAATATACCCCCACCCCTCCCACATCACTATTATGGAGATGAATCTAGAGTTACAAAAAGCGTACAACTCTCTTGAAAACAGTATGGGTACAATGATTTGTCAACATGCTTATCTTTTGATAATAATCATCATACTAAGTTTCACAGCAATCCACTAAAAACTGCAGGAGTAGTTGCATTCACAAAATTCTGTCATACACGGCATCCAGCTGCAAGTCAAAAAGGGCAATAACTCTTTCAAAATGTGCATCTTTAGATGATGACCATAATTTGTATCTAGTTTCACAGCAATCCATACAAACCTGCAAGTCAAATTGGGGGACTAGTTGCACTAACGAGATGCGTCATACACTGCATTAAGCTACAAACCAAAGAGGGTAATAACTCTAACAAAGCTTGTGGAAACAAAGTGATTTGTTGATATGCACACTGTTATCAGATGACCACAATATTTACAAAGTTACGTTGCAATCCGTCAAACACTGCAGGACCAGTTGTGATAATGAGATAGTGTCATGCACTGCAATAAGACACAAAGAGCAATAACTAACAAAAATTGAGGAAGCCAAGTGATTTTTTGACATGTCTTATGGCAGGCATACATTAATCTCCAAAATGAAGTATGCATGTATGTATTAGGATTTAATGATACATCAGCACAACACTGGCTATACTGTACCAACTGCAAATTAACTCCTACAGAGATAAACCCTTCCAAATAAACAAAGAACTACCAAAAAAAGAGATGAAGGTAAAAAGTATAAAATCCTTAAAATATTGGGACAAATTTGTTATATAAACAGCTTTCCCTCTAAATGTCCAAGACTTTCTCTGGTGGTACATCATTAAGTTTCTTGACTGAATTCACATAAATAAAATCCATCTCACAGGGTGGAAGTCAATACACTCAACATGTTCCACTGTCAGTGGACACGAGCATGGTATGCACTCTGGTTGAAGTTCCTTCAGGAGATATGCATGAGTCATGTATGTGTGTCCTAAGCAAATTTATATAATATTTAAAGTCAGTATATGGAATCTTCCATTCAGAAATGGGTGACTGCATGGCAGCTTTATCTGGTCCATCATTACTCTTAATACAAATGTGGCTAGGCAGCTATCAGAACAGAATATTTTTCCAGATTTTATGAGCAAATCTTGTTTAATAGTGAAGGGTAAAGCTAAGCATAAGTAACGTGAAAAGACACATTTTTTACAACTTCTGAGGCAGAGTCTATATGTAAATGGAGACACCTGTAGGCACTGACTGTACTCAATATTGGCAGAAAAATGTTTGGCAGAATTGTATCCAAAACAAGTCAAATATGATATTAACACCAAGCATAGGAACTGATGCAACTTAATCCTTTCTGAGAGATCTTTGCATGGTACAAAGGCATATATTTTAGATACACTAACATGAATAAAACTGAACAAGTCAATAATGAAATCTAAATACCACTTTATACATCTTCACTAGATGTTTACAATCTATTTAAACAATCAGTATATTAAGACAACTGCTCCTTCTTAAAAAATTATAAACCTTTTATTTTATTACATAACTCTTTTCACACGGACTTTTCATAAATAATGTTTATAATAACCGTCATAAATATGAACAATCTGACAATGTAGGGTGTATTTTTATCCAACTTGTAAATGACCTACAACAATCACAAGAAGGCTACAGCCTACATGTCAAGCCATGATCGAAGCATTGCTGCAAAATGTGTGACATTGGCCCCAAGACCATAAGGATGAGTGAGCATGTAACAGAATGAACTATCTTAGCTTCATAATGATTTATACCAAGTATAACGAAAAAACATCAAGGGGTTTAGGAAATATAAGCAAATGAAGAAAAAAAACTTAAACCAAAATCTTAATGCAAATTTTCTATGAATGTGACCTTGACCTCAAGATCAACAGGGCAAGCAGGTCTGTTGCCGAATGAATTGTCTTAGCATCATAATGATTAGTGCATATTATGATGAAATCTAGACAAGGGTTTATAAACTATATGCAAATGAAAAACTTTAACCAAAACACTAACAAACTGTTGTCAATGCTTCTCTAGCTGGAAAAGGAACTGCTAAAGTGACTACTAATGTGGGCTCATTTCAAATTAGTATAATGACAATTTTACAATGGATATTTAAATATCTGTGTAGTCTTCTTCAGTCATTTTATTTCTAGTTTGTGATTGTGTGATTACCTGCTTCTTAAAGTAACCAATGGCATATTCATCAGCAAATGTGAGGAAGTGTAGAATGTTGTGCCTGATGTGGTAGTCCTTCAGGTGATTCATCATGTGGGTCCCATAGCCCTACAAGCACAGAAATAATCATTATTAGTGGAAACAGATAGTGCGATGATCTGTGTGTGTATATCACATCATGGGGTAGGTAGCAAAAAGTCACAATGGGCTCAGTTTGTTACATGTGGCCCATTAACATTCGCTGCAAGTGATTCTCATGTTAGACAGTTTTCTTTCCATGTTTGCATTTATTATGGTGCTTGAATTTATATAAAAATCTTACAAAAAATATCACTATTCTGAAACACTTGTGTCTACTGAATGTGTATGAAGGTATTATAATAATAAGAAAATAGATGCAGGTGATATAAACATAAGACTGATTCATTAAATTTACCATATGGAGTAAATATGGATATCATCTGAGGTGCTAGCAGAACATAAATTCCATACACAGTATATCCAATGTGAAAGATCTGAGATATATATATATATATATATATATATATATATATATATATATATATATATATATATATATATATATATATATTTTCAACAAGATAACTCTGTTTCTCATGGTATACAGTGTAACCTCCCTTAAGGATCACCTCCCTTAACCAAAAACTTCTCATATCCAGACACGGTCTTATGTTCCCTTTTCTTCACTTCATCTACATATTTAAACTCTCCTCAACAGCTATCTCCCTTAACCAGTGCAAATTTTTCTATCCCTTTGGTGGCTCCTTAAGAGAGGTCACATTGTATTTGGACCTACCTTGACTTGTTCATTTGAGGTAACAGCACAGAAGACTATTTCTGTAAATCCTTGAGTGGGGAACATTCTAAAGCAGATACCGCCTATCACCCTGTTCTCCTTTATTAAAGCTAGACACTTGTGCTTCCTAATAAAAACCACAAAAAAAGATAACATGAAGACCTATAACATAAAATACTCTGAAAGAATAGTCACTGGCCTAGTCCCCACACAAGTCAGCCATCTGATGACCAGGATAACAATTATTCTTGAGAAATCCTGTGAATGAATCAACTATTACACTATTGTTCATGATCAAATGAAACCTATGCGAATTACAAACAGTGCATATAGAAAAAGCAAGCGCCTAAACTTGTACTCAAGGTTTGAAAAATCTACCAAATAAAAACTCTTATCTTGTATGCCTTGAAAAAAAAAGAAAAGTCATTAATTCAAAATTGTTACAGGCAAAAACTTCTATTCATCCTACTGCTTTGACAATCTTGTTTTTATAATCTCTCATTATAGAAGAATTAATCATAAACCATACATTCCTATATAGTGATTCATATCAGTACAAATTCTTTTCTATCAGTATTTAAACCGTAGCTGTGTATTAGTTACAATGGTGTTGGAACTATTTTTGTTCACTCAAAATATTACTTGGTATTTTGAAAGAACACCATAACCAGTCAAACCTGTGGTTTTTTAATGGATAACAGTCAATCACTGTTGAATAAACCTGAACCAGATATTCTACTCAATAAGCAGGCAAAGAGCACTGTTTAGGCTCACTTTTTAAATGCAGGGAAGATGGTGAAATTCATAAACCATTAGCAGCAGATGCTTTGATAGCATGAGATATTTTGGAGGGACTAATAGTAATCTCACAATGTACATGTGTCAACATCATCCATCTATGAAAGTTGTTGATTACTTATCCTTAAGCTGTAAACTCTTGTCTCTCACCAGGCAATGCACACAATCCTTCTAATTTTTTCCCAGAACAAGAACACAGCTGGAAAAACATGTTAAAGACTCAAATCATGCTGAAGTTGTCATCACAAGTTTTCTAAATGGTCAGCTTCGTAGCAATACCTATCAATATATACTGCAATTCAATCATTTACATCGCAATATATCACAATATGATCTAAGCTGTCAATACTCATCCTCTTGTAATAATAATATGAATAATAATAGAAAGAAAAAAAATATGGGGAATGGACTGTAGTGAACTGCTGGGTTTTTTTTAATAACTTTAGTAACTTTGGTATACCTGCACTTTAAAATCATTAATGAAATGTCAAGAGTATAAATATTGTGTATTCAGCCTCAACTTGATTTCTTTCTATTGAACTTTTAAATCTTGCTGGAGATGAAATTCATACAACTGTGAAGTATGCAGTGTTAACACGGGAGTTGATTTTTACACTCATTATCTGAGATTTGTTGGGGGGACTTTTGCTTAGTAGTTTATATACATTGTTCCAGTGTGATGTATGCAGTCTTAATAAAGCATTTAAGTGATGCTGCAGATCTGGAAATTCCTTTGGGAATACAAACAGGAGAGAAAACATACAAAAGTGAAGTTTGGAGAAAATCATTTCTTTTTGGTTAACTTTATTAGATTCCTGGAAAATGAAATGCAATGACTGCAAAGTAAGTGATAAAACTGTTCAGTTCTTAGTTGCAGATCTGTATCTGTCTGCAAAATGTTGAGATACTTGTTTTCCTCCTAACAAGTGCAACTCATAAACCTGTGAAAACATTGCGGGAGCTTTGACTTTTGACAGTGGGGATTCTTGTAGTCGTCTCTCCCCAGTGGTTGAAACTGGATCACATATTCAGTCTGCTAGAGCTAAGATTGATGGAAATGTTTACACCAATGCTGTTGTTGTTTGTAAATTATGTACTGACATTTACAATGATGAGGAAATTGTAAAAGGCAAAGGTCCTTTTATTTGATATATGTGCAGGTCCTGAGCACAGACTGATAAAAAAGACAAGGGGTTCAAAGGTTCCGAACAATAGGAAATAGCAACAGGTTATGTATTATTAATATTAATAAATTTAATACATACAGTTCTAGCTTCTGCACAAATGAATTCCCATGCTTTGCTGCTTGTGATCACAGGAAATTGCCACCAATCAGACAAAACAGTGTAAATACGAGTGCACTGCTACAACAAATTAACGACTTATGGAGTAATATTAACATGTTAAAATCCTCTTATTTCAGTTTCTAATTATAGATGTCTGCTTTTGTAAAATCTGTACTTACTGTCTAGCTTGAAATTATATGATCATTATATTATGACATTACTAAATCCATCATAACACTTTGAACCTTGGGAGAGACTGGATGTGTGGCTACAACTTTTGATTCTTATTAAATAATGAAAAAACAATACTTATACCATTCTAATAATCACAATAACAGTCCTTTGAAAAAAATCAACAAACATTGACAAGACCTTGGGAAATTTTAAGTAATTTAAGACCTGCTGTAGTCATCAGAGCAGGCTCACTGTTGATGATTTAATGAATTTTTAAATACTCATTCAGCTCCTATTTTATTAAAAATTAGTGGCAGGGTACTTTTTTCCATACTTTTCTATGTGGTCACCCCTACCATGAAATAGATATTCAACTAAGAGTAGTGTAATAAAATGCACTTCAACCTATACCTAGTGTAATAAAATGCACTTCAACCTATACATAGTGTAATAAAATGCACTTCAACCAATACATAGTGTAATAAAATGCACTTCAACCTATACATAGTGTAATAAAATGCACTTCAACCTATACATAGTGTAATAAAATGCACTTCAACCAATACATAGTGTAATAAAATGCACTTCAACCTATACATAGTGTAATAAAATGCACTTCAACCTATACATTTTTAAGTGAATTTGGAATGTTTGCACCATATATTATGTAAAAACATCAAGTTTTCAAAAAGTTAGATTCTCCAACATTTCACAAGTGATCGTCCTTAAAATTTATAATTACTATTTCTATCAATAGCCATCATATCTTTCTACACAATAATCCTTCTCTGGAAACAATAAGACACCTTCCCCAATTCATAAATTAAAGTGCCCTTCCCCAATTCATAAATTAAAGTGCCAACAAAAATGTCATTTTTCACAAGCATCACAAAAATTGGTACCCATGAAAAAAGTTAGATACTCCAACATTTCACAAGTGATCATCCTTAAAATCTATGATTACTATTACCTGGAGTAGCCAGTGTATCTTTCTACACAATAATCCTTCTCTGGAAACAATAAGATGCCTTTCCCTATTCATAAATTTAAGTGCCAACAAAAATGTAATTTTTCACAAGCATAACAAAAATTTGTACTAATTAAAATACACGAATTCACAGCAATTATGTATTTACTATTTTAGCCAAAAGTGTGCCTCACTTACGGATCAAACACAAGCCTGGTGATATATTCTTTTGGCATTCTGGGTAGCTGGTGGGAGAAGACATTCTGCATGCCAATTAGCCAGATCAGGGTTTGTCGAGAGGGTTTCTGGCTGAGGGAGTTACCTATGACATGAAATTCTATCACTCCTTTCAACTCCTCCTTTCTTGCTCCTTCATCTCGAGCTGCGTGAGAGGGAAACAGCGAAGTCTGAGAGGAAATAAAAATGTATTTTTTTTATAAAAAGCCAAGAACAGCTAGCATACTCTATCTGGACAATACAATCTGAAATTATTTTAATTCATCAGTCATCTCATGAGAAAAGTAATTACTGACTTTGAAAAGGAAACAGTATCAAACAGACTCTGAGCCAAGATCTGATGGAATGTGGTGTATGGTCACCGCATAATCTTTGTAATCATAATATGTAGTTTTTTTGGGAGAGGGGGTAAAACTAATTTTAATGATGTAGCACTTACTTGTTGCTATTGAGTAGCTTGATCTTTTTTGGACTGAAAATACCCTTGACCATATGATGAGAATTCATCCTTCCATAGGGTGACTTCTGGAAATTCTCACATCTAACCCATCACCCTGGTCCATGCATACTAGTCCTACTAGTCCTCGTTCTGTTTTAGGATGTAGCCTTAAAACTAGTTGGACATCAGTGCAGGGCAGGAGGAGCTGAATTTGCCAGTTTAGTGGAGGCTGATGATCACATAAACTGGTGAAGGAAAAAGGAAGGAATACTCACCCTTACTGTAAATGTGTGGACTACTGCCAAAAGGTATCCGCATGGGCGACTGTTTTGTGCTACTACTATTGGTCCTAAGGAAAATATGTCTTCACTTTGGTGAGCCAATGAGTGAAGGTAGAAGGAGGAGAAGGTTTGCCAGTTTAGTGGAGGCTGATCTCACATAGACTGGTGCAGGAAAAAGGAAGGACTCATAGGCTGTAATTCATAAAAAAGGTTTTTGTGACTGAATACTCTAGTGGTCCTAAAAATGTAGTGCATCAAATTAAGTGAAGCCACAGAGTGAGAGAAAGGTGTAATGAGATCATCAATATGGCTTTTCTCTCATCACCAGAATGAGTTAGACAGACAATGTAGCAATGTTTGAACCTCATAGGCTCATATAAAAAAGGTTCGGTAAGGGACTGATAAACTCTAGTGATAGTTGTAGTTCCTCAAGTGAATGAAATAGTGCTCGAAACACAAGCCAGCCATAAGGTGGGGGGGATGCTTCCTATGCTATTCATAGAATTTAGAAATAAAAAAAAAAGGCATACTTGCAAGAAAGGGCATAAAATACCTGATCATCCCCAGACAGGCAACCAATGAGATGGCAATTGAGTGGAGCAAAACAATGCTCTCCACCATCTGCAGAAACGAAGGAATGAGGAGAGCAAGAGGGATTAGGGACAAACTTGCTCAGCAAGTTAGAGATCACAAGACAAAGACACGCATCAAAAGACATAGGCTCAAAAATGCTATGTGAGAGTCCACACCAATGGCCAGGTCTTTCAAAAATTTGAGTGTCGCAAACAATTCCAGCAAGGGTCTCCACCAAAGTCTGAACAGAGAATGTGCTATGGATTGATGCAGAGACCATTATGTGAGGACTATCTGCCCCTTGATAGTAGAAACTAAGCATTGTCTCTCTTCAAAAAGGAAGACAAGAAATTAAGCCACTGTGCTCAGAGAGGGACAGCTAGAATTAACATGTTTCCAACTGCACCAATCACAAAAGATTCTCCATTTGGCTTCATAGATATTGGATGCAGATCATCTCTTGGACTGAAAGATGCATTGGGCCACTTTACTTGAAAGCTTGTCCTGGCAGAGAGATCATTTGAGATAAGCCAAGCATGAACGTGGACAATCTGCAGACTGTTGTGGAGGAGGGAGCCCCTGTGCTGCAACAGAAGGTTCCTTGTCTGGGGTAATGTCCTGGGCTGGTCTACCAGCCGGGTGAGATCGCTGAACCATGATCATTGAGGCCACAGAGAGGCTATCAAAATGAGATGAACAGTGGAGGTCCTCACTTTTTGAAGTACTTGTGGAATCATACTGAAGGGCGGGAAGGTGTAAGTGAACAGTTGATCCCACTTCAGACTGATAGCATCCACTGCTCAGGCTATCTGGTCTGGGGCTGGGGAAATGTAAAAGGGGAGCTTGTTGTTTAACCTAGTCACAAACAAGTCCAGCAAGGGTCTCCACCAAAGTCTGAACAGGGAATGTGCTATGGATTGATGCAGAGACCATTCTGTGAGGACTATCTGCCCCTCCTGGACAGACTGTCCACCAAAATAATTACTTCTGAGGTTGACCAGCAAATGAGGTTCCAAACCTCTATGCAGACAGTAGGGCACGTGTGCTTCCTTGTTGCTTGAGGTATGCTACCTGTTGTCGGAGAAGACCATCACACATTGACTTCTTATTTTGTTGACGCACCCCTGAAGGGATAAGAACATTACCCTCATTTCCAAATTGCTGATGTGGGGGGCAGATTCTTCCTGTGGCCATGAAACCAGAAGAATTTGCCCCTCCTGCATAATACCTCCCCCCCCCCGAATCTGACACGTATGAGAAGAAGTAGGAGTGGGGTTCAGGGGCATGCATGGGGACTCCAGCCAGAAACCCTGTCTCAATTTGTCCATGAAATCAGATGATGGTAGCAATCCAGACCTAGAGAAATCTGAGCAGTCAGAAGGTCCATGTGTGGTTTTCAGTTTGCTAGAAAGAGGAACTGGAAAGGGTGCAAGAGCAATCTGCCTTACGGGCACCAGGTCACCTGCAGAGTTCAAGGTCCCCAGAAGAGATAGAAATAGATGAGCCAACAATGTGGTCTTGGGTCTCTGCACCTCCAACAGGGTCAGGATCTTGTCTACTCTGTCCCTAGTACATGGACTAATCCTCTGTTCATGAGGAAATTCGTCCCCACATAGACAAAATCTTAAGATGGAGTAAGCTCCGATTTCTCTAGATTGGATAAAAGACCCAGCCTAGTCACTCTGAACCAACAGCAAGACAGATCTAGTCTGAGGGACTCTAGCCAACCATTGTGGATCAACCAATGCTCAAAATATTGGATGATAGGGATCCCCAGTAATCTTAAGTGGATGGCTACTACTCCGATAACCCTGGTAAAAGCTCTGGGTGTGGAGGCAAGGCTGAATGCAGAGCATATAATTGGAAGACCTCCATGTCCAAGCAAAACTGGAGGTACTTCCTGTGAGGAGGAAAGATAGGGATGTGAAGATACATATCATGAAGGTCAATGGATATCACCCAGTCACTAGGTTTTATGGCATTCCTGACTGAGGCTGTGGTCTCCATCTTGAAAGGTTTGTCATGCAGAAACTTGTTTAAGGGGAAAGGTTGATAATTAGTTGACTAAGAAAATCCACAAGTAGAAGGCTGGAGACTCGTTGTTGAACACCCTCTATACTGCACCCGTCTGGAGAAGGGGGTGTACCTCATTATTTAATCATACCAGATTCAACTGGTGGAAGCATGTGGGGGACATTACTAGTCGAGGAAGATCTCAAAATCAAAGTTAGTATCCTCCTTTAATGATAGAGATGACCCACCCATCATCCATGATACCTGATCAAACCTTAAGGAAAAGGTTTAGCCTGGCACTTACAAGAACTGATGGAAGAGGGATATTGCAGGCAAGGGACGAGGTCCTAAACCTCATCTGACCAGAGACTGCAAAAAGGACAACCATCTGTCCTTTTACAATTCATACAAGCTACGCAGGTGGGTTGGGTATCCAGGGGGCTTTCATGTGCCCACACCTCCCCACACTCTGCTCAGACATTGCTGCAAGAGAAAACTCTGAAAACAAGAACAAAAGAAAACTTATATGAAGTGTTAGGCAAGAGTTTTTGCGCGGAAGTAGGTCAACTCAATTTAAACAGCAAGATCTTACCTGCCAAGGTGTTGTCTTTTATTGATTTAAAACAACCACAAAACTGATGTTTTAATCACAAAAAATTTGGCAATGTTTACAATAAGTACTTGTTTAAAAGAATTTAAACAACCACAATACTGATGTTTTAATGACAATGATGTCAGCAATACTTTTTATGCTGAGTAGTGGAGATGAAAATGAGCAAAATCCAGCTTGGTAAGATGCCAATAATAAAATAATAAAAAGAAATACTATTCTATACTGACTTTTATGAATGAAACACACACGATCACTAAACACACATCATTGAAAATAAGAAACACACATCATTGAAAATAAGTGGTGTGCAAGCTCCTTGAGAGCCGTTGTGGCTAAGTGGTTAGCGTGCCGGACTCACAACCCAAAGGGCGTGGGTTCGAATCCTACCATTGGACCAGCCTGGGTCAGCTACAGTGGTGTGTCCTTGGGCAAGGCACTTTACTCCTATTGCCTAGGCACTAAATAACCTACTTGTGTTGCTGTGCCGTAAAACACCAAACCAAACCAAAGCAACCTCCTTCCAGAGAATAAAAATAGGAAAAGTCAGATAAAAATGGAATATGAATTCTGTTGATTCAAACTGTATTAAAAACAAAACAGAATAAAGATGATGCAGCAGACCAAATCAGGAAGGATACAGATAACTAAATACCTATCTGAGCTAAAAAAAAAAAGAATAAAATAATTTTCAAATCACAATAAATGCAACCCGGACACTGCTCAGGGGTTGGAGGTGGGGAAGGGAGAGCTAATTCCAAACAAGAATAATACTTGATCTGAGGGTAATTTCACACTGTAAAAATGATGCACATAATGAAAATGCTCAATTCATGATATATGACTCTAAGCGAAGGCAATTTTCTTCGAAGAGTAATTTTAACTGCCATAATGATGGCGGTGACCGAAAAAGAATGAGGGCTAGTGTGCATAGGCAATGGTCATGGGTTAGACATGAGATCCTTCTAGAAGTCACCCTCTGGCAGGATGAATTCTCATCATGTGGCTGAGGGTATTTTCCACCCAGAAAAGAGTAAGCTACGCAATAGCAACAGGTTATGTATTATTAATATTCAAACAAATAGTTACGTAAAAGAGAACCCTAGTGATATGGTTGGGGAATGTGTCAGGAGACAGTTTGAGTTGCAATTTCCGGCCATGGACAGGTAAGATAAGTGGAGGTGTATTGAAACTTAGAAACACTAATGTGACTTATGATGGTGACCTTCTGATGTAACTTGTTTTTGTTTTGAAAATCTAACTATGCCTAAATTTCTTGCAATTTCCATTCTTACAGGTACATATCTGTCTCCATGGTAATTATGATATAAATCTCTGGTGTGATCATATCAGTGGATATATCATTTCAGTCAACCTTGGTAGACCAAAAATTGGTGATCTTAGGAAAATTGTATTGCTCCTATATTATAGAAAATCATGTAACTGAGTCTATTGCGCTTTTAGCATTCTGAACCCAACAAAGCTGTACCTACATCAGGTCCCAACATTTCTGAGGGGTCTGTGATAGAAGCAATGATGTCACTGATCACCTCTGGGACCACATCTCCCTCTATCCTCAGTCTCTTGGCTGCCTCCATGTCCAGACCTGTATCATCTGTCTTCCTCTTTTCACCTGAAACAACATACAGACTATTGGCACTCTGAATAGTAACAACAGTCTTTATAAAACTGTTATTCTCCAAATCACTCTTTGTCAAACGGTGGAGTTTGATTCATTTCCACTTCTTAGTTGGCTTTTACACATCAGACAAACAAGCAAAGCTAAATTCCTGTTTAAAAAAAAGGAAAACTGCAGCATAAGGAGAAGTGTATTTGTATTGAGTGTCCAGCACTCTTGGTATTTTTTATATTCCTAAATAACACTCGAGATACACTAGTGTCAGGCTGTTGACAAATCCAACCTGCTCTATGTGTCAGAAAGCATGGGCAATTCCAAGCTAATCTGAAAAGAAATTTGACTGCTGACTTTTGAGAATCTGAAATTTATATATATTATAATGACTAACAACATGGGAATAAAAGATTTCTTCAAAACTGTCCTTACCTATTGATTCTTGAGTCTTGAAAGAGTGTCGTGTTGGAATAAGGCCTGGGCTGACATTGATGGATGTAAAATCCTCGATCTGCCCAGTTCCTGCTGGAATGCACCCAGTTGAGGTAAACCTGTTCAGACCACTTACTCCGGTTCCTGCAGGTGGGGAACCTGTTTCAATGCAATAATGAAAAATATATACTTAATACATATTAAAACTACATTTCCTTAGAAAACCAATTAAACTGGAATGATGGTCATGATGCATGTACTTCCTAATTATTATTTTTGGTAATGTTGCCTATGAAATCCACCAAGATTGTACAGTATTGTCCATTTTGTGTGAAATTTATGAACAGACTTTAAAACAGAAATGGCACTACAGTGGATCCCTTCTTATGAGGTCATCCCTTTTGCAACGAAAAGATAACTTTATTAAAGGGGTGGTTTCTTAAAAGGGGGACATCATGGAAAAAATATACTATTCTGGTGTCAGGTAGGATTGCTCTTATTAGGAGGTGGGGTGGGGGTGACCTGTCCTGTGGGAGAGAGACTACTAAACTATGAAGGGTTTCCATGTACGTGGCACAGTATTTCAGATATACTAGCCTTACCTCACTTGATATATAACTGCCTATACCTGGCATGATTATACATATCCATGAGAGAAATCTTCATGTGATTTGCTCAGCCAGCCATTATACATATATATATGTATTGCTGTTGCACTATAGTCTGCTATGGTTGTAGTTAGAGCAGTTTATGCTGTCATCTCATTAACATGTTCAATTTCTGGAAACTTGTTGACAATTGTTCATCAAATTTGATATTTTCTAAAGACATTTTGGGAAACATATTATGACTATGAATTCATTTTATTTGTGGAATACCAAGTTTTGTAAATTTTATGGTTGTTACAAACCACAAAATGTAAAGACCCAATGGAAAAACAAAGATTCAGCCTGTGAAGTAAATAAAAACCCTTCTCTCTCAGTGATATAGCCACAAATAAGTACCAACAAAAATGTCAGTTTGAAAAACATGCAAAAATACCCAAGAAAATAAGAACACTACTCTCTCAGTTGTATAGGCACAAATATCAGTACCAACAAAAATGTCAGTTTGAAAAACAACACACACAAAAATACACAAGAAAATAAATTATATTATAGTAGAATGTATAGATATGTATCTGTAACCTTTGCTTATATCACTGTCATCTTGAAAAAGCTTCTTTCATGGTTATTTGGTTCTTTTCAAGGTTCTTTGGTTCTTTTCAAGGTTCTACTGGTAATAAAACTAGTAATCCAAAACTTCTACTAGTCATAAAAATCATACACAAGTTAGTGCAAATGAACATTATTGTAACTCGGTGAAAAAGAAAGAAAAAGACAAAATTCCCTGGCAGTGTGATAACTATCATTAAAAAAATCAGAAAATAATTAACACATCTAAAACTGTTGCTACATGCACTGCTCAACACTTTATCAAAAGCAATGTTGTCGTTCATCATTCAATAATTCAGGAAGTAAGAAAAAAATAATAAAGTAACTTATATTTTCCATGATTTTATTGCAAAAAAATTATTCATGCTGATTTGTATTTACACTCAAAGTGCAAGCTATGTAATATTTGAACTTGAG
Source organism: Margaritifera margaritifera (assembly GCA_029931535.1). Taxonomy (NCBI): domain Eukaryota; kingdom Metazoa; phylum Mollusca; class Bivalvia; order Unionida; family Margaritiferidae; genus Margaritifera; species Margaritifera margaritifera. Next base: position 1,038,452 of record JAQPZY010001421.1, on the reverse strand, counting down.
CCTAATGTTTCACTTACCATCAACTGGTTTCAGCAGGGTGTGTGTAGCAGCCTGGGAATGGGTGGGAGAAGAAGGGATATTGGTCTGCGAAAACTCTGGGTCCCAGATAGGGGAGTTGTTGCTATATACCTCCTCTTCAAGCATGGAGAGAAACCTGGCCCAAGTTCAAGAATAATTATTGTAAGTGACAATTATATTTTTAGTTTCATTTGAATCACATGTTATTCATCCCAAGAAACCATAAGTTATTTTGAGGTCAATCATGTTATGAGAAATATTATCAAAATGTGACCTCTGTAACACAATGGATGTCTAAACATTAAACGTTTTCCTACAAGGCAAAAAGATGCAGGTTCATTATTTCATTCTTAAAGAAGAATCTATAAACAATTATTCTCGCATACAGAATATGTACGACTAACTGCAATTTTAAAGAAAACATAAATTGCCAATTTGATATATCTAAAATTTTTACAAGAATGGCTTCTTCCATGTACATACAATGATTGACTCTTTTTACAGTAAATTTACAAGAATGTCTACAATAAGAGACATGGTATTGTGTTGATTTGTACAAAATATATAATCCAAAAATCAAAAGAGTTCTGCACAATGCTATGTTTTTGTCTGCTCCACTGATGCATGACAAAAAACTTAACATTGTCACTAAAGCAGACAAAAGGTTACTGTGACCTACATTTCATTTGATGAATATATGTACTAATCCATAAAATAAATACACTTATTTAAGAATCGATGGGGTTTTTTTTCTTTGGTGTATGAAACTGGTTGGTTAAGTATAATATGTGTGAATCCATGCATCAGATTCATGCTAAATTTGTACTTAACCCACCAGTTTCATGCACCGATGAAAATAAAAATGTCAACAATCAATTTTTATCCTTATATAATTAGCAATTTCTTTACTTTTATTTTTGATGTTTTCATTTCTGTTTACATTTACAAGCTATGGACATGGTCTCATTTCTGTTGACATTTACAAGCTATGGACATGGTCTCATTTCTGTTGACATTTACAAGCTATGGACAATGTGTAAGAAACTTGATATACTGGTCATTTCTGTAGACATTTACAAGCTATGGACAATGTGTAAGAAACTTGATATACTGGTCATTTCTGTTGAAATTTAAAAGCTATGGACAATGTGTAAGAAACTTGATATACTGGTCATTTCTGTTGACATTTACAAGCTATGGACAATGTGTAAGAAACTTGATATACTGGTCATTTCTGTTGACATTTACAAGCTATGGACAATGTGTAAGAAACTTGATATACTGGTCATTTCTGTAGACATTTACAAGCTATGGACATTATGTAAGAAACCTGACACACTAGTCATTTCTGTTGAGATTTACAAGCTATGGACATTGTGCAAGAAACTTGATACATTGATGGTACAACCAGACAGCACAAGAAGTCTTTAAGCAAAAACCTAATGTTGATATGGCCATCAGTCCTAACAAAATTGGATAATCTAATGTCTGGGGACACATCTGAATCTAGATCTGGCCCCTCTCATATTCTTAGTGAGTTTCCCATCAGGCTTGTCCAATAAAAGTATCTTATTTGCCTAGCAAAACCTTGAGTCCACTTATGAAATGTGGCATTTTCATTTTGATGTTCTTGAAAGACACTAGTAAATTATTAATATTCAGCTCCTTGCTGAGGTCCATTTGAAGGTCACCGACCCTTATGAAGATCATCTGCTTACTTGTATATCCAAAGTTATAAACTTTGTGTACAATGTAAAGAATGAGATTTCTGCAGTGTTCAGAAAAGAAAAACTACTCCAAGTCCCCTGAATACTTTTCCCTATAGATCATGATGAAACACACAGACTGTAGACTGAGCTGAACGCAAAGCAAGACATACATGTACCAACAGTCAGAGATCCCAAAAGAAGAGGTCTATGCCACAATTATCAAGAATTCCACATGTGAAAATGTAGAAATTGCTAAATTGTTGGAAATCCTGTTTGGTTTTGAGCTCTCATACAATAGGATGTGAACAAGGATTCAGTCTCATGAAAAATATCAAAATTATAAAGTCAAAAGAAACTGTTTAAAGCAGAAAAGACTTCCAATGCTTATGAACATCAACTCTGCTGATCCAGTCAGTAAGGAGGACATTGACAGAGCAATTAGACACTGGCTGACATCAGGACCTGGAGGAAAACATGCTTGAGTACAGGTTTGCATCAGTACCAAGAGAAAACATTACTTTTAATGAAATCAAATCAAAACAAAATTTTGACAGGCAAATAAACACACATACAAAGAGTAAATTTAAAGCATTTTTATATATTTTTTTTATTTCAAGTATAGTATTTTCAACACTGTGTTAAAATAATACATACAAAAATAATAGTTAAAAAATAATAGTAAAAAATATTGCACTTTGGAACAAGTGGAATTTGAGACAGGGAAGTGATTTTTTTAAAAGCCACTTGCCCTGGGCCCAGGCTTGAAAAAAAATTTCTTTGAGTACTGCTTACTGGATGTTCAAGGGCCACTATTTTCATTCAGGACCAACTAGACTTTGGAATGAATGTGTTAAGTTTTATGGGGATCCCCCAGTAGTTTTTTTGTAGTAGTGATAACAAACTTGAGCTAATTGACAGATAATGGACGATGGATGACAGACAGATGACAGACAATAGGCCATCTTGTAAGCTCTTCTGATCTGCCACCAGTACAGCAATAAAAAATACTAAACCCTGCCTATTTCAAGTGCATCTCAAACCAAGAAATGGTGCCAATTTACATAAAATGAAAAAAGTAACAGAGAAAACATGAACTTTCTTCATTTCAAAACACAATTTATTAGTGTTGATGTAATTCAATAATTTCGACTCTCTCCCCAAATATTCTCTAAACCCTAACTGAATTACATCACAGAGTGAGGTAAAAAAAAAAAAAAAACATCTTCCATGAATAAAATGAAGGATTTTATACATACAAAATGTGCTAGAAATATGTTACTTTTTTTTAATGCAGGCAAACTTTTGAATTTTCATTCAAGTTATAGACTCAAAAACATCTCAAGGTAAAATGCCACATCCTGATGTCAATTCTCCTCTGCTCTTTTCCATTTGCATTCTCAACGTTGATCTTTAAAGTTGTTCATGTCATTGTTTAGTCTGCTGAGCACAAACTAAGAATACTGACCTGATTGTTTACATTTCATCTGTGTTGAAACTGGTGGGTATAGTACAAAGTGTGTGAACATCCACCTGTCGTGGCCCTCTGGATTGGCCATTTAGATGACATGACCAATACATTATTCCTCATTGACAGTTGTTACGAGTCTGTATTATTTTGTGTCTCTGTGTGTGTAAGAGAGAGAGAGAGGAAGGAAGAGAAATTGATGTTTAACAAACTTGATAAAAAAAAACTGTGGCTTATTTCCTTGGTAGCTCAGTTGGAAGAACATTGGACTTGTAATACAAGGGTTGCAAGTTTGATACCTGCCCAGGCCAGCCTGAGCAGGCTGCCTTGGTGTGTCCTTGAAAAAAGCACTTAGCTCTAATTTCCTCGGCACAGTATAGCCAAGAATGTGCTAAAAGTGCTGTTAAAACCAACAATAAATTTATTTTTAGGGGGCAACTGCGACTAAACTTACTTGTTAATAGAAAGAGCTGTTCCAGACTCCCACGTTTTGATATATCCAGAGTACTATACCATTTGTTTTGATTTATTTATAGTAATACACAATAATTCCTTTGAAATATATAGACTATCACTGTAACAAAATTCCATCAGAAATAAGATGATGACAAGCTTTTACTGGCATGTTTTACTTTTTTGAGAGGGAAGTCATGTCATGTACTCAACTTAAGACTTGCTGATCTATTAATGATTACAAAGACCACCAAACAATCTTCTGAACTGATTTAAATTTCTTTTCAAATCAAATTTTGTGTCATTTCACATGAAACATGTGAACTGTGCATCTCTAATGATGAGTAAATATTGACTATTATCCTGATACTTACACAGGAACAATTGCACGATCATGATCTTACAACATAGCTGTTTGTGACAAATACAGAATCTCTCTCTTTCCCCTCTATTGTTTCTGTATAAAGATTATATACATCTCTGGTCTGCTTTATATTTCCATTATTTATCATTTTGTTAAAATAAATATTAAGTTTTTAATTTGGTTTACTACATGCTTAAATGACAGATTTACCAATTTGTAAGGCACTGTGCACAGTGCAAAGGTATGACCCCAAACTAGTACAAGGTCAAAAGTAGTTCCACAAGACTGACAATGCTTGATATACCTGTGTTATACAGGTACCAAAGGTAGTTTTTGGATGACAGGTGTATGCTGTATTCAATGAACATTCAGCATGCGTTAAAAGGTTAAATATTGTATTTATCAAGTTCTATGAGAAGTAGAAGTGTCAGCAAAATGAAGCTACATGCAACAATTTTACACTGACAATACTAACCATGACTAACCATGACAACAACAACAACAGAAAGTAATACCTGTGCTTTGCAGGTGAGACCAAATTTGTAGATAGTGTGCTATGATCGACATAGTCTTAGTTATATGGATCTAATAAATTAACAACACATTCTCAAGTTACCTTGGAAAATGTGTCAAGACAAGGGTTTTCTTCTCTGATGGCATCTTATCCTTCTCAGCACGGAATTTGTCTAGGAGCTGTCTCCTCATTGTTTGGAAGACAGACCGCAGCAGAGTTCTTCCAAATATCAACGTCGTCTCATACCTTGGCAGACTGTCACAGAATGCTGGAACATGGCAGTAACACATCCACCTAAAGACAAAATACAAAGTAAAGTACATTTCACAGCCACAGTGTAATCAACTCTCCTCTATGTAGCTTTTACTATTCTCAAGTAGCCACTGTAACCATTATTATTCAGAAAATAAATTCAGACTAAAGTGATCTTGACAATAAAATGTTATCTCCTTTCTAACTGAAGTTTTTATCTTTACAACTAACTTTTAGCCTGTTTACAGTTTAAAATTTAAACTTTCAATTGGCACTATACAGCTAGTATTATGTTCACCAACTGTGAAACCACCTACCTACCTACCTACTTACCCATCCACCCACCCACCTACCTACCTACCTACCTACCTACCAACAGGACATAAATGACATAAAACAATTCAGTTCTATAATATCAAAGTAGAGATACTATAATGAGTTTATAAAAAAAAAAACCAGATCAAAATTGTTTTTGTATTATTTTTTTAAGATCATTGTTCTTAAAATCTGCTTGAGAAATTATTACCACTGTCTGCCCCTACAAGGCAGATTTAACTAGGTGAAAGTCACAGGCCTTGAGTAACCTTGGAGTGTCAGCCAGCAGTACAAACATAGTTCATGCATCAATAATTACCCTGATTAGCCACTACAGGTGAGACCTCACATAAAAAGCATGCAACATGCAGTCCACACATCTAATTCCTATACTCACTGACATGTATAACATAGTTTACCTGTTGAGGGTAATCTATCACAATGTACAATGTCAAGTCATTAGTATGGAAAGTTTACCACTGAATAAACATACTTACTTCCAACTGCACTTGTCAGAATGGTTCTGAGTCGGCTAAGAAATATACAGGTATAGTATCGATGATTGGAACATAAACAGCTCCCAAATAATGAGCTTTTAATATAAAATTTAATGAAGTCATTCAAGCATCAAATATAGGTCACAGAGACATCTTTCTGCAATAAGGATGTAGAACTTATAAAGATGCATCTACTCACCAAGTTTCTTGATTCTAGATTGTATAGTATGCATATAACATGCCAGATACATGTCTGGTCATGAGCTAAATGCAAAAACTTCACCAAAGCCAGTAAAAGATGAAATATAGGTCATGATGATCTTGTTTTGTTGTATGGGTGTGGTAGTAACAGAGATGCATATCATCATCAATTTCATGGTTCTAGCTTCGACACAGCCTGAGAAATGAACAAAAAACACAAAATATAACCCAAGTCAGTGAAACATCAAATAAGGACCATAATGACTTGCTACTTAAATGAGGGAGTAGTACCCATCAAGATGCCTCCCCTCACCAAGTTTCTTGCTGCATAGCATGCCAAAAACTTGTGTATTCATGAGCTAAATGCAAAAACTTAACCTAAGCCAGTAAATTCTGAAATGTAAATCACAGTTACCTTTTTTAGTATGGGTACAGTACTACGAGAGATGGATACAGTAATCTTGCTTAATGACTCCAACATGAACAGTACAAACATCAAATTGAACCCAAGTCAGTGAATGTGAAATATAGGTCACAGTGACCAACTTTTAAGATAATAGTGTAGTACTCATCAAGTTGCAAATTCTCACCAAGTTTCATGATTCCAAGTATAACAATATTATACAGGAGATATTTAAAAAAAACTGGGGGCATGAGCTAGACACACAAACTTAACACAAGCCAGTAAAATGTAAAATGTAGGTCACAATGACCTTCATTCATTGTAAGGATGTGGTACTAACAGAGATGCATAGAATCATCAAGTTTGATGATTCTGACATTAACAGTGCTTAAGATTGAACCCAAGTTAATGAAGCATGAAATATGGGTCACAGTGACCTACTTTTGTGACAAGGGTGTGTTACTCATCAAGATGCATTTCCGCATCAAGTTTCATTAATCTAAGTATAAAAGTATATATACAGGGTGCAAAACAATCTATCTGGTCATGAGTAAATGCAAAAACTTAACCTAAGTCAGTAAAATTTGAAATATAAGCCATAGTGACTTTCTTTTGTGGTAAGGGTGGTACTAATAGTGATGCATACAATCACCAAGTTTGATGATTCTACCATGAACAAAGCTTGAGAAATAAACTAAAAACAAAAAACTTTACCAAAGTCAGTGAAGCATGCAATATGGGTCACACTGACCTACATTTGTGCCAAGAGGTATAGTACTCATCAAGATGCATTTCATCAATAAGTTTCATGATTTCAGGTATAACAGTATTTATGCAGTGTGCAAAAACCAGCACCCAGTTTCATGAAACAATGTCACGTTTATGCACGGAATTTTCCTATGTTTTAAGTGTAAGAAAATCTTACACCATTTCATAAGTGCATTTCACAAAGATATCCATAAGGATTTTTCATACATCTAGGTAAAAAAAAATTGTAAATTACTCACTTGTAGGTATTTACTTGTTAAAATGTAAAAGGGCACCTGCAAGATACTTACAAGTAAACAAAGGACAGCAATGATGATGATGTCGATGACAAAAACAACAATAACAACACAATGACCAACAAAATATCGGGCAATATTGAATAAAATCTAGGTATTATTTGAGATTAAAGAAAGCAGAGTGCTTGTGTGTGTGTGTGTGTGAGAGAGAGAGAGAGAGAGAGAGAGAGAGAGAGAGAGAGAGAGAGAGAGAGAGAGAGAGAGAGAGAGTGAGAAATATTGTCAAGCTACAAGTCAATGAATATACAGAACTGAACTTACTTGTTGAAGGAAATGGCTAAACCATACTTCTTTATTTATCTATATCAAAATAGTTATCTAATCACTTCACTATTTTTATCGACTTTTATTTCCTTTGAATACATGAACAAACAGTATAAAATAAAATAATGAAAAAAATGATTTAAAGAAAGCAAAATTTTTTTAAATGTCATGAAAAAGCTACCCTGCCAACCCCCTCCCCCAGGTCAGTGCTACAGGCAAGCCTGGGTTGGGACTATGCACATATCAGCAGACAGACGAACAGGTTAAACAATATAAAATCAAGATGTAAACCGTGAGAGATAATGAAATCATGATTTTGTTACATGACAGCATATATATTACTTTGACAATTATTTTCAAAATTGTTTTAATAACAAATATTCCGAACATGGGTCAATGATCAGTGATATTATGACGAATATGATGCAAGAGTCAAGTATTCAGTATGCAACTAGATGCATTTATGAGTGAATCCATTATATTTTCATTTTCTATATTATATGAGAAAAATCCTTAGTATAAATATTTCTATATAAAATGCTTGAACTAACACTACTGCCAGAAATGAAGTCACACAACCAATTAACTGAAATGTGACCAAAACAAGTATTTTATGCATGTTTGAAATGATGAAATAAAAAATTCACTTCTGCAATCTATCCTTCAGATAGCCGATCTTGTACATAGTGTTTTAACTACATTAACAGAACAATGTTTACTTTGTTAGTCCTAATTTGAGACACTAAGAAAGTTTTGCGAAGTCAAGGTCACTTTCAAACTCCTTGTTTGGATTTAAATACAGTATAAACTGTCTGTGTTATCAAAGAAAGAGTCAAGAGTTAATGTTTTGAGATGTCCAAATGCCCTGATTGAAATAAATATACAATTTAATTATAAAAAGGGACAATATATAGACTTGTACTAAAACATTCAAATCTTTTCAGTAAATATGTTCAGTAAATGATAATTATTTAGGAAAAGAGAAGAACAAAATTCTTCTGTAGACAAATAAAGCAACAAACTTAAAATAGAGTCCTGAAAAAAATGTAAATTAAGCATTAAATATAATTAGTATGGAGTTTTTAACAAAATTTTACATCTTATTGGTTCACTTGGCAGCAAATTTCTGCCGCTATTAGAGTGATTGCCCCACCATTTGAAAATGAGGATTACCCAGAATTCTGTGTACTCAAGTGAAAAGGCATCTACATAAATTTGGACACTGTTATTTTAATGTTCAGTTTCAATTATTTCAATAAAATTTTGGTACCATTCACTGTGCACCCTATGGTCAAATTTTACCTGATGTACACAGGTACATCTTATAATCTGCAATAATAATAGTTTGCTTAGGTTTGCATAGATGCAGCAATGTTTTTTAATCACAATATTTGCAGCTTTGATGAATTATTGTACAAATATGCAATTTCAATGCAAACAGGAGCATAAACAAGTGGGAATAGTGCGTTAATCTCACTATCAAATCATAATAATGCAGTGGGAATAGTATATTAGTTGCAACTGAATTATTGTCAAAATGAAATTTTGTGGAATATCCAATTGGAACTAAATCCTCTACCAGCCAAGGTATTTTTTTCAACTTTCCATTTTAAATGTTCTTCAATAACACAGATGTCCCTTTTATATTACTTTCTTGTTTTAGCTGACACGTATTTTTTATCTAAGGACCACCCAGTCTGCATGAAGGAATTCTTATTATTAGACATTATAAAAACATTTATTAATTCCAGTTTCTCGGGGATACAACTATGCTCGTGACGATAATGATTATGATGATAATGATGATGATGATCATTTACAGTAAGAACTGCTTAGAATTTGTTAAAGACAGCTGCCACTATCATAAGGAGTGGAAATGCTGACAGCGTCACATGTAAACAAGGAGAAAAAATGTTTTATGTAATGAATAGTAGCTATGAAAATGAACTTAGTCTACTGGATTAGATTTTTCTGCATCTTTATTTCTCTTTTTACTCACATCAATACATTCTGAAATCACTCTGGATGGAATGTCTCTCTGAATATCAGCACTTCCTGACCCCGACATAACACATGTAAAGGGTCATTTTTCTGCCGTTATTTTTTATGGAACTTCAGTAAAATTGGTGATTTAATGTCTCACTTGTTTATGTTTCTCAGGTTCATCAACAAAGTAAAATGTATCATTACATATATGAATATTTACATCTTATTCTTGTATGGAGAATGTGTACAAACACATTCAAAATAGATTTGTTAGAGAAAGACCCACAATATGGTATATATTGGAATGTCAGGGACCATCTCAAAATAACCCGCTCTCCACAAACATACTTAAGAAAAAACTTTGCATTTATGCCTGCCTGGGTGTTGCCTTAAAGCTATGTAAAAATGTAAGAGAAATTTACAAAAAAACATACAATTCTCATTAGTTAAACACACGTAATCACATACGAAAGTTGTATGTACAAACTTAAGAAAATCTTGGGCGTACATTGTTTTGTGAAATGGTGCCCTGTGCTAAATGCAAAAACTTAACCAAGAATGTACATGTATGTACAAAGTTAGCCACCTAAGCCTCCTCCCAGGGGGTGGGTGCTACTATGAAACTCACTCCAAACTGTTGCCTAGGACCTTGGAAGAAAGAATGGTCAAAATTCAGTGAGAGTGTATATATATATATATATGCTTTTATGTGTGTGGATGCAAATACTGATGCTGGGAGTAGTACAATAGCAGCTCTCTGCATAGAGATGAGTTAAAACCCATATCACTACATGTTGGTATAAAAATTAAGGTTGAAAAGAAGGCAGACAAACATTTTAATAAAACATCATGTTTAAGATGCTTTTGCAAAATAAGACACACACTGTACATGTAGTCAAGAGCATAACCCCTGACCCCATTGCTCCACCCAGGAGCAGGGGTGGTCAAAGAAGAAAGGGAAGTCTGTGCTCATCCCATTCCAAATATTAAGTGAATCAGGAAACAGGTTCTTGAAATTGAGTGCCAAAAATTTAAACAAGAAAGTGTTCTACTTCCCAACCCCTACATCTCCAACTGGAACATGACCTGGAGCAAGAGTAATACACAGGTAAATGAAACAGTTCTAACCGTGGATATGACCAGGGGAGAGAGTGATACACAAGTAAATGAAAGTATGTTATCTTAATATAGTTTAAATATGAAGTGAATTTAATAATGGTTACTAAATTACATGTGCTGAAAATAAATTAAAAACAACCCCTTAATTATAGCTGTCAATGGAAACACACACATACAGACTAAAGGAAAATCAAGAAACTGTAGTTCAACAAGGATAAGTTAAAGTTCATAAACAACAACAATTATTTTTAAACAGACTACACCACTATTATCTATTCTGGACCATGGGTAGTTCACATGTTGCATGTGCTGTTTCAATGCCAATTGCTATGCATGCCCAAAGGCATACACAGGGTTTGTTGCATGTGATGTTTCAATGCCAATTGCTATGCATTCCCAAAGGCATACACAGGGTTTGTACAGCCTTTAATATTATTTTTCAGCAATTGTTTGAAATGTTCAGCAAAGCCAAACACGTATATGTATGCAACTTTTTTTTCTCCAGAAGAAAATTTTCGAGCTGTGTCTTTATCTGGAAACATTGCTTGGAACAGCTTGTCTGTTTCTTCCGATGAATGGAATGAACGATGTTCAGTCATGGTTCTCAAAGTCAATAATACTTCTGCTTTTAAAATGTAGTTTTTTTTGTGCTTTTTTTTTGTTGTTGTTGGGGGGGGGCATAAACTAATTTTAATGATGTAATATTTGCCTGTTTCTATTGCATAGCTTACTCTCTCCTGGATGGAAATTACCATTATCGATCTGATGAGAGTTCATCCTCCCATAGGGTGACTTTCCAGAAGTTTCTGGAAATCAAACTTGTGACCCAGCACATGCCTAGTAGTCCTCATCCTTTTTCAGGGATGCAGACCTCTAGTGGGACATCAGTGCTTGGCAGGAGGAGGGAATCTAGCAATAGTAACAGTAAGTATTACATTAAATAAATTAGGACCAACAAGGTATCATAAGAAGTCTATTGGTGAAAACCCTATGTTGATATAGCCATCCATTTGGTGAGGAGTAGAGATAACAATATTTTCAAGATATGACTTTCCATTCAGCAATAACAAGATTTTCAAGATGGCTGCTTTGGTGGCCTTACTGGCTGTCAGATCGGCACCAATTTCATTTAAAACCAACTGGACATCATAAGAAGTCTTCTGGTGAAAACCCCATGTCAACATGACTTTCTGTACAAGCAGATTTGTAATAACAAGATTTTTAAGACATCTACCATGTTGGCCATATTGGATGTCAGATTGGCATCATTTTTATTTAGAACCAAGTAGACATCATAAGAAGTCTTTTAGTGAAAACCCCATGTTGATATGACCATCCATTCAGGAGGAGTAGCATCAAGATTTTCAAGATGGCCACCGTGGTGGCCATATTGAATGTCAGATTGGCATCATTTTCATTTAGGACCAACTAGACATCATAAGAAATGTTTCAGTGAAACCCCATGAATATATGACCATCCATTCAGGAGGAACAGCGATTAAGATTTTCAGGATGGCTGCCTGGTGGCCATGTTGGATGTCGGATTGGCACCATTTTCATTTAGGACCAACCAGACATCATAATAAGTCTTTTAGTGAAAACCCAGTGTTGATATGACCATCCATTGAGGAGGAGTAGCGATTAAATTTTCAAGATGGCCACTGTGGCAGCCATATTGGATGTCAGATTGGCACCATTTTCATTTAGGACTAACTAGACATCATAAGAAATCCTTTAGTGAGAACCCCATGTTGATATGACCATCCATTCAGATGGATTAGCGATAACAAGATTTTCAAGATAGCCACTATGGCAGCCATATTGGATGTCCAAGCAACACCATTTTCATTTAGGACCAACTAGACCATGGGATCAATGTGTGTGTAAGGTTTCAAGGTAATCAAGCAAGTAGTTTAGGAGGAGTAGCAATAACAAACTTGTGCTAACGGACGGACTTTGGACAACAGACAACAGACCATCCCATAAGCTCTTCTGGTCTATGACCAGCAGAGCTAAAAATCAGTAATACAATACCTGTTGCTAATGTTCAGCTAAATTTCCCAGTTGGTTGGTAGGCTGATGACCTCCCAAAACTGGAAAAGAAAAACAAGGAAATACTCACCCTTCCAACAGAAGTGTCCATTACTGTATGATTGTATCCGCTTGGGCCACTTTTTGTGCCACGACTATGGACTCAAGAGAAGAAAAGCGTTTGCTTTGGTGAGCCAAGGAATGAAGGTTAAAGGAGAAGAAGGTAGTGTGAGATCACCAAAACGCATCTTTCATCATATGCTCCAAAGACAAATTTGTTAGACAGGCCCATGAGGTAGCAATGACTCGAACCTCATGGGCTTTAATCTTCATGAATGAAAGGTCCCTCTTGATAAGGGACTGATAAGCTCTCTTGATTGTTGTGACCATCCACTTCGAAATAGTGGAAGCTGAAATATCAGCCGAGCCCTTTAGAGGAAGGAAAAGACACTTCCAACACTTTCATCTATCTTCAGAGGCTGCCGAAAAGAAATGTAAAGCCCTAACTGGGCATAAAAGTTGATCTTGATCATCCCCAGCACAGATACAACTGAGAATGGGGATCTGTATAGGGCGTGGAGCTACAGACGGAAACTGTTTTTTTGCAAAAAAACTTGGTTGGCAATGGAGAGAAACCAACTCATGATTACCACTGAACTGGCGACAGCCTGGTTCTATGGATAGGGCATGAAACTCTTTAGGGCAGGATTCTCAAAAGAAGTTTTATAAAGGTTCAAAGGGAAGGCAGGGCGGTTAGTTAAAAACCACAAGACATGAGAGATTCCATCTAGGCATTAGAGAGAGAGACACTGGTCTCTGCAGCTCAAAATACCTGATCAGGTCAGCAGTATGAGAATCAGAACCGATGACCTGGGTCTTATGAAAATTTGAGTTGGAAAGAGTTGCCCTATAGCCCTTGAAAGTAGAAACTGAGCACTGTTCCTCTATAAAAAGGAAGATAAGAAAATCAGCTACTGCATTCATAGAGGGACGGTCAGGATTAACACGTTTCCAACTGCACGAATCGCAATAGATTCTCCACTTGGCATCATAGGTGGCACTCTCCAATTTCATACTTTGCATAGGGTTAGATTTTTAAAGAACAAGAATTACCCAGGTTCTCCTCACTGGTTGTCCTGGCTATTTAAAAAAGACCTTGTATATCTTAGGTATTGTTCAATTTTGGTGTATGATTGATGGGTGCAATTTGGGTTATAGAGTATACAGCTTGGTCTTACTTAAGACGTGCACCTCTCAAAAAACTGCTAGCTCCACTTGGTCATTTTCACTTCTTGGACTTCAAAGGTAAATAATAAAAAAAGAGCAGATAACTTTGTTTACTTTTTATATATTTTGTAATTCATTCATTGTACCTTCAAAGGCTGGTATTGCCTACTCTGGCAAAATTTGTTTCCCTAGTTTAATAACTGCTGAAACTAGTGTACTTTTGACTAATTCAGGCTGATTTTTTTGAGTACTTTTGAGCGGCTGTTTCTGTCTGCTGTGTGCTTAGATCATGTCCAATTTCCACAAGTACAATATGTAAAGAAATTTCAGCCACAGTACATGAAAGTAGCATAGAGGTATGCCAACATTCTCTCCATTGTGCATGTTGCAAATGCAAACAACTTCATCTTACACCTGTCACTCTCTTAGAAGCACGTATTATCTGTAGAGTGCCCCCATACACACTGGACATATGCGACTCCTGGCCTGAATGATGCACTTGGCAACTTTGCTCAAAAACTTGTCCTGGCAGATGGATCACTTGGGATGAGCCAAGCATGAAGGTGGAGCTCTGTCTGGGGGAATGTCCTGGGCTGGTCTACCAGCAGGTCGAGAAGATCGCTGAACCATGATCATTGGGACCATAGAGGGGCTATCAAAATGAGCAGTGAAATGGAGGCCCTTACTTTTTGAAGTACTTGAGGGATCATCATGAAGGATGGGAAGGCATCCCTTACTTTCTGAAGTACTTGAGGGATCATCCAGAAGGGTGGGAAGGCATAAGCGAACACATGATCCCACTTCAAGCTGAAAGTGTTTACTGCCCAGGCTCTCTGGTCTTGGACTGGGAAATGTAAAAGGGGAGTTAGTTGTTTAGCCTTGTAGCAAACAAATCCACCAAGAGTCCCCCCAAAGTCTAAACAGGGATTTTGCTACAGATTGATGCAGAGACCATTCAGTGAAGACTATCTTGCCTCTCCTGGATAGACTATCCACCAAAATATTCTTTTTTGTCAGGAATGTGGTGAACTCAGAGGGTAATACCTTTCGAGGTTGCCCAGTGAAGGAGGTGCCAAACCTCCAAGCAGAGATAAGTGGCATGTGTGCCTCCTTGTTGTCTGAGGTACCCTACCACTGACGTGTTGTCAGAGGAGACCATTATGCAGCAACTTATTTTGTTGCCGCACCTCTGAAGGCTAAGAAGACTGCCTCTCATTCCCAAACTGTTGATGTGGCAGGCAAATTCTTCCCAGGACCACTAACCCTAAAGAATTAGCCCTTCTGGCTCCAGACAAGCACCCCACCTAGAATCTGACATGTCTGTGAACAGATAGGAGTGGGGTTCAGGATGTGCATGGGGGCTCTAGCCAGATACTGGTCCTGATTTGACCACCAAATCAGATGATGGTGGAAATCCAGTCCCAGAGAAATCTGAGCTATCAGAGAATCCTTAAGCATATTTCCAGTTTGCTAGAAGGAGAAACTGGAGTGGGCACAAATGCAGCCTGCCTAGGTGAACCAGGTCTGCACTGCAGTTCAAGGTTCCCAGTAGGGATAGATATAGATGAGCCAACAATGAGGTCTGGACTCTGAGCACCTCCAACAGGGCTAGGATTCTGTCTACTCTGTTCCATGAGACACAGACTAATCCTTTGTTCATGAGGAAATTCATTCCCACATATACGAAATCCTGGTATGGAATCAGTTCCAATTTCCCTAGGCTCAGGCTGGTCACTATAGACAAACCATGAGCCAGATCTTGTCTGAGTGACTCTAACAGGCCATTGTGGATCAACCAGTCATCAAAATACTAGAGGATTGGAATCCCCTTTGATTTTAGGTGGATGGCAACTACTCCTATGACTCTGGTAATAGCTCTTGGTGTGGAATCTCCACTGAATGGCAGAGCTCAAAATTGGAAGACCTCCCCATCAAAGCAAAACCGGAGTTACTTCCTGTGAGGAAGAAAAATAGGGATGTTAAGGTATGCAACCTGTAGGTCAATGGAGACAGCCCAGTCACTGGGCTTTATAGCATTTCTGACTGAAGCTGTGGTCTCCATCTTAAAAGGACCCTCCTGTAGAAACTTGTTTAAGGTGGAAAGGTCAATAATAAGTCGAAAGTTTCCACCTTCCGTGGGGACCAGGAAAATCCGGAAGTAGAAAACCATAGACTGGTTGTTGAACACCCTCTCTACTGCACCCTTCTGCAGAAGGGAGTTTACCTCATCCTTTAATTGCACCAGATTCAAATGGTGGAACCACATGGGGGTCCTTACCAGAGGAGGAAGTTCCCAGAACTGAAGCTGTTATCCTCCGTTTATGATAAAGAGGACCCACCCACTGTCCATTATGCTGGACCAAACCTCTGAAAAGAGGAAGAGCCAGCAAACTTTCTCCTTTGGCCTTTCTGGTGACCCCTTCAAGAGCCTGACTGCCAAGGGGGAGGTCTGAATTGGGATTGCTTCTTGGACTGGGGCTTCATGGCTTTGAAGAACTTCCCCTGATGGCCCCTGGGAGCGGTCAGGCTAACCCTGCTTCCTGGCTGGCTGAGGTGGAGAAGCTTAGCTGATAATGCCATGGACATGAACAAGGCATGCAGAAATCTTTTGGACCACTGCAGCAAGCACTGAAGCACAGCTAACGACAGAGAATCCGCCTTCAGCCTGAAGAAGGCAGCAAAAAAAAGATTGGCATGTGAGGCTATGAACAGCAGTGACCTATCCTTAAGTTCTAAGGCCTCCAGTGTCTTGACTGAAAGGTGGATCCAGGTCCCCATGGAAATACCCACCTGAGACACTCTGGCATCCAAAGTGGGAGGTTTATGGGGTCAGGCAGGAGTGTAAACCCTATAGCTAGCTGCAGAGACCAAAGGTCTCAACGTAGAGGGGGGAACTGACCACCCCTTATGCTGCCTAGCAAACTCCTGGCCCCTACTAAACCTTTGAGAAAGCTCCTTGACCATGGCTGAGTGGGGGAGCAACAGGAGATCTGGGGCAAGAGTCACCCCAGGGAGTCTCTCCAAACTGGAGAGAATGTTAGCATACATGTAACAGAACCAGGACATCGAAGCAGTGTATTTACAAATTTTGATCAGCAGATTGGCTTCTAAACCAGTAGAATTTTTATCTACATAAATTTTATGTGTTTTAAGGGGACTGAATAGAAAACAAGTTGATTTTTTTTACATAATATGCATTCTCTTCATACTAAAATAAAAGAGCAAGTTTTGAGCATGAATCAGATTCTACTGGAAAATGTGACAATAATAATGAATGAATACTAGTCAGTGTATTGTCAATTAAATGAAAAACTAAGAGTTGTATATCTCATAGTTCACTGCAGAGATATTTAAAATAAAATCCACAAGCATTTTAAGTTTCTTTCAAAAGATCACAGACTGGTAACTGCGGACGACATTCATTGAGATTATTAAATTTCACACTTAACAGGCTCTCAATAGTTTTCTGATCCAGATTTTCCTTGAATCACTTTGTATTTTGCGAAGAATGGAGAATGAACACTCCGTATCAGCCTTAGAATGTGATGCTCAGTCGGCCAAGAAGTTCAAACATGTTTTCCTGTGACTTTATTTTTAAGGCTGCTCTGACTGCTCTCCAATACTTCTCCAAGCTAAGTTCACCCTGAGAAGGAAGTTCCTGAGTTTGACTTCTCATGTATTTCTGAGTCTCATATTTCTTTGTTAGTGGTTTTTTAGCATTGGGAGAAATCACATGTTTTGGCATTTTGACATGAATTGAACACAAAATAAATATATGAGCTGCTCTTAAATATTCCTCTAAAAACATCTTGAACAAGGCAATAAAAATTAAACAATACAGGAACTCAAAATACTAACTCAAGTCTTTCTGCCGAAATCACTTTTTGATCAGTCTCTCCTTTTGATCACCTCCATCAAAGGTGGGCCAATTTTTATTCAAAGTCTCGAAAGTCATCATGGACCAACTTGGATCCCTTTATTACTTATAACACCTCATAAAACATTCTGCATTTGGCCTTAAACTCTCCAGATTACAACAATAAGGCAATCAATTAACAGCTTGTTGCGTACACGTTAACCTTCTTAAACTGATTACTCAGCCACACATTATTGCACTGGCATAACATCTCCAGTCCCCAATAGACTTGTTTCCACTGGTTTATGTAATATAGGGATAGAATGCATACAAATTCAGTTATTTTTATAAAATGTGTACAAATCTTTTATTTTTGAAAAGCGGTAGATTTCAGCTATAAAACGGTATTTTTATCTTACCACTGTTAGAATCACATGTATGAAGTTAGTGTCTACTGAGCCTGAAGGCTTGGGACACAAATCTGAGGGTATAAGATGGTAAACTTTGTTAACCACCTTATCAAAGGACCAGGTCTCTTCCTCCTCCATCTGGAATGACAGCTAGGGGGAGGCAGGGGACTAGAAGGGAGGAGAAGCCACCTCAGCCTGTTCTGTGTCAAGCTCATGAGACTCTACAAGGACTGACACAATGTCTTCATCCTGCTCTCGCTCCTGGGAGGCAGGATTTTGTTGTCTGGTATCTATTTGTTAAGGGGGAGACTTGGGGGCTAGGGAAACCTCATCCCTTTACTCCTCACGTGGAATGAGGGGACTGTCCTGGTGGATGATTCAGCAGGAGGGCACGAGCGACTCTCGACCTTCCTGGGGCATTTGGGAGAAGATGGCCTGCCACCCTTTTAGTCTCCACTGTGTGAGAGGGCAATGTTAGCCCATTGACCTCAACATCAACCTCTCTAGTATGGGGCCAAAGCCCTGAAGTCCATGGCTGCATAAAAGTGAAGAACCAATCACTTACCTGCATAGGATTACCCCACATCCCATAGGGATTGAGCTGGATAATTGAAAAAGGGAGGGATACCGATCCAATCCCTTCCCTAATCTGGTGTCTGTATGCTGATTGCCAGTCCCTAGTGGGATTCAACGGTAACCTGATGTGAGGGGGGTCTCGACCTGATCCTTATCCCTGTACCAATGGGCTTGAATGACTGGTGACTGGTACTCATAGACCAGTGACCTATGCCTGGTCATCCTCCACAACTGACTGGTCACCTGTCAATGATAAGTCAGGTGACTCTGATCTGTAGGAAGACCCTTCCTCAGATCTTATAGACTTGGATTGTAGCCTCTCCTCTTGCAGGTTGGCTCAATCCTGTCCCCACCAACGGGGGGTTCCGGGATCTGAGAGGATGCTGCTCCTCCCTCATGTGTGTGTGTGTGTATGGCATAACTTACTCTTAGCTGACACTGAGCTGTGGGTCAAAAGAGGGTGCTGATCCTCCCTCATGGGGGGTGTGTGTGTGACTCGATCTCTGCCCTATGGCACTGGAGACATTGCTGCTCTTCCCTCATGGAAGGGTGCAACTCACTCTCCACCCCTTTTTATCCTCCCTTGGAAGGGGCTCCATGGGCCTTAGAAGTCTCCAAAGAGACTGACCCCATATACTACTCCTGGAACCTAGGAGTGCCCTTCTGCCCCAAAGAGTTAAGAATTCTTCTCTGAGACTCGAGGGACTCGAGATAGAGAAACCTGAAAACTCTGATGATGAAGAGGAAGGCCCATTCTTCCTCCCCTTATAAGTCCATCTGCTTTCAGCAAGGTCCCAGACCTCATCTGACCAGAGACAACAAAAAGGACAACCATCTGTCCTTATACAACTGGTACATGCCAGGCAGGTGGGCAGTGTGTCCCATAGGGCTTTCTTGTGCCCACATTTACCCCCACTTTGTCTCTTAGACATTGCTGTAAAAGAAAAACCTGAAAACAAGAACAATAATCTTGTATAACGAATATAATGTATGCGAATTTGCGTGGAACTAGATAAATGCAAACTAAAACAGCAATACTTTACCTGCCCTCTATTTAATATGAATTAAAACAACAATAAAACTGATGTTTCAATCACAATGACATCAGAAATATTTAATTCTGAGTACTCAAGATGAAGAATAGCAACAAACTAGCAAGGTAATATTATAAAATAAAAAGGAATACTATCCTTTAAAGACTATATAGAAAATAAGGGTGTGCATACAACTGAACACACAATTGAATATTAATGCTGGTGTGAGACCCCCTTTTGTAAGTTAAACTCGGTATAAATGATATAGAATAAAATCTCATTTTCAGAGATTCCCATCTCAACAAAATTAAGGAAAAGAAGGCCACAAACCAATCTGGCAAGGTTAGGGAAACCAAATACCTACCCGAAGTCCCCAAAATGAACTTAAATTAATCATGTTACAACAAAAATGTTACCCTAACACCCGAGGGTGGGGTGGTGGGTGGGGTAACCTAAACGGCACGGTTATGAATAAACATAACCCTAAAATGTGAAAAATTTGCAAGAAAACTTATTCCGGCTAAGGAATAACCCTTAGACTGAGGGTAAATACTCTCAATAAATACATGTATTAAAAATGCCCAATTTGCACCACTAAACATGGTGACATCTGGATAGTCACCCTATGGGAGGATGAATTCTGATCATAGGGATGTGGGTAATTTCCATCCCAGAAAGAGCAAGCTACACAATAGCAACAGATAACGTATCACTGATATTAAAACATCATCCTTTGTTGCACAATTATCAATAATGCCTGAAGGCAGAGCAGTCGCTGATGAGGCATGGGCATTGTTAATCTTTCACTTGAGACAGTGGGTAAAGTTCCACAAGCCTCACTTTTCATCATAGTTCCATAAAATGAATGCAATGTGATAGCAGACAAACTTGCATTTCTCTTGTGTTTCTCACTTTTCATATGAGACTTGAGAGGACTTTCTCCCATGCTGGAAATATCCAATATCTTTTCACAAGCCTTACAAAACACCTTGTTTTTGTCTCCCTTCAACACTTTCAACGAACTGCTATAAAGCTTATCACGTTTCCATTTGCTATTGTATACAAAGCTCATGGTAGGTCAAATGCGAGCTAGGTCAGCCATTTGCATTCTAGGTCCAATTACAGTGCCACCTATGCAAAGGGACACAACTCCTTCCAAAATCTACCAGAGTCAGGTACTAATTCACAAACTCAATTTTACTGTAATACGCTCTTTTAAAATAATGTTTAATTACATTTTAGCAATAAAGTTTTGACAATACTGATAAAATTCAAGGTGGTTTTGAAGAAATTCAAGTAGTTTTTTAAACAATTCAAGCACTTTTCAAAAACAAAACTCATAGTTTTGAAATTCAATGATTTTTCAAGGCAACCCTCTGAACTGAAGGACTTTTAAAGGCTGTGCAAATCCTGATAAGTGTCCCTGTTTACATAAAAAAAATGGACCTGTTGGGTCTGTTTATTACATTGTTTTACATTTGTGGACTTTTAGATGCACCCAAATCCCAAGTATAACAATTACAAAATTGTCCAACTTCATCTATTATGAACTTTTAGAAACAAAAGCTCCTATAGGTCTTGCCTTTACATTGTTATGATAATCCTCTATGTTTAACTTTCAGAAAATATAAACAAATGGAAAATGTCATATACAATATTAATGTTGAGACTGCCACCATGATAGCTGATAGAAAAGTGATACCTACCTTTCACTATGTACTAGTATAGGAGAGATAAAAATTGAATTTACAATGAATAGTTAGGGACAACTTGAAAAACTATCCATGAGTGTAAATAGTGACAGCTTAAATACCGCAATGTTATTATATGTTACTTTCTCTACTACTTATAATCTCTTTGAATAACAATAGAATTACTACTACATCTCTAATCCAGGGGACAACAATTCCTGTGCCCAATTAGCCTGGGCAAGTATATGCAATTATTGGCTACTCAGATTTCATGTAACAAGCCATATTTTGCACAGGAAAAGAACAAAAGTTCTAATTGTGAAACAGCTTTCCATGCATTCTCCATGCTAGGTCAGTAGGACAATATTGGAATTGTCTCCCACTGTAACCTCACAACTGTATGTTCTTTGGAGCCTAAACAAGTACTGAGCATTATGGGTACATTTGCCATTCATATTTGATTTTGTCATGCTGATTTTTGAGCAAGTAGAAGGAGTATCTCACCTGGTGTAGTTGACCTTGTATGCAGACATGTCATCCATGCCAGAATGCTGCATGCGGCTTGTTGGTGTCTCCAGCTTCCAGTGATTCAGACAGTGCAGGAACATCTTTGCCAAATCATACATAGTCTGCCACTCCTTCTGTGGCAAATGACCGAACTTGTAGAGCACAAAGTTTGTCACACCCTGAAAGGCAACATGGTGAAAGTATACAAGTGCTCTGGATGTCAAAGAACACTATCTCACCAACATAATGTAAAGCACACAAAGGTAAGGACATCTGATGAGTAGACAGAATAAAGAGTTCTATTTTGATACAACTATGGCAAAAGATACAGTAGTTTAATTTGTGCAAACTACATGAAAGGTTTCAAAATTAGAACTCTATGATACAAATTGGCATTTTGATAAAGTAGCCAATATGTGCCATCCAAGTTTAAATACAAGAGTCCCTTGAAGGGGCTGATACTCTACTATCCAAAAAATTGTCCAGAAATTCAAGGTAAGACCATTTCTTCTTTTAATTGCTGAGTGTTGAAACCATCTCTGATATTCTTGAGCAATAAGATTTTCAAATTAGCCACTGTGGCAGCCATATTGGATGTAAGATTGGCACCATTTTCATTTAAGACAAATGAGACACCATTAGAAGACTTTTGGTAAAAAAAAACATGCCAATGTGACCATCAATTCATGAGAATTAGTGACAAGATTTTCAACATGTTCATTGTGACAGCCAAATTGTATGCATGCAGGGAACCAATTTCAGTTAGGACAAACTAGATATCATAAGAAGTCTTTTGGTGAAAACCGTATGTCGAGGTGACCATAAATTCTGGAGGAGTAGTGACAACAAGATTTTTAAGATGGCCACCATGGTGATGACATGATCAGTATAATTTTCATTCAGGACCAACTAGATATCATAAGTAGTCTTTTGGTGAAAACCCAGAGCTGCCACCTTGAGTGGAATGAAAATCAGAATGCCTAAGAAAAAAATCAGATTTGATTTGGAGAAAAAAAACAGGATCAGTGTTTGCGACCACATATTCACAAAAACTTTACAAAGGAATTTCCAAAATTTTGAAATCTATGCGTGTTATAATATGCAGTTCATTTACATGTATATAATATTTATTTACATTATGTACAGTATACTATATACAGGTAGCTGATTCTCAGCAAATTTAGTTCTCTAAACTTTTTTTCACATTCCTCAGGAAGGTGTCAGATAGCTGGAAGGAGTAACAACACTCCAGTTGTCAGAATCCTCATATTTTGAACAATGAGGTCACTTAGAAGACCGCTGGTCATCAAGGCTCTGCTCTCTGTCTTGTTCTTTCTGATGAGCAAAAACACACACCCTGAATCTGCATTGCTATGAGGCAGAGTGCACAATGCCTTCATGACCTTTCCCAGCAATGGATACTTTTTATTTCAAATGGATTTTCTCACTTATCCTTAAATCCGGTTTCTCTGTTTGCCACAATGATGACACCGATGGTGTTGATTTTTGTGCTTTTGCTCTTTCAAAATGCTTTGGTGTTTTTATGTGGCTTTAAAGATCCATTGGCCACTGCATGCAATCTTTATATCTACTTCACAAACACTACATCTGGCGTGATATTCATCAAGCTTTGACTTTATGATAAAGTTCCAAGTTTTAGTGTATTCCTCGTGGAATTTCTGCATCACTTTTGCTGTCTTTGAAGGAGGCACAGCCATCGTGAATCAAAAGGTATAAACTGTAGCACTGTTTACTGTCTTATGTCGATGACGAGAATGAGGATTTACAACAAAGCAGCAAAACAGCGATCATGTGAGATTCGTACAATGCCGATTGACTCTGAATATCATATATTTCCGCTTCCGATTTGCTTGTCTCTCCCTTTATCAATTCCATTTTTTTCACTATCAGATTTAGCTTGATTTTTTTATTTTATTTTTGGTGTTTTTACAAATCATGATTTTGGGTAAAAAATCTGAAAATTGTAATTTTTTTATTTTTTAAAAAGAAATCAGGATGATCCTCATTAAATCAGGATAAGTGGCAGCCCTGAAAACCCCATGTTGATATGACTTTCCATTCAGAAGGTATAGCAGTAACAAGATTTTCAAGATGGCTGCTGTGGTGGCCATATTGGACATCAGATTGGCACCATTTTCATTTAGGAGCAGCTAGACAACATGAAAAGTCTTTTAGTGAAAACCCCATGTTGATATGACCATCCATTTAGGAGGAGCACCAATAACATGATTCAAGATGGCCGTTGTGGCAGCCATATTGGATGTCCAAGCAGGACCATTTTCATTAAGAACCAAATAGACATCATAAGAAGTCTTCTGGTGAAATCCCTACGTCAATATAACTTTCCATTTAGAGGGAATAGTGATAACAATATTTTCAAGATGGCTGCCATGGCCGTCATATTGGACATCATATTGGCACCAGTTTTATTTAACACCACCTAGACATCATAAAAAGTCTTTCAGTGAAAACCCCATGTTGATATGACTATCCATTTGGGAGGAGTAACGATAAGATTTTCAACATGGCCACTGTTGTGGCCATATTGATGTCTGAACAGAACCATTTTCAGCTGGAATCATAAGAAGTCTTCTGGTGAAAACCACATGTCAATATGACTTTCTGTTCAGAAGGAGTAGCGATAAGATTTTCAACATGCTGCCATATATGATGTCACATTGGCACCATTTTCATTGGGACCAACTAGACATCATAAGAAGTCATTTAGTGAAAATCCCATGTTGATATGACCATCCATTCAGGAGGAACAGCAATAACAAGACTGTCAAGATGGCATATTGGATGTCCGAGCAGCACCATTTTCAAATAGAACCAACTAGACCTTGGCATGAATGTGTGTGTAAAGTTTCACAGTAATCCCCCAAGTAATTTAGGAGTTTAAGTGATAACAAACTTGTGCAAATAGACAGATGGATGTTGGAAGACAGACAACAGGACATCCCATAAGCTCTTTTGGCCAATGACCAATAGAGCAAATAATAACCATTAAACTGGAAATCAGATTATAGATAATATATAGAGCAAATCTAGCGTAAAAGGAAGATATAGATTGATGTGAAAATAAATCATCTCTAGACACTATTTTATATACAACAAAAAGATACCTTTGCAATACTTGGTTTTTCAAAAGGAGGGTTTCCAAGGGGACCTTCAATGGTTGGGTTATTCATGTTCAGGATGCATTTCCTCAGAAGCTGAAAAATCAAACAGATTATTACTACTACTAATAATAATAATTATGATTATCATCACCACCACCATCATCATCAGTAAAGCCAGCATTCTATTTTTAAGATGAGCAAAACAATTTCTGGCAGTGGAAGTAAACACAACAAGAGTCCCTCGAAGGGATTGACACTCTACTGTCTGAAAAGAATTTCCAGGAATTCAAGACAAGATAATCTCTTCTTTTTAACTGGAGAGTGTTGAAACCATCTCTGATATTCATGAGCAACAAGATTTTCAAATTAGCCACTGTGGCAGCCATATTGGATGTAAGAGGCACCATTTTCATTTAGGGCAAACTCGACATAGTTAAAAGACTTTTGGTGAAAACTCCACACTGATATGTCCATTGTGGCAGCCATAATTAAGATCATATTGGAACCATTTTTATTCAGGACAAACTAGATATCATAAGAAGTCTTCTGGTGAAAACCCCATGTCAATATTACTTTCCATTTAGGTGGAGTAGCAGTAACAAGTTTCAAGATGACTGCCATAGTGGCCAAATTGGATGTCAGATTGGCACCATTTTATTTAGTACCAAGAAGACATCATTAGAAGTCTTCTGGTGAAAAACCAATGCTGATATGACTTTCCATCTAGGAGGAGTAGCAATAAGATTTTCAGATGTGGTGGCCATACTGGATATCAGATCTGCACAATTTTTATTTAAGACCAACTAGACACTATAAGAAATCTTCTGGTGAAAACTCTATGCTGATATGACTTTCTGTTGAGGAGGGGTAGTAATAAAAAGATTTTCAAGATGGATGCTGTGTTGGCCATATTGGATGTCATATCAGCACCATTTTCATTTATGACTAACAAAGACATCATATGAAGTCTTTTAGTGAAAACCCCATCTTGATATGACCATCCATTCAGATGGAGTAGCAATAACAAGATTTTCAAGATGACCATTGTGGTGGCCATGTTGGATGTTAGAGCAGCACAATTTTCATTTAGGACCAACTACACATCATAAGAAGTCTTCTGTCAATATGTCAAAAATCCCATGTCAATATGACTTTCCATTCAGGAGGAGTAGTGATAAGTAGATCTTCAAGATGACTGCCATGGCTACCATATTGGACATCAGATTTTCATTGAGGACAAGATTTTCAAGATGGTCTCTGTCCGAGTGAAACCATTTTCATTTATGACCAACTAGACATCACAAGAAGTCTTCTGGTGAAAACCCCATGTTAATATGACTTTCCATGCAGGAGGAGTAGTGATAACATGATTTTCATGATGGCTGCTGTGGTGGCAATATTAATTATCTGAGCAGCACCATTTTCATGCAAGATCAACTAGACCTTGGGATGAACGTGTGTGTAAAGTATCACAGCAATCCTCCAAGTAGTTTCAGAGAAGTAGTGGTAGCAAACTTGTGCTTACAGATGGACAGACATTAGACATACAACAGATCATACCATAAGCTCTTCTGGTCTATAACCAGTTAAACTAAAATGATAAAATGTAAAATCCACTAAACTTGATACACCTCTTCCTTGATAACAAAACATAGACTGCAGCAAGTGAGGGTGTGAATTACTAAGGGAGTTTGGAAAAATTAAGAAAGGGATGGACACTGAACAAATCTCTAGCTGCCAATTTGGGAATTTTAAGTTTACAAACTTTGGGACTCACTTCTCCATAATGAACCATATCTGTGAAACTAAGCTTTTCATGCACTGAGTAGACAGAAGTTTTGGAAACCATCTTTAAAAAAAAAAAAAAAATACACAAAAAAAAACACTGGGGGAACATTTTTTAAGACAGTGCTTTACAATATACTCTGTATTGTTCTGGTATTTTAGAAAAATTTCAAACAGGACCACTGGTACATGTAATAAGAATTGTCTTAAATATATAAATCATGTCATAATGTCAGAAAAAATATTTTGAATGCCTAATTTAAAGTAATCTAATGCCTAGGGTTGGTCAGACAGTGATGAAATCACACCTTGAACAGGTAGAAGTACACTTGTTTTGTTTCAGCATCTTCCTCTTTATGTACACACAGAAATAGGTTTTCCACATCCACCACAATCCTGAGCAATCGGTTCAGCTCTTCTTCTGCTGCCTCCTCCAGGTGGGTCACATGGGCACCTACACAAATATAACATGGTGTTCAGAACTATTGTTCTGCAATTGGATGCAGAGATAATAATAATAATAATAATATAATAATAATAATAATAATAATAATAATAATAATAATAATAATAATAAAAATAATAATGTTAAGAGACTTGTTGAAATTCTGCCTGGAGTATGACATACCATTAAAAAATATAAATGTTTAAGAGGGATTATTCTTTTTGAATTTATAAATTATTGGATGTTTTACAAGTACTGTCAATATTGATGATTAGAGTCAAAATCTGCTGGGTATCATGCTATGATTGTCACATTGATATCAGGCTGGGTATCATGCTATCATGCTATGATTGTCACAGTGATATCAGGCTGGGTGTCATGCTATGATTGTCACATTGATATCAGGCTGGGTGTCATGCTACGATTATCACATTAATATCAGGCTGGGTGTCATGCTATGATTATCACATTAATATCAGACTGGGTGTCATGCTATGATTATCACATTAATATCAGGCTGGGTGTCGTGCTATGATTATCACATTAATATCAGGCTGGGTGTCATGCTATGATTATCACATTAATATCAGGCTGGGTGTCATGCTATGATTATCACATTAATATCAGGCTAGGTGTCAAGCTATGATTATCATATTGATATCACGCTGGGTGTCATGCTATGATTATCACATTGATATTAGGCTGGGTATCATGCTATTATTATCACACTGATATCAAGCCAGGTGTCATGCTATGATTATCATACTGATATCAGAACTTTAACTATACTAATATCTAATGGACACTGTTTCACACATAAAGTTTGCAACTGAAAACTAAAAATTGCCTTGCAGTATACCTAATGATAGATTTCCAAATCTGTATTAACAAAGTCCTGCAAAATGTCAATACACTGAAGGCTAACATCACAAATCCTTGTTGTCATGTTAATTTTGCACAGAACTGTTTATAAACACTGCAGTAAAATAAAAAGGTGTATGGAATCAATCCAAACAAAGCAGCTTAATTTGGGAGTTTAAAATAATGGGCACAAATTTATGTAAAATATTTGCTGCATCATGTTCCATAAAAGAAATTTAAAACGAAACTTCTAATTTATGCTCATGATTCATACACCCTTAAACCTGGTAAAAGGACATGTTTTTTTTCATTATGCTCTTACTCCAGAAGACAGACCCTTTCACTGCTGAATGTAATTGTGAAGGTGCACAAAATACTATCAAGGAAAGATTCATCTCACTGGAAAAAGACATGTAAACAAGTGGGCCTAAGACCACTCATCTGGCTGACATCTGCCTAACAGACAAATGCAAGAGCAGTTGGCCAAGGACTTTAGGTCACTAGGATGCTTTCTATTGACATTTCTTCTTGTGCTATTGATTACATATGTTATGAAAATAACTGATTCAATGTTTCTCTATTTGTATCTTCATCCATATTTGATGACACACCAACACCATTTGTCTAATAATGAAAGGCTATTTGTCTAATAATGAAAGGCTATTTGTCTAATAATGAAAGGCCATTTGTCTAATAATGAAATGCTATTTGTCTAATAATGAAAGGCCATTTGTCTAATAATGAAAGGCCTAAAGGATGCTTTCTGTCAAAATTGGTCAATTGTTTTTTGAGTGGTATTTAAAAAGTGGTTTACAGGTTTTTGCTTTTTTAGTAATGGCAGCAAAGTTTGATGTCAGATTGGTATCAGTTGTACAAATTGAATGCCCTTTATGCCAGGACGTTTTTTTCTCAATTTGGTAAAAATCTATTGAAAGGGTTTTGAGTAAAAGTTGTTTAAAAGCTTTCTTTTTTTTGTCATGGAAGCCATATTTGATAGATGATTGACATCATTTGTACAAACTTGAAAGCCCTTCATGCCTGGATGCTTTCAGTAAAATTTGGTCTAATTCTGTTTAGTGTTTTTTAAGAAGTCATTTAAAAGTTTCTCTATTTTTAGTAATAGCAGCCATATTTAATGGCAGATTGACATAATATTTACGCAGTTGAAAGCCATTAATGCCAGGATGCTTTCTGTCAGTTTGGTGAAATACTGCTCAGCAGTTTTTGAGAAGTCAGTTCAAGTTTTTCTATATTTAGTAATGGTAGTCATATTTAATGGCAGATTGGCATAATTTGTGCAAACTAAAAGCCCATCATGCCAAGATATTTTCTGTCAAATGCTGTTGAGCGGTTTTTGAGAAGTTTTTTTTAAAGGTTTTATATTTTTAGTAATGCTGGCCATAATTGACAGCAGACTGACATAATTTGTACAAAACTGAAAGACTTCTATGTGAGACTGCTTTCTGTCAAATTTTGTTAGAAAGTGGATTTTGAGAAAAAATCATTTAAAGGTATTCTATTTTTAGCAATGATGACCATATGTGATGGCTGCATACATGCCATAATATGACATGTCACGTGAAAAACATGATTTGGACTCCCAACCCCCAGACACGATTTTCAGCAATCTTAGCGAAAAGAAATTTTCCCCACAAAAAGTAAATTTCTTGATCACAATCATATATGCCCGTAATCTGTAGTATGTATAAACAGTAAATAGTCTTGCTCTGAGCTCATATAAAACTATCCTCTGGGCATTTGATACAGATGTTTTAGAGACAATTAATAGATGAGACGGTCAGCGACAAACAGACACCTTTCAGAGATTTACTGAATTGGCTCACAATAGCTAGAGTGATGTGTAGTGTCAAATCCTTTAAGCACTGCTGAGGGAGAGCCCATTAGGCTAATTTGCATATGTAAAGTACACTAAGTGGAACAACCCAATTTGTTTGAAGTTAAATACATCAAACATACGTGTTGAAAAACAAATGTTATTACATACACATCACTGACTGCATTGAATGAGAATGTTGAAGCCATCTTTATTACAGTTTGTGATCAGCGTCAACGTTTCTTTGAAGTTGGATTTTCCTCCATATATAAAATTAAAAACATGATTATTTTGGAAGGCTGAACAACAGCACCATTAAATCTCCAATGCAGTGTTGCACCTAGGATCCAAAGGTCAGAGGACACTGTCCCTCACCCTCCAGAATTGGGGGACAACATTTTAAAGGGACAAAGGAATATTGTAGTACATAATCCACTAGAAGTGCTAACAAATGATATAATCTTATTTGCTTCGACAGTTTTGCCACCTTAACTTTCTCGTATTTTCCTTGGAAATTTACATGATTGCAATAAAAGTTTTATCATGTTATCAAGTAACTCATTAAAACATCAACATGTTTGAATATCTGGTTAACATGAAATGAACTGCACCATGGAATTTTAATAATATAAAAGTATTAAATCATTAATCGAATGACAAATTGTGTATTTTCATAAATTGGTACCTTTTACATTAATTCAGCCTGAGAATAAATTAAATCTTCACTGCCGCAGGTGTGACTTTAACCTCGAAAATATCTTACAACAGCGGCGGTCAAAGACTTTAGCAACTCGGTCGACTACCACAAACCTTAAATGTTTTCACTGCCAGATTCTTTGTTTTGAAATGGATATTCCTTGTCATCTTACAGGTTTGATCACTTTTAGTGACTTTGACCATTGCTTGCGCCAACATAGATGTGGATGCACATTCGCGAAGTAAAAGTGCAGGCATATTTGTGAACACAAATGACACTTGCATTACCGTCAGACTGACTACTGAAAGCAGCAAAGACTACATGTAATTAAAACTACATTTCACTGTCCAATGGATTTTAAAAACAGTAACTTGGTGTATTTTTTGTATTTAATGTCTGTGAGGTTGTGACCATGTTTGTGGTGATGTTATTTGACAATTCTAAGTCTACCATTTTTTTTTTTTTTTTTTGTAACTTTATTAAATGCTTCACAGAAAACAGATGGTATTTTCTTTTTATTCAGATTTGAATTTAAAGTCATTTGCTATAGTCTGATTTGAAAAGATAACTTATTCTCATTTGGATGCCGTCGCTTTTGCAGGGGGTCATGCGCACTGACCCTCTTTGGGACCTCAAAATACACTTTTTGAGTCTAAAAAAACCCCCAACACTGTCTGGGAATATGGCAAGTTGGCAGATCAGCATCATTCGTAGAAATCTGAACAAATGCAATGTAAGACAAAATCATAAGTGGCTTTAAAGCTATATATGGATGCTTTCAGTTAAATATGATCAAATTTTGGAAAGCAGTGTTTGAAAAGAAGATGTTTAAATGTTTTTCTACTTGTAGTAAGGGCAGCCATATTTGATGATGGATCAGCATCATTTGTATAAACTGAAAGGCTTTCATGCCAGGATGTCTTTGCCAAATTTGGTTGAAATTGATCCAGTGTTTTTTTTTTTAGAAGTTGAAAATAGGAAACTTGAATAATGCCACCATAGGTTCACGTGGTCTATTAGCCAGGTGAGCAAAAAACTATAAGGAATTTGTTTTTTAAAGCTAAATCATGTCTCCCCCTCTCACTACCATGACAATTAATTGTATTCTGTGACATTGGTACTTGACTGAAGGAAAGAAAAACTCCTGAAGGTGAATTAAATGACAACAAATGCTGTCGTCTTTTTATGTTGATAACTGTGTCAAGGGACATGATACTAGTTACAGTGAAACCTGTCCACAGAGAACACACAAGAGACTACCTAAATTTGACCTTTATGAACATTTTAGTTTATATAATGGTTTAAAAGGATCATAGATACTTGAGAATGGACCCCAAAATAATGTCCTGTAGGAGCATGCATCCTTGATATGAGGTGTCTGTTTGGGCAGGTTTTACTAATTACAGTACTGTGGAACAATAGAGATACCTTGCTTACATGCTAAGTAGACCCCCTCATCCACCCACAATGCATAAACCCTGACTGAATACAAAATCTTGGACCAAAAAGAAAACAAGAGGCTCAAGTGGGCCTGAGATTGCTCAAATGGTTGACATCAACCTAAGAGCCAAATGGAAGAGCAGTTGGCTTTCTCTTGATTTTACATCTTCATCCATATTTGTTGGAATATCAGCATTGTATGTCCAATATTGAAAGGCCTCTATGCCAGGTCACTTTTTGTCAAAGTTGGTCAAGTTCTGTTAAGTGATTTTTGGAGATAAAATTTGTGTAAATGTTCCTCTGTTTTTAAAAACAGTGGCCTTATTTGATGGTTGATTCGCATCATTTCCATAAATGTGAAAGGCCCTCAAACTAGGATGCTTTCTGTCACAATTGGTAAAATTCTGTCAAAGCTGCTTTATAGAAGCTGTCATTACAAGTTTTAAATTTTTTTAGTAGCAGCAGCCATATCTGATGGTAAACTGCTATCATTTGTATAAATTTTAAAGCCCTTATCGCCTGAATGTATTTTGTCAATATTTGCCAAATTCTGATTAGTAGTTTTTGAGAAGCAGATGTTCAAAGATTTTTCTAATTTTGGTAAAAGTGTCCATTTTTGATGGCACATTGGCATCCTTTATAAATACTTAAAAGACGTATATCCTATGATGGTTTGTGTCAAATTTGGTCAAATTCTGTTACACAGTTTTTTAATTAAAAGTCATTTAAAGGTTTTTCTATTTTCAGTAATTGGCCATATTTGATGGTGCATCAGCATAATATGTAGCAACGTTAAAGTCAACTATGCCTGAATGGTTTTGGTCAAATTCAGCAGTTTTTGAGAAGTAATTTTAAAAATTTTCTATATTTAGTAACAGTGACCTTATTTGATGGCAGATTGGCTTCTGTCAAATTTGGTCAAATTCTGTTGATTGGTGTCTGAGAAAGTTGTTTAAAGGTTTTCCTATTTTTAGTAACTGCAGCCATATTTGATGACACATTGGCATTTGTTGAACAAATTTGAAAGGCTCTGATGCCAGAATGCTCCTTGTAAAATCATTTATAAATAGGTCACGTGGTTTTTGAGAAAAGTTGTCAACAGCAATTGTGAATGGACAGTGAACAATGCACAAGAAACCATACCATAAGGCCAAGTGAGCTAAAAATTGGTTATGTACCAAGAGCATGTCCACAACTTCTGCAGGGGTCTGTCAGGTTAGCCAGTGGCTGAGACACATCCACGCGAGGCGGGGTTGGTGGGGGATTGGGATTCTTCCATCCATTGCACTTGCAAGCATCAGACTGTGGATAGGAAACAAAAATTACATAATTAGAGCAAATTACTAACTCTGCCTGCATGCAAAGTTATCCCTATAATATTTATTTGCAATCCAACCATCAACAAATAAAAAATTATCTTCAATGTATGCATCCCATTAATTAAAATTTTTAAGGATGTAACACTACATTAGACTTGGCTACAGATGAAGTACATATATTTGGGCAGTGGAAGAAAAGTCCCTTGTTTTGAGGATGCACTTGAATGTAAGAATGTCTAAAGATTAAAAACTCAGTGAGATCTGTCTATAAAGGGACAACAGCTACAGTGAGACCTGTCTATAAAGGGGCCAAAAAATGTTTAGAGACAGGTAGTAAGCTTCAGGGGTCCAAAAATGTCCTTATTTGTAAGTATCATTCATATGATGTTATCTGATAAGATCTTACTTTAGTTGGAGGCTATTTTGGCATTCTCTGAAGATGACAAGTTATTTAAAGTGTTTAGAAAAAGAGTTATTTCCAGTGTTGTAAAAATTTGTCACTCACAGACCTTAATTATCACTGCATGTTAAGTTATTTACTACAGTGAAACCCCGCTATAACGCGATATTTGGGGTCCATAAAATTCGATCGCGGAAAAAGCGGGGTCGCGTTATTGCGGGGTTTTACTATATATTACTTTTTTCAGAAAACAACGTATACACGTCTAATGTATAGCATAAATAGGGTATCAACACCGTTTACTATCTGATATCGATCCGTCTTTGTTTTCCCACATGACAACCCTTTGATTGAGCCACGAGTATGTTCAGTGCCAAGTAACAGAGAGTGGTTATTTGAACTCCCCTGTGATCTTGCCGCCCAAGCTCAGTCCCTACATAAGCACCCACATATGACAATCTTTGATCTTGCCGCCCAAGCTCAGTCTCTACATAAGCGCCCACATATTAAAATCTTTGATCAACCACCGCATTGTCTGGTGCTTGGTTGTGTATGCAGTTAAAGAAGAAACGTAAGTCGGCTATTGTTTGCGCAATGATTGTATACAGGATGAATTGAAGTCCAGCGCACGTGTTGGCGGCTTACGTTTTTTGATGTTTATTAAATCGTGAGAATCTTTTATCAACCACAACATTGTCTTATGCTCCGTTGTGTATGCAGTTAAAGAAGAAAAACATGTCGGCTATTGTTTGAGCAATGAGTGTATACAGAATGAATTGAAGACAAACACAAAGACTTACCGACTTTACTCATGGATCAGTAATAAGTAACATTTCCGATAATGTTTATTTTGGCATAACACTTCAAGAAATTGGTGAAATTGTTAAATTTCAGAAGCCACACCACGATCGAATTCATACGTGATCTCTTCCCCAAAATGATAATAAACTTTTTATACACTATTTCTCGTACTTAAAAAAAAAACAAAAAAATTCCGTGTACGAGAAAATTACATGTACATGTATATAAATTTCAGGAACCACGCCACAAATGTATTATACTCGAATTCATACGCGATCTCTTCCCCAAAAGGATACTGTAACATACACATTTTATACACTATTTCTCGTACTTTGAAAAAAAAAATTTCATGTGCGAATGAATACACGAAATTTTGGGAGCCACACCAGATCGCGTTATATCCGAATTCGCGTTATAGCGGGGCGCGTTATAGCGGGGTTTCACTGTACCTGACATAGTTTCAGTTACATGTAGTAAAGGAGATTATTTTTGAGAATATTTTTTTAGTTCAGAAATAAAGGTCATCTGCATTTTTATAATATGTAGACACTCTGAAAATTTGTGGAATGTATATCTTGTTGCCATTATTTTGCTCATGCATGCAAAAGCAGCATAGCTTTAAAGTCATTTATGATTCTGTCTTACACTGCAATTGTTTACCAAACTACATATCTTTAAACAACAAGATTTAGACTTGATTTGTAATTTGGAAGTGGAGCTTTTAGAAATAAAGAGGGATTTAAGAAATATTTCATGCTTGATTGTTGTCTTAAGACACTAGAGCTATTATCAATGGGTGCATTGCAAAGGGCCCAGCTCATTACAATCTGGTTGAAAACCAATAAATCCTGTTAATGATATGCTGCTGAAAACCAAGTCAGGAGGGCTGGTAATCAGGATACATAACTCATGTAAATATACTGCAGAATGTTGGAATCAAACTCTGGTTAAAACCCAACAAACCTTGTTAAAGTTATGCTAAGGAAACCAAGGTCAGAAGGAAAGACAATTGGGCCTTAACTCCTGTAAATGATGTCATGGAACACTAGAATTTGTACTTATTCAAGGTTTCATCAATATAAGGTTCTGTACCAAATTTGGTTTAAATCTAATAAACCTTGATCAAGTTATGCTCTGGAGATCAAACTCAGGTGAACAGGCTATATGGGGAGCATAACTCCTGTAAATGATGTCATGGAATACTGGAAACTGAACTTATACAAGGTCTCATCAATATAAAGACCAACATCAAATTTTATTTAAATCCCAAAAAACCTAGGTAAAGCCATGCTGCACAAACAAACGTCAGGAGGACTGGCAATCAGGGGCATAACTTCTGAAAATTATGTACTAGAAAGCTCTAAATTAAATTCATTCAAGGTCTCATCAATATAAAGCCACATACCAAATTTAGTTGAAATACAATAAACCTTGGCAAAGTTATGCTGTAAAAACCCAAGTCAGCAGGATCGGCAACAAGAGGGCTTAACTCCTGTAAATGATGTCATGGAATGCTGCAAATCTAACTTGTTCATGGTCCAATCAATATGAAGCTGCATACCAAACGTTGTTGAAATTCAATTAATCCTGGTAAAGTTTTGCTGTAGAAATCAAAGTCAGATGGCAAGCAAATCAGGTGGCATACAGCTGTAGCTCCTATAAATGATATTGTGGAATGCTGGAAGTCAAATTCATTCAAGATCTCATCAATATAAAGCTGTATACCAAATTTAGTTCAGGTCTAACAAACTTTGGTAAGGTTATGCTGCAAAAACCAATGTCAGGAGGATGAGCAATCAGGGACCATAACTCCTGCAACTGATGTTGTGGAATGCTGGAAATCACTCGCATAAGATTTCATCAATATAGAGCTGCTTGTCAAATTTTGTTCAGGTTCAACAATCTTTGGAAAAGTTAAGTTATGAAATGAATGTTGGGAAAGACGGGGGAGATGAAATAGGTGTTTAGGTGCCGTAACTTCTCTAAATGATGAAAAGTAGGCTGGAAATTGAACTCTTTCGAGGTCTTGCCAGTGGATAGCTGCATACCAAATGTTGTTAAAATCCAATAGTTCCCAGTAAAGTTATTTGGCAGAACCAAATTGTTCCTCAACATCTTCCAATCCTTGAAATATTTCTCCTATTAGAAAATAAAATGTTCATTTATATGACACATATATGCCTCATGTATCTTTCCACTTTAATTATTTTTGTGCACTCAAATTTTCAGTAAATAAAAGTTTCTTTTATTACTGAAAAATAAATAATTTTCATATAAATGTAATCTAAAATTGAATGAGAGCAGTGTTTTAGTATTAAAGTATATATGTGAATATTGTACAAAAATAGCAAAATTAAAGATGACGTCTACTGAAAATGTGTTCCATACTTCATTTATTTATTGCCAAACATTATGCAGGGGCCCCGGGTGGCCAAGTGGTCTAAGGCGCTCGCCTTTACCGATCACTGCCGTCTCACCTCTGTCTGCGTGGGTTCGAGTCTCGGGCTCGGCCAATGTGGATATGTGAGAAAGCTTGCCAGTAGCTTCCTGTGGGTCGGTGGTTCTTCCCGGGGTTTTCCCGGGTTCTTCCTCCACCAGATAAAACTGGCCACCATGTATAGCCTATCATGTGCTGAAAAATGGCATTAAACCCACAACAACCAAACATTATGCACATTTATTCTAAGAATTTCTCTTGAAAACCATTGTGTGAAAAGAAGAACAAGTTAATTTCAATGTATTACAAGAAGTTTGGCCCTTAAGTACATCTAAAACTACAGCTATTTTTCCAATCGGATTAAAATAATATATACCAGCATAATTCATTGAGAGCTAAATTTGGATAAAATGTTTACAAATATTTACAGCAATGCATGTATTCCATTTAGCAAATCTTAATTAAATTGTCTCATTATCAGAAGCAAATCATTGTCTTTTTTTCAACAATTGTGATAATTTTGCATACACAAGCTGTGCATTATAAAAATTGAAGCTCCTTGTAAGTGAAAACAATCAGTGAAACAATCACGACTTAATGAATGAGTTGAATGTATGCTCCATTTGACTGGTGATTCTGTAAAATATAAATATTTAAAACTTGTGTGAATTCAATGCGACAATAGTTCATATCTATGATCTCAAGATTCTCGCTTTAAAGACCATAGGTGTCCAAAAATGTCATCAGTTCTCTATAGAGAGCCCCCATTCTATCCCACCCTTTATTCCAGGGTGAACCCTTCAAACAATTACCACTGCTTACTAATCAATGTATTTATTGAATTAGCTTCCTGGACATGTGCTGCTTGGTATATAGTTTCAATTTTTCTTTCTTTGATTAGAATGATGTGCATCTATGTTAATATATACAGTACTGTGTACGCCAGGTTGGCTACTCTTGTAAATTTCATAACAGACCAGTGACACCTTTGTACTTGCAGACAGAAGTGTAACATCCTTACATACAAAACAACTACAGCTTGGCATGAGTAAAAATGAGAGACCCAATGCTGCCTATGTACAGAAGTGTACATGCTCTTGTTGATAATAGGCACTGGTTATCCTTCTTTGGTAGGAATGCAGATGTCAT
This sequence comes from Margaritifera margaritifera, assembly GCA_029931535.1. Classification (NCBI taxonomy): domain Eukaryota; kingdom Metazoa; phylum Mollusca; class Bivalvia; order Unionida; family Margaritiferidae; genus Margaritifera; species Margaritifera margaritifera. Next base: position 1,000,185 of record JAQPZY010001421.1, on the reverse strand, counting down.
TTCACTTGCTGAAAAAACACGTTGAATGTTAAGTTGAATAATTTTTGCAGCATATATGATCTTGGGGTTTAAACTGAATGTATGAATATTTGGAATATTTAAATCTGAAATATATATAAAATTCATGTGTGCAGAAATTCATTGTCCATGTCAGAAATTTGTTCTTACAGGCGAGCAACTTTTGCAACGTTACTTGTCTGTGGGCAAGTAAATTGTGGCATGTAACTCGAAAGGGCAGTAGTTTTCAATTTGTCTGAGTAGTGTTTACACAAGTGCCATTCATACTTACCAGCAAATACCATACAGATGCATTCTGTTATTTACATAGTGTAGGCTGAAATTTATCAATCAGGGCTGAAACCAGTTGCAGCTTCTATGGTTACAGCCAATGGAAGCAGATGGCACTGGTTTAGGCAATATCTATTGCTGGTTACATCACAACAAATTTCATTTGCTGGAGAATACGACTTACCTGAGGAATCCATTATTTTAAAGCAATTGCTGGACTCATTCTGTTATGAGCAAGTCTGACGAATTTCCTGGGATAGTACTTGAATGGATCATTTTCTTATAAAACTAAGGCCGAATGGTGAAAAGTCAAATGAAAAGTCAACAAAAAGGACTAAAACTAAAACCGACTATGACAGGGAATATGATAAAGAAAGAAAAATGGGAGTTTAAAGATTCCTGGCTGCAGAGGTTTCCTTGCCTTGAGGCCAACAAAAATCGAACAATCACATCTTGCAATATATGTAAATGGTACCCCTCTACTGCAGACAAAACCAGTGGACTGTTTGAAGGACAGGTTATCACACAGAAAGACCCTGTTAACACATCAGAAAAGTGCAAAGCACAATACATGTCAGTTAAAATTTGATTGTGAAAAGCCCAAATCTGAGAAAAAAGAAGTTGTGGGTGATTTAGGCAGAGTGATCAGTAAATACAATGTGAGTCAAACCAAGCTTTGCTAGAAGCTCTTTAACACAGCATATGCCATAGCAAAGCAGAAAAATCTTTTTTTGACTATGAATTTCTTGTAAGGTGTAAATCAAAAATGGAATTGAACATGGAACTGATCCCATCAACAGAATTGCATATATATATTTCATCAAAAGTATATCTGACATCCAACTGAAAAATGCAAAGGATAAAATATCTAGAATTAAATTCATGTCCATGCTTTCAGATGCTAGTACTAATTTAGCAGTTATAGACCAAGAATGCATTCTTGTTAGATTTGTATACCCTGACCTTAAAAGTCCAGTACTGTTACAATGCTTGCTAGTATGGAACATCTTGAAAGCTCAAATTCGCATGAGGTTTTATTGCAATTTAAGAGGTGATTTTGTAATCTTGACATACCGGTACATCTTGATGGTTCTAATAATGCACAACATAATGGACATCACCTTGATGTGTCAACATGGATGGCTCTAGCGTAAACAGGGGAGCAAAGAACTGTGTTTCTAAACGGTTTTCAGACATGGTTGATGATCCAATCATCATAAAACACTGTGTAGCACATTGGTTAGAGCTTGGTGTTTTCCATTGGGCCAAGAAATTCCATTACCTTGGGCAGTTTGAACAGACAATCAAAAGGCTTATGAATCTGCAGAAAACTTTCAGAAATCTTAACCAGTGAATTGATCATGTACTCTTATATTAGGTCAATTACATAAGTAGCCAGCAAAAGAAGGGACATTTATATGGACTTTAAGCAAACAGTCATACATTTGGAGCAGGTCCTCAAGACTTCAAAACATGCAGATGAACTTGGGCAAGCTAAGAAACTTCTGGATGATATTACTCAGGTTAAATTTGTAATACATTAATTGAATGCTTGATGTTCTCAAGCATGTAACTGCTGTTAGTGAGCTGTTTCAGACAAATGATCTTCTGATTTCTGAAGTGAGTGAAGCTGTAAATGCACTGTACACACATCTGCATGCCATGACAGTGACACCTGGTGACTGTCTGAATTCTATTATCAGCTTGACTCAGAAACTTTATTGTATCAAGACATCAAACTGAAGGGTCCATTACCCAAGGCCTTTCCTGATGACAATTACATTCAAAACTTCCTTCAGCATGCGAGTCAGCACATATTGGACAGATTTCATAATCTTGCTGCGCCTCCAACGTCTCACTTTCACTTATTCAACTTCTGAGTGTGGAAACACTCCTTAAATGAACTTGCTGTGTGTGAAAATGAAGCTGTTGGTTTCCTGTGCACTTTTTTCCTACATGTTTTGCCTGAGGATATCAGACAGAGCATTGCTGATGAATAGCAGAACCTAAAGGTGAGACCGTCTATGCAAAAATCAGGTCTTCCACTGGCAGTTCTCTCTCAACTACCTGAATCCGAAGACAAACAATTCATGCATGTGAAGACTGTGGTAGAATTGCTCTTCACACACACCTTCCAGAGCAGAGTGTCAAAGATTATTTTCTTCAATGAACCAGAAAAACCCTCTTTGCAGTATACAGAACCATACAAATCTAATCAGTCAGATGAGGATTGTTGCCAGTTGACCTATTTTAAATGACTCTGAGCCAATATAAAGTGTTATGCACTGGTTAAATAATTGTCCTAGAACAAGGCATCTCACCCATAAAATGAAGCAGCTGAGTTCTCTGCCTGAACCACAACTCTGTACAAGCCAGTCACAGCCTGAGCCAGTTGATGTAAACTTTCTTCAGGATGTGTTTGACAAATTTGGGTACAGTAAGGTCAGAGCAAAGATGAAGCAGGCCCTAGTTTCTGATCAGTGTTCTATTCAATAATCAGCATGTACTGAACATATATATAAATGTGTTTGTGAAAGTTGAACTTTTTCAGAGTTCGTTTTTTGTTTATTTTCATTGCCAACACACTCTCTCACCACAATAAAACAACAAATTACTTCAAGGTTGGTGTAAACTTTACTGTTTTCTCACTTCTATAGCCTAAGAACTGTATACTTTTTAGCGTAAAAATAAGACAAGTCAAAATATCATCCAGTATATCTTACATGTCACAGATCCATACTGCATGCATTTAAGTGGTGCAGCTTAATAAAAGTAAAAATTTTAACAACTCTGTCTTCCATTATTCTTTTTAACTATGAAAAAGTACAGACAAGTTGTTTTTATTATATTGACAAATTAATTTTTTTAATTCACGTGTAAATGGACAATTCAATTGTGACCAAATTTCTGCATCCCTGATTATATATATATATTGTTATGTATAATGTTTACATATTTAACTTTTGTCATACACATTTAACTTTGTCCTTGATTGTAGGATGTAAACAAGTTTACTTAGAATTTGAGGTCAGTGAGGTCAGGGTTGCTTTTGTTTACAATTAGATTGGTTTTTCCACTAGAAAATTACTTTTTTCTGTCATGTTGGCATATAATTTTCTGGAAAATTCTATCAAGTGGCTTATGTTTATACATAGGGAGTCTGGTAAACAATATTTCACTTTTGTTCTTATGTTCAGTCTATGAAGAATCATTTTAATTATTAGATGTTTATAGTTGTGTTGTGAAAATCAACGCAAATTCAGAGAGAGGAATTATATATTTAAAATATTCATTGGAATTACTACAGTGCTTATTCTCATTTTGGATTAATACATGACTTTGGGATTTTTGTGAATTCATTCAAAGATATTCTGGATTACATCATTCAGGCACATCAGGACATTCAAGACTAATGGCACATCAGGACATTCAAGGCTACAGGAATTTATTCATAACATTCTATAGTTTGAACTTGTGATTAGGACACTTAGGATTATTGGATTATTGGGATTTTAATTCACAATATTGTTAAGTGTCTTTTGAATTTTTTCACTTTGTCTAGAATTAAATTGCTTGCTGATTTTACTTACATTGCTGGTTTCACTTTCTTTCTGTTACATATTTGTAAGACCTAGAGTTGTAACAATATTATATATGTCAAATTTATATATATAAAGGTCGCTCACCGGCAGTCACGTAAGCCAGGCACAAAAGATAATGGCTAAGTGAGTGAGTAATTATCCTGGATTATCTTAATAAAATACGCAAGAAGAGGTAAGAACAGGTGTCATTTGAGTATAGGGCTTTGATTTAGGTGACAGGATGTTTGTTTAACAGATTAATTTTATAAGGGTAGTGGGAAACATTGAAGCTTAGCGGCACAAAAGCATAGCGTAATGGCAGGTTCTAAAGCATCGGGGGTTATCGGGTTTGAAACGATAGCGTAGTGGGCCCGCAACGGTAAAAGGTCCTGGGGAGAACACTGACTTAAAACCAAAAAAGTATGGTATACACTTTTTTTTATGATTTTCATTAACTATTTTAGTACTTTTTTCTCTCTGCCAAAATCTCCAGCTAAATAGTTACATTTTAAAGTAACGGTTGCAAGATTTGGGTAGTCATGTGACTAGCAATGCAAATGTTAAGTACCAGGTCAAAATTCATCAATACTGTAGTTTAGTCTCATCTATCAGCAGATTCAACATATAATGAATGTTATACTTTCAATTTCTGAGAACATAAACCTTAATATTGATTTCATGCATAGTTTGATGTAAGGTTGTTTAAGTTTGCTAGGCCTGCTAGTAAGCAGATAACCTATGCTGCCAGCGAATTCCAACCTTTTAATATGCAATGGCCTCTGACCCCACACCACAACATAAATGTCAAACTATCTAAAATGGGTTGGGAAGGGTCAAAGGAAATTCAGACTATTCCATCCATGAAGGCACTCAGCCATAATCTATAGCTAATTTTACTCCCGGTATACGTTTCTATTCATCAAGCCATCGTTTACTTTTCTGCACTGGACTAAACTGAAGTTACAGGCCCCAAAATGTAAGAATTGCGAATACATCAGCCACCATTGGTCACATGCACGATTCTCATTCTTTTACTTTTTATGCAATTCTGTTTATTTTCACTACCCATCAATTATATTGATATTCTGTACTTCTTTCTCTCTGATGGAAGAGATTAATTAATTTTCTTACGATGTATTAGATTTATTAATCGAGTACATTGTATAAATGGTAAAGGGAAACAACTCCTACAATCTCAAATGACTTCACTACCCAAGTGCTTGCGAGTCATTACGCAGATTAATAAAGCTGTGCTCGTTTGTAAAAAAAACTACCTTATATTAAAATTTGCATGTTTTCCCCATCTCTTTTACCGCAAAGATGTTAAACAATTTGTTAATGTATTAAATGGGTTATGTAATATGATAAACATGAACCTTGCAGGAGGAATAAACTGCAAGTTTCTCGAGCTTCTTTGTTCTAGAATAGTTCTTAACGAGAGCCTTTTTCTGTGCGATTCGTTGTAAATTGTTTGGCCTGCTCATTTCCCCCGTGGTGCCCTGGGTTGGGGGCTGACGAGACGAAAGTGCATTCCCATTTTGTAAAACATTTTCCGCATCCGACATTTCCATGTTAAAACGCTGTCGCTTGTACTGTTCACAAATGCCCCTTACAACACATAAAATAGATGGACTGGTTTTTAACTATCATAAATAGGTGATGCTACGAACAATAAATGACTAGTCTGCATTAAAGTGTTAACTCCCTTCGCTGTTTACCAGCAACACGTGGGTGAAATGGCAGCTGACAGTGGAACATTTCGACACAACCCTGGGACATTAAAGCAGCAAAACAAAGTCCACAAACATGGGAAACATAAAACCAAAGGGCAGATGGATCGCGAAACTAAAGGTGTTGAATTGAATTAAGATTACATGGAAAGTTTACCCAAGTAACAAAGTAGGCCTGCAGTCTAAAAGTTTGCAAATGGCATCGCGAATGGTCATCATTTTATGCAAATTTCCTGAAAAAGGGATGAAGAGAGCTCGTTTTATACGGGCTAGCTTAATCGTATACATATTTTTTTGACTCCGTTAACGCGGACAATGTTCACAATCGAAATGTATATTTTCGGCAACCAAGAAGAGTGGTCAGGCTTGGTTTCAGTAAGGCTACTCGGTAGGATTTGGTGTCGTTAGGCTAAAGCTAGTCTTACAATCCTACTGTACAGACTGCCAGTGAATGGCGCTAGGTGGTAAATGTTAACAGTTTCACTGTGAGTAATGCATGTAAACTTTGTTTCATGCCAACTTAGACATGTACACATTGTCCTACATTATGATTGTAAGATGTTGATCCAGATCTGAATGATGGAGAGTCGACATCTTACTGCCTGAACAAGCATTATCGTGTATCTCTTTGCAAGGTCAGTTTACCTCACAACTAGAGGCCATATTTATAAGAATATCTCACATTGTTGGCAGCAAATTTTAACACTGCTGCACAGTTTAAAGTCAAATTGTTTTTGTTGTACTCTACTTTCTCTGATGCATTTTTGCCTACTGAAGTATATGCATGTACGATCAAGTGGTTGGGTTTTTCAAAATCTGTGACTGGCATTTTAGTTGGTTGAAGAGCGATAATAGCTGAGGAATGCTGAAGTCATTGGAACTAATGGTTTATTTTTTTAATTAAATTAATATGGTAAATCACTTTGGCCAAATGTGATAAGACATGTTCGTTTCATTAAAGAAAATCTACAAGTTAACCAACTTCAGCATTCCTCTGCGATCATCACTTTTTAACCAACTGAAATGCTGGTCACAGACTTTGAAAACCCCATTTTTTATTCATATTTACTGTTATTGACACACAAGTGAATGTTGATAGACATTATTTACTTCCGCATAATGATCAAACTAATTCAAGAGCTATTTTTATGAGAGTATTTGATACATCAATCTGATAATTCTTATATAGTTTTAATGGATATTTGGCTGTAATTTCACCGATTTGTTCAAATTATATTAAATAAATTAGATGATTTTGGTATATATAAATCAATGTAATATTAACTGTAAAACTTGTATGTCATTCACTTAAACTTCTCTCATCATTTGTATAACTTCTTTTTTTTCTCAGGTCTTTTTTGAAACTTCTCATGTCCTTGACCTCAAAACCAAACACTAAAACCATAAAAAGGAAAACCAAACATTTCAGGCAGGCAGACACTTTAGTTTTCGAAAAAGTTATGCATTTACTGGATGACATTTTTTGTTGGTGCACTTGCATGGATTACAATTCTGTCCTTTAAAGTAGCTGGTAATATTGCAGAAGTTAGTCATAATAACAGAACAATCTAAAATAAAAAGAATTTGGTTCAGGTAGTAACAAATATAGAATAGAATGATTAAATCTAATGAAAGGCTTTAATGTAAGAAGATAATCGTTTATAAAATAGTAGCTGGAGTTTGATATATAAAAACATTGATGTCCTGAAACCAATATAAAATGGTTTACTTGGCCCAGGATAAAGTACTTACAATTAGATTGTGGCCCAGGATAAAATACTTCCTGTGATTTTTGTTATGAAATTTAACTATATCTTGTTTCCAAAAGGACACAATGGATGCACCATCATTCTCTTCTTATTTTATCTTCCATCCTTATGAGTAGAATTGCCTTCGTATTTTCTGATTTTCTGTCAAAAGCCTTGTCAGTTGCTGTGTCCTTCTGGTTCTTTGTCTAATAGATTTCTCTGCTTCTTTTTGCAGTCTTCAGAGCAGAACATTCTTCATTTGTAAATGAAAACAGTTTTCATTCTATCCCAGATTGCTTGTATCTTCTGCCATGAAGGTACAAGGTGAACATTGGCAAATCTACAGATCTTCACACATCAAAGGCCTCATTGTACAATATGGTGTTCACAGTGTTCTTTGTTATTTATACTAGAGCCCAAATCATGTACTTGTTGCCATGGTTCCTAGTTGGATGCCTTGTCTTTAACTGTTGACTAACACTGTCCCAGCAAATAGTATAGCCTTTCTTGTATGATAATTTAAGAAACTAATTAAATGTAATGCATAATTTATGTAAATACTGCACTGTATCATGATTATTAGTCAGTATGAAAAATAATAGCAACCAAAAGAAGCTTACAAATATAATGATTGTTATAAATTTTTGTGGCATTATCATATATAGGTCATTCATTTCAAAACAGTTTCAGAAGTATTGTGTTCCCATAAAAATCATACCTGTGGTTTATGCTGTGGAGTGTGTCTCTTCCATTTGCACCATTTTCACATCTTCCTCTGAACCTTCTTGAGAGCTTTTGAGTCACGGTAGTTCAGTTGGTAGAGCACCTGACTCATAATCCAAGGGTCACAAGTTTGATACCCACCCTGACCATCCCATGTCTGCTGCCTCAGTGTGTCTTTGGGAAGGGCACTTAACTTCCATTTCCTTGGCTGGTATGTGTTAAAAGTGCCATTAAAACCTGCAAAAGAACAGCAGCAAAATTCTCTAGAGCTTGATTCCTGTACCTCATAAATGTCTTCAAAGTCTGACTCCACTGTTTCAATTGAACTTAGTTGTGATCCATTTAAGTCTGATTCCATCGCACTCAGAGGGGATGAATGTCCATACTCAGTGGTATCTACTTCAGGAAACACACATCTTATTATTTTTAGTAGTATTATTGTGTTGCATTATTTCTATCCTTTATAAGTCATTACAAATTGTATGCAATTTCTGGTGTTTTTAAAATTTATTTATTCACTCTCTGATTTCTGACATAATGATGGCATGACATTCTGGAAACTCTGGACCAAGCATTAGTTAGTTTCCCCAGATATAAGCCTCAGTAGACTATTAAGACATGTTGCTTTTGCCATGGGGTGATACTGGTTTCCACACATGTGTCAGCAGTTCAAACCAAAGGTCACAAGTGTTCTGTTCTGACAGGGATTAATACTGAAAGTGAGTGTTGTATAGGATTTAATGGCATGGATCAATAGAAGAGGGATTATACTTGCCATCTTGATGTAAAGGTCAGTCGAAGTAATTAATAGCGAGTGTTCCAAAGATTCACTTTTTTATACAGAGCGGGTTGTCTGGTGTGGATTCTGTCATCAGATGGTTGTTCTCCACAAACAGTCATATCACATAAAAAAAGAGGTGGATAACAACTTGCTGGTCTAATTGAAACAAAAACTTGGAAAACCTACATATGCGGTGAGGTTACTTTAAACAGGGCTGGTCAAATTAATAAAATCCATTTGTCCAACCTACCTTTTCAGTTGTCTCAAAATTTCTATAACTTGCCAAGATTCGATGAGATGTATGGACTTTAATCCATAGAAAGAAGAAAAGAATAACACATGACATTGTTTCCACGGAGGGCTTAATTTTTCAGTTTTCGATTTTCAAGGTATCTTATATACACTATTTATTGCTCCAATATAGTGGCATCAGTACTTGCATCAGCAAGAATAGAAAGGAATTTATTGGAATTCAGACTTTACCTAATTTGTTCTCTCAAGACTTGATAAAGTGACAGAACATAGTCTCATGCCCCTAGTCTGTTCTTGTAATCAACACCAAGTTCAACATCATTCTTCTGCTGGGGTGCACACAGCATTTCTATATCAGAAAAAGGAGTTTCCATAATGGGCTAGGGTGTAGGCTTTGATAAAGAGAGCTTTCATTTTTTTTATATCTCATTTGGTTTTAAAATGGCCTTTCCTAGTGGAGTGTCAGCTACTCTAACTTTAGGCATTTTCTGCTGGATAGTGTCATGCATATACTGTGCTGCGCAGGCCTTGTGAGGTCCAGAACTGTAAGGATACTTGATTGGTTCAGGCATGAATTTGTCAGTTTCATTGACAAACTCACCAGTTGAATTTCCAACCTGTGTCATTTGGAAATATTGTTTGCAATAACTGCAAAACATTCTATGCTTTAGTGATTCAGGCTATGGATAATTATCAATTAAATGTGGCTGAAAATTTCTGTGTCTCATTTGGAAATATTTTACATGTGTTGCTGCCACAGAGTCAGGCTTATGTCTCTTTGGAGAAATAGTTACTTCAGACCCATCGGCAGTCTTACATTTTATTCCTCCACTTTCATGTGAATTTTATTTCTCCAAATTTTCCTTATTACCTTCATTGTGAAAATTATTTAGTAAACTTGTTTTTCCCACAGGTAAAGATCACCTTGCTCATCAACTACTTCTAAAGTTGTCATTTGTTGTTATATATAAACACAGACAGCTCTTTAATTAGCATAATAACTTTGCTTCAAATGGAATATCATTTGTGGAAGTTGATCCTCTGTATAATCAATTAAAATTAAAGAATCATTATTGTCATTTAATCGGTTCATAAAGGAAACAGACACTAATGTCAGTAAAGTGCCTTTCATTAATTGCATTGACTTGATGGATTGAAATCAAAAGGTGATCCACTTGTGAGCATCTGCATTGAGTAACACAAAATAACAAAGCCATTTAAAATACTGCTAATTAATCATACCAGATTTGTTTTGTTTTGAACTGTTTTGATTCACTGATAATTCAGTCACTTAGCCCAATATGCATTCAAGCAGTAATAAAACGTGAGCACATGCGACCGTTATCAATTACCAATAACTGTAAATGTGGGATATCACAGGATATGAATGAATAAATGGACAAAGGTGGATTCAAGCATTCAGTATGCCTGGAGGGCATGAATGGGCAGATAAAGGTAGATAAAGTGATTAAAGTATGAAAATTAGGACTTGCCTGCCTTGTTATAAAATAGGTAATGAGCACTTTTGTCCTGGACTAGTGCCTTGCAATATTGAACTTGTCCGACTTCAAAATTGAATAGTCTGGGATGTTGGACTATGGGATTTTATCAGCCCTGTTAAATGTCACAAGCCTGATGCATATTTTGGCCCATTCACTTGACAATATGGATTAAACATGATTTCTGAGTACAAGTCATCTTTATTTGTTAATCTATGAAGAGTATGGTTTAAAAATAAAAATTCAGTGCTATGCCAGGTCAGTGTATTTGTCCACCTTGTTCAAAATTCATTTGAGAGGACAGGTCATTGAAGAAGGGGGCTGTTTTGAGAATTTATCTTGTCATTACTTCTCCCACCACAATGCTTGGGGATTTTATTAAGACTTTGTAGGCTAGATATGTGGTTGGTGTAGATGTGCCATAAGGTTTTAATTTTGCTCTGGCCCAATTTTGGGGATGTTTCTGGAAAAATTGTGGAAGAAAGGGTGTATTTTGAAAATTTGGCTCATCATTGTTTCTACTTCCACTCTGCTTGGAGAATTTTATTGAAACTTTGTAGGCTAGATATGTGGTTGATGTAGATGCACAATAAGGTTTTACTTTTTTCTTCTGGCTCATTTTTGGGTACATTTATTGAAAAAGTATTGGAAAAGGGGTATTTTGAGAATTCAGCTTATTGTTGCTTCACCTTCCATACTGCTCATAGAATTTTAGTTCAGATTTTGTAGACTAGATACAGAGTTGGTGTAGATGCACAATAAGGTTTTGCTTTTATTTTCACATGCTCATTTTGTCTAAATCTAGATTGGGCTCCTGTATTCTGAGTGAGTTGCCCATCAGGGTTGGAAATAAAAGGAGTGTTATCTTATTTGTTTGACAAAAGCTTGAGCATGCTGATGAAATGTGGCCCTTTCATTTGGAAGTTCTAGAAAGACACTGGTAAATTATTAATATGCAACTCCCTTCTGGGGCTCCATTTGTGGGTCCCTCACCCTCATATAGATCATCTGCTTACTTGCATTTCATGCTAAAAACTTTGCATGCAAAGTGATGCATGTGGCCTATGAATGTGGATCAATACTATTTTTGTTTTCTGTATTTCCTTGGTTTCCTATAATTAGCACTGATTTATCCTTAGTGAATAATGAGCTGTCTCTTGCTCAAGCTTAAAGAGTAATTCATCATTGATTAAATATATAGAGCAGTTTTTTGACAATTAATCTAAGCTAGGAGATCAGCAACTTAAAAAAGTGTCCAAAACAATGTTTTTCACCTTTAAGAGATCTAGATAATTATATTGTATCCATTTAGTTAAAAGAGTTGGTATGCATTGACTCTAGTTTTAGTTTGCTTTTTGCACAGAATTGAAAGTAAAGATATCAAAGTTATTTTTGTGCATGTAACATATGTGAAAGATTAACCAGTATTTGGTATTGATTTCAGGTAGAGTGAATATCAAAGTTTTGACCAGAAAAACTAAACATGTTCAGAAGAAGAACGACAGGCGATACAAGGTGAGTGATAAGAGAAACCTCATGAAGTCAGGCAGTATTAGACTTTCATCATATTCTCCTTCTCACAAGACATGAACACAGTTAAAACTCATTTGTTGAACTGAGTTCATGTGAATGCCACTTTTTTTCAACCAATACACTAATTCATGTTATCATAAAATCCCAAAACACTTTTCTTAAGTCTGTTTGCATAATTTTTTCCGACTTGCTTTTTATGTTTTGTAATTGCTTTGAAACTCGAAGCTAGTATTTTCATTCAAAGTAATGCTACCTGTTTTCTTAGTGAATGATATATGCTAAACCAGAATTAAGCCTACTAGTATTACCATCACAACCACCAATATCATCATCATCATCATTCTGACCATGCATCATGTCCTTGTATTGGAATAAATTTTAATTTATTTGATCATTGCTTGGTCAGAATATTTTTCTTTAAGTGAGACTTAAATGTTATTTTTATAGCTTCAAATCAGCTGTTTGTAATGGCTTAATTATCAACACATGTCCAAATCCTTGGAGTGAGTTATAAATCGTGCCTGATGACTTCAGTTTTCTACAGTTCTGTCCAGTATTAGAGATTCTGTTTGCTGCATGTGTGTATGTTTTCAGGCTCAACAGTTGCAGAAACAGAAGCGAGAGGAGGTTCTGGCCAAGAAGAGGAGTAGAGGTGGACATGGAACTCCCCCTCATTTTGTGGTATGTTGATATTGTCAACACATAGTACTAGATATAATGAAAGATATGTATTGCATTGCCAAAATGTTTTCAATGTACATGATTGTGAATTTCTCTTACTAGAGTTCTATTTTTAGTCTTCTTCATTTGACAATTTAAGCAGTTTGTCAGGAGACAAGTATTTTTTCCAATTTAAGCAGTTTGTCAGGAGACAAGTATTTTTTCCAATTTAAGCAGTTTGTCAGGAGACATGTATTTTTTTTCAAATTATATGTGCTATGAACTAGAGGTCTTTAAAACCAGCATACCAACTAATTGGCTGCAGAGCTTGCTTATGCAAGCATATCTAGACTTAGAATAATTGAACAAAATCTGTTTTAGTTTTTACTCGTTGTTTTGTCTCACCTGTATAAAGTTTTGAAAGCCAGATAAAGGGATGACACAAAAACATGGGTGAAACACCACATTTCTTTTTATATTTTTGTAAATAAAAACTACTTTACAAGTGGGTTTGGAGTGTTTAAAGTACTTTCTAAAAGCAGCTTGGCCATATTTTAAAATTTGAACATGCTTACCACACTGTCACTTGTTAACACTACAGACACATTATCTTCTTTAAGCAGCCAGCTGCATAATATTGAATTCAATGAACTTGTTGAGACACTCTATAACCATTTTGTGGGTACATCTCCAGCTACCGTAAATCATACACATTTGGCCAGTGTCAGATTTTCAGGAATTCATCAAGGAAACTTTATACCCCAGTTTTATTTTGCTATAAACAACATGATCAAGTATGAAATATGAGTTACTTGTGATAATTATATACTGCCAACATGTGCAGTCGACTTTATTTTCAGAAATTAAGTGACACTAAATATTATGATTTACAGTATCATTGGATTTTAAATAAATTCAAATGAAGCACTGTGATTTTAAATAAATTCAAATGAAGCAATGTGATTTTAAATAAATTCAAATGAAGCACTGTGATTTTAAATAAATTCAAATGAAGCACTGTGATTTTAAATAAATTCAAATGAAGCACTGTGAGTTTAAATAAATTCAAATGAAGACTGTGATTTTAAATAAATTCAAATGAAGCACTGTGATATTAAATAAATTCAAATGAAGCACTGTGATTTTAAATAAATTCAAATGAAGCACTGTGATTTTAAATAAATTCAAATGAAGCACTGTGATTTTTAATAAATTCAAATGACGCACTGTGATTTTAAATAAATTCAAATGAAGCACTGTGATTTTAAATAAATTCAAATGAAGCACTGTGATTTTTAATAAATTCAAATGACGCACTATGATTTTAAGTAAATTCAAATGAAGCACTGTGAGTTAGAGCATGAGACTGTTAAACTTGTACTGGGTTCATATTAGCAATAAACACATTTTACATTGTTATCTCTCTTTTCCACTACTCTCCACTTTTCATGAGATAATATCTGGTTTCACATTGAGGGCATTATCCCAGTGGATCCCATTGAGTGAACAAAGAAAAGAACAGTTGAATTATATGGATAAATGAATTAATGAATGAATTACAAATGAATAATTTATAAAAACAATGTTTATATGGTTGAATGAAAAAAACTTGCAAACAAATAAACAAATGTACAAAGATGTGAGCAGTTGAAAAGAAATGTATAATCTTTTACCTGTAATTTTGCAGTAGCAATAATACTTTATCACTTCAAAAAATCTGTTCTGTTCACAATTACATAGTTAAATTTAGATTTGGGTTAGTGTTATGAGTCAAGGCCTTAAAATAATGTAAGAGAAAGAAAGTGAAACCTACAGTGTATGTAAAATCAACAAACAATATAATTCTCTGTCATTAAAATGAAGATTCAAAAGACACTTACTATTTGTGAATTTAATTCCAAATAATCCTAAATGTCCTGAACACATGTCAGAAATTATAGAATGTTCCAAATGAATGAATGTTCAGAATGAATGAATAGTCTCAGGCCTGAGCAAATCCCATAGCCCGATGTCCCGGACTAGTCATTTTTGAAGTCGGGCAAGTAAAATTTTCCAAGTCTCTAGTCCGGGACAAGTGCTTTTATAAAAAAGTTGGGCTAGTCTTTATTTTCGTGCTTTAATCACTATATCTACCTTTATTTGGCCAATCATGCATTCCGGGCATACTGAATACTTGATTCTACCCCTCTTTGTGTATACATTTACATCCTGTTACCGCTTGACTGCATATTGGGCTAAGCGACCAAATTATCGGCAAATCAAAACACGTCAAACAAAAGAAAGCCAGTATGATCAATTAGTAGTGTTTTAAGCGGCTTTGTTGCATTGAGTTTACTCAAGCCAGATTATCATGAATGGCTCACTATAATTTTAATCCAGCGAGTCAGTGTAATTAAATTAATGAAAGGTACTTTACCGACATCAGTGTTGGTTTCTTTTATGAACTGATTAAATAACAGTAATGATTCTTTAATTTTTAATTGATTATACAGATGATTAACTTCCACGTGCAATATTGCGTTTGAAGCGAAACAATTATGCTAATTAATGAGCTGTCTCTGTTCGTATTCAAAAGAGAAAATGTATGTTATGATCACTTTAAAAGTAGTTGTCAAGCAAGCTGATAGTTACTCTGTGGATAAAATGAGTTTGCTAAATTATTTTCGCAAGGAATGTAATAATGGCGATTCGGAGAAAGAAAATTTCTTTGAAAGTGGAGGGATAAAACGTAAGACTGATACTGAGTGTGCGGTAGCTATTTCTCCAAAGAGACATAAGCAACAATCTGTGGTGGCAAAAAATGTCAAATATGACACTACTAAGAGACAGAGAAATTTTCAGCCGCATTGGGTTGATTGTTATCCCTGGCTTGAATGTATTGACTCAGAAGGAAAGATGTTTTGCAGTTAATGCAAACAATATCCAAAACTGGTACAGGTTGGAAATTCACCCAGTGTATTTGTCAGTGGAAGTGACAATTTCAGGATTGAACCAATCAAGTCTCATGACATGTCTGGACCCCACAAGGTATGTGTAGCACAATATATGCATGACACTAGACAGCATGTGCAGAAAATCAGTGAAGTCAGAGTTGCCGACACTCCACTAGGAAAGGCCCTTTCAAAAGTAAATGAGACTGAAATGAGAGCTCTCTTTAACACAGCCTACACCCTAGCCCATTATGGAAAACCATTTTCTGATATGGAAGAACCTTTGAGATGCTTTAGAGCATTTGACTACAGGCACTTTCCTCATGAGAGGGCAGCTCTGATGAAATATGCAGGTTCTTCTTAATCATCTTGAAGTGATTTTCAAACAGGAAGACCATCATGCCATTCATGAGCAGTATCTGGAGTTCAAAGCAAAGATGAGGGCATACAAGCAGTCACCGGATCCACCTGTTGAAATTCTTGGAACACTCTTAGCGAATACTCCACCAAGTCTCAGTCAATTATGCAAACTATTAGAAATCGTGTTTGTTATAAGCTCATCCACTGCTGAGTGTGAACGAGGATTTAGTTCAATGAACTTAATCAAGACTTCTTTAAGGAATTCCTTAAACCAAAAGAGTTTACAAATGCTAATGAACATTTCTGCAAATGGACCAGAACTTGAGGACTTCAACCCAGACACAGCTATCAACTGCTGGCTTAGTGCTGGTGCAGGTGGCAGACATACACATGGACATTTTTTCAAATCCATCAGCTAAAACATATATACATGAACCTGAAGAAGCCAAATGTATAACAACCAATGTTTTTGAAAAATTAAATTCTTTTAAGAAATAATTATGTTATATATTATTTCGTTTGTTTTTTCCATGGATTAAGTACATACATCTCATCAAATCTCAGCAAGTGATTACCATTTTTGGGACCAAGTGAAAAGTAAGGTGAGACTAGTGAAGAGTAAGGTGGGACTAGTGAAGAGTAAGGTGGGACTAGTGAATTTTCTGAAACCACTTGTCCTGGACTAGTGGTTAAAAAAAAATTTGCTCAGCCCTGCGTCTTGAATATTCTGATATACCACAACGATACAATCCAGAATATCTTTAAAAATCCACACAAATATCCCAAAAGTCATATATATATATATAGATCCAAAGGTTAATGAGCACTTAATGGTAATTCCAACAAATGTTTAAATTAACAATTCCTTTTGAATTATGTCTACAGCATAACTATAAACTCTTATCATGAACAGATTCCCAAGACTGATTTTAAAACAGGAATGAATAAACATGTATCAGGTCTGTATTTATACACATTTTCTAATAATCCACAATGCAAGAGAATGTGCATCGTTTTTGTGGAAAAAACCCAAGCTGGTAGTGAGTAATTGTCAAGACGGCTAGCCCTGACCTCAGATGCTGTCAACAAGGTGTTTACCAGTTGACCGGAACTTTAAAGTGCAACTTACTATCATGGACAAGGTTAAACATGCATAATAGGTTAATTATAAATTATAGTTAGTGTCATCTTTTATTCAAGCGAGTGATATGAAGAACATTTTTAAAATATTTGACCATTTACCTGATGAATGATATGACACCTTATACTGACTAATATTTCATTAAGACTATTCTTACTACAAAGGTCTTTTTAGAGTTGACTTTCAAGCATCCATTAGAAACACTTCACCAGGAAGTTAACCATAAATTTGCCTTCATGAAGAAAAATGAAGGTGATATTTATTCTTTGAAAAAGAAGATAAAAGATAAAACAATATATGAATATGTTGATCCAACTTTTAGCTTAAATATTGTGCAACATTCCAAAATTTATAAAACTTTTCATTCAAGTCCATCAATGCATCTGTCTGTCTGTCAGTCCACATTTCTAGCCCTTACATGTAATTGAGTGTCGTGTAGTAAGTGCATTGCGTATGAGGCATATATGTGGCTTTTTAAGGTTTTGTCTTTCTGCCAATTGGGACAGAGTTATTGCCCTTTTTCAATCAGTTTTGCATCTCCCCTACAACAGACCCTTGTAACCAGCATAGCTCAGGAACCATTCAACATACTCTGTTACAGTTTGGTATGAACTTGGTCTCATAGACCTATACTTGCCTTTTGTGGATTTTGTCTCATCAATGCTATTTTGAATAGAATTATGACCTTTGACTATTGACTGCACTTCTTTACATGTGATGTTGCTTGTAATCAACACAGCTCAAAAACAATTTAGCATATTTGGATGCTATTTGTTATGAACATGGTTTCATAGACCTAGATGGGTCTTTTATGGATTTGTCTTATGAACTCAATTTTGGATTGATATAAGGCTCTTGACATTTACCTTCATATCTTCATATATTGCTTTTAATGGCGAAGCTCAAGAACCATTCAACATATTCTAATGCAATTTGGTATGAACATTGTCTCAGAGATTTACATGTGTACCTTGTATGACCTTGGTCTCATCTACTCCATTCTGGACAGAGCTATGCCCCTTCTCTAGCATATTCTTATCTTCACATGGAAACTTGTAATCAGCATAGCCCAAGAACCATTCAACATATTCTGATGGAATTTGGTAAGAGGATTGTCTTAAACCTTGATGTGCATTTTATGGGCTTTGTCTTATCTAAATCATTTTGGACAGAGTTATGGCCCATGTCAATCAACCTCATATCTTTACATGGGATATTGCTTGTAATAAGCATAATTTAAGAACCATTCAGCATATTCTGATACAGTTTGAACTTTGTTTTATAGACCTATGTGTCTTGTCTGCTCTATGTTGGACAGAGTTATGGCCCTTGTTGATCAACTTCATATCTTTATTCTATCATGGAATGTTCCTTACATTGATGAGACCTTTATAGGAGTCGTTGTCCATGAATGCCCCTCTTCTTGGTTTCCCAACCCAAGCTCTTCTGTGTAAGGCCGTATGGGACAAATTGTACAAGCTGGGCTCTTTGTGATGTACCCATTAATAACAACTCTAATCATTACTCTCCTTGTTAAGATTTTTGTAATTATTAAATTTTCTAGGCATCCCTGATATAAATATGTCAGAGTAACTTTTATTTAATGATAGAAATTAATGATAGAAAATATGTGATTTTACACTATAGTAAAATAGCATATTTTCTATCATTAATTTCTATAAAGGTACAAATTAATGAATACAACATCCAACAAATGAGAGAACAAATGGGGGGAAAAGGGTTGCGGTAAATGAGAGACTGAACATGAATGAATGAATGAAATGTACAAATAAAGAGACAAATAGAAGAATCACAACATATTTAAATGCATAAAAAATGAGAAGAACTAAGAAAATGATTAAATGAACCAGAAGGTATAATTAAAAACTCGATTAGAAATATTTATTCACTTAATTTCACATGCAGACATTTGAACTTGAATTAAACCAGGAAGTGAAATATGTTTGTTTGCAATAAATTTCAAGAATAATGAACGTTCCTTTTTTAAAATAGGATTTTAGTTTTTTATTCGAGCAATAAAACAATTATCTTCTTAGAAGTTACTCTCAGATGCATGCAATAAACTTTTATATCTTTGGCAACTCCCAGGTGATATTCTATTTTACTGTCTTAAGATAATTTCAATAAATTAAAACTTGTTTTATGAGATATAAAGTGGGTCTGTATATATTTTTATACTTTTTTGTGTATGAAATGTAAGTATTAATATGCTAGGTTTCCCACTCAAGCTAAACCTATGAAGTTCTTGTGGGATTTACTGTCACTTGCTATTAAGTTCTTGTGGGATTTACTGTCACTTGAAGGACCTTGGGCATGCATACAGAGAATGTGAAAAGGGTCTATTATAAAACTGGTGTCCAGTATTTAAAAACAAAACAGTCTGTCAGTTCAATTGATGATACTTGAAATCAAACCAACTGATTACCAATTTTATGTACTAATTGCTGTTTACCCACCACCACCACCACCAAAAAGAAATATGACCTTGAAAACATGGCACCTGTTATATTGGTTGACTTATCTATCCTTTGCTAATCATAGCTGAACAAAATGTTTTTTCAGAAATTTTCAGAAAATTTACTTGGCCCACCTTCCTTTTCACTTGACCCAAATTTAAATCACTTTTCAAGATTTGATGAGATGTTTGCACTTTAGTCCATAAAAAGAACAATTAAAATAATGTACAACATATTTAATTTTAAAAATAATTTAATTTTTCAAAAACATAGGTTGATGTTTCTACATTTTGTTACATCAGAGGTTTTTAGTTTTCCATTGTCCAGGTATCTTATATGATTGGTTTAATCCTGAATTTGTCAGTTCCATTGACAAATACACTGGTTGAATTTCCAATCTGTGCCAGTTTGGGATATTGTTTGCAATAACTGCAAAACATTTTTGATTCTGAGTCAATGAATTCAAGCCAGGGAAAACTATCAACCCAGTGTGTCTGAAAATTTCTCAGTCTCTTAATGGTGTCATATTTGACATTTTTTGTTGCCACAGAGTCTGGCTTATGTCTCTTTGGAGAAATAATTATCTCATGCACAGTGGCAGTCTTATGTCTTACCCCTCCACTTTCACATTAATTTTCCTTCTCCAACTCTTCCTTATTAACTTCCTTAAAAAAATAATTTAGTAAACTCATTTTATCCACATAGTAAATATCACCTTGCTTGACAACTACTTCTAAAGTGATCATAACATACATTTTGTCCTTTAAATAGGAACAGAGACAGCTCCTTAATTAGCATAATTGTTTCACTTCAAATGCAATATCGGATGTAGAAGTTAATTCTCTGTATAATCAATTAAAAATTAATTAGTTCATAAAGGGAACCGACACTAATGTCGGTAAAGTGCCTTTCATTAATTTCATTGGATTGATTCATTGGGTTAAAATCATAGGGTGAGTCGATCATGAGGATCTGGTTTAAGTAAACACAAGGAAGCCATCTAAAACACTGCTAATTAATCATACTGGTGTTGTTTTGTCTCATGTTTTGATTGGCCAATAATTTAGTCGCTTAGCCCAATATGCAGTCAAGCAGTAATATAACATGCGCACATGCAAGAGTTATCAATGACCAGTGGTAGGTGTGATACTGGCTGTAATATACATTGAGAGGGGTAGAATCAAGCATTCAGAATGTCAGGAGGGCATGAATGGCCAGACAAAGGTAGATAAAGTGATTATGGCATAAAAATAGTCACTTGCCCGACTTTTTTGAAATAGGCAAAAAGCACTTGTCCTGGACTAGCGACTTGGAAAATTTTACTTGCCCAACTTAGAAAATGAATTGTCCGGGATGTCGGGCTGTGGAATTTGCTCAGCCCTGCTAATACAATCTTCTTATTCCAATCTGGATAAACAGAGTTATTCTTGGTCTACAAATATGCTTTTCCTGGCTGTTTTTGGCACATGCTAGAAATCAACAAGAGAGTAATAAGATGAGCACAGTTAGAAGATGATACTAAGAAATTTTACAAGCATAATTAGGTTGTTAACTTGGCAGATGTTAGTTTGATGTACAAACAGGAATATTTTTTTACCAGTTTATGAAGAGTCTTTCTTTTTTTTATAATATCAGGGCTGAGCAATTTTTTTTTCATCCACTAGTCCCAGACTAGCGACTTGGGAAAATGTTACTTGCCCGACTTCAAAAATGCATAGTCCAGGATGTCTGGCTATGGGATTTGCTCAGCCCTGAAGATGATTAAGAAGAACCTGCAAGTCTTCCCTCCCATATTTCAACAGAGCTGCCCTCTCATGAGGAAAGTGACTGTAGTCAAATGCTTCAAAGCATCTCAATGGTTCTGCTTATGTCTCTTTTGAGAAATAGCTACTGCACATTCAGTAACAGTCTTACGTTTTATCCCTCCACTTTCACAAAAATTTTCCTTCTCCGAATTGCCTTATTACCTTCCTTGCAAAAATAATTTAGCAAACTCATTTTATCCACAGAGTAACTATCAGCTTGCTTGACAACTACTTCTGAAGTGATCATAACATACATTTTCTCTTTTAAATACGAACAGAGACAGCTCATTAATTAGCGTAATTGTTTTGCTTCAAACACAATATCGCACATGCAAGTTAATCATCTGTATAATCAATTAAAAATTAAAGAATCATTACTGTCATTTAATTAGTTCATAGAGGCAACCAACACTGATGTTGGTAAAATACCTTTCATTAATTACGCTGACTCACTGGACTCAGTGAGCCGCTCATGAAGATCTGGCTTGAGTAAACACAATGCAACAAAGTTGCTTAAAACACTGCTAATTGATCTTACTGGCTTTGTTTTGTTTGACGTGTTTTGATTGGCCGATAATTGGTCGCTTAGCTCAATGTGCAGTCAAGCGGTAACAGAACAAGCGCATACGCGAAAATTATCACTGACCACATTTATGTGTTATACAGTATGTAAATGTATACATGAAGAGGGGTAGAATCAAGTATTCAGTATGCCCGGAGGGCATGATTGGCCAAATAAAGGTAGATATAGTGATTAAAGCACAAAAATAAGGACTTGCACGACTTTTTTAAAAAGCACTTGTCCTGGACTAGTGACTTGGAAAATTTTACTTGCCCGACTTCAAAAGAGAATAGTCCAGGACATCGGGCTATGGGATTTGCTCAGCCCTGAATATACACTTGAAGATTAGTTTTAAAATGTGAAAATGAAATGTTTGATTAATCCCATGGCATTGGTAAACATAAATATGCTTTCTTGTCATACAATTGAGGAATGAGTGCATACTATAATTGCTGTTGTATTATTTTAATAAGTGTTACATTGTATCATCTTTCTACAGGTGATTGTAACCCTAGATAGGACAGTTGACACCAAGGCTATCATGGATCTGTTGAAAACATGTGAAGAAACCCTGGTAGTTTACAAGCAAAATGAACAAGGCATCCAACATATCTCGTGAGTAAAGTTGTTATGTCAGGGTACTTGATAGCTAAGAAGTCTGTCGGCTTTTATATGGACATTAGGTACAAGGTGTAACCCACAGGTAGAATTCTCATTTACAATTTCAAGATTGCCATAATCAGATTTTGACAGAATTAATTAAGAAACAAGAAACATGCATGAAATAACCTCTTACCTCAGCTAATGAGTCAACCATATTGAAATGAATATTAATGGATTGTTAATATCATGATGATCAGCTGGTGGTAAACAAGATCAGACCAATCCATGTCTTTTAAGTAATAGTTGTTCTATACAATCTTGGACCTATATATATCTGTATTATAATTAAAAATAACTAAGACTTTGTCTTAAAAGAAGAGAAACCTATTATCATCGCTACTCCTCTGAAACTTCTTGGAGGATTGCCATGAAACTTTACACACATATTCATACCAAGGTCTACTTGGTCCTAAATGGAAACCATTTGTCAGACATCCAGTATAGCCACCATGGAGGCCATATTAAAAATCATTTTATTGTTACTATTCCTGAACAGATGGTCATATCAACATGGGGTTTCACTACAAGACTTCTGATGTATGGTGCCAATATGGCCACCATGCCAACCATCTTGAAAATCTTGTTATGGTACTCCTTCTGAATGGATGCTCATATCGACATTTGGTTTTCAATAAAAGACTTCTTATCATGTTTAGTTGCTCCTAAAATGCAAATGGGGCCAATGAATTGATTCTTGTATTGACATGGAGTTTTCATTAGAAGACTTTTTATGATGTCTACTTGGTCCTAAAATGATTTGATATCCACCATGGTAGTCATCTTGAATATATATTTTCATTGCTACTTCTCCAGAACAGATGGCCAGAGCGACATAACGTTTCCACTAAAAGACTTCTTATGATGTCTAGTTTGTCCTAAATGAAAATGGCATTGATCTGATGTCCAACATGATGTCAATTGTTTTATGCTGCTTGAAATAAGCAACTAAATTGTCTTTCCCTGCTTAAGTCAGTTCACAGTCATGTGATTACAGGCAATATTACCATAAATATACTACACTGGAAGCAAGGTATGGAAAAATTAAATTTGTCAATAATAATTTTGCATACACAGGAGATTTCAGTGAGTGATGGTAGACACCCCTCATCTCAGGAGGAAAACCCTCCCAGCAGGGAGATTCACGTTACGAGATAGTCGTAGTAACAAAGTTTTTCGCTTAAAGACATCTTATTATATGTAGTTGGTCCTAAATGAAATTGGTGCTGATCAGACCTCCAATATGGGCACCATGGTAGCCATCTTGAAAATCTTGTTTTTGCTATTTCTCCTGAACAGACGGTTGTATAGATGAGGAGTTTTCATGAAAAGACATCTTACAATATGTAGTTGGTCGTAAATGAAAATGGTGTTGATCAGACCTGCAACATGATGGCCATCTTGAAAATCATGTTATATGTTGGAGAGATGCTTGTATAGGCATGGGATTTTCATTACAACGCTTCTTGATATATGTAGTTAGTCCTCAGTGAAAATGATGCAGATGTGCTTCCCAAAGTATGAAAAATCTAATTACAGCTACTTCTCATAAATGATTGGCCATACTGAAATGTTTTTTTTAATTAAAATTTTATATTTCAATGATGCTGATTCAACCTCCAAAATGGCTGTCTTTGACGGCCATCCTGAAAATCTTTGTATGGCAACTTGTCCTGAACTGATGGTCATATTGACATATTTTTTCACAACAACACGATTGCAATATGTAACTGGTTCTGTTTGAAAATGGTGCTCATTTGACCTCCAACATGGTACGATAGTGACTATTGTGAAAGTCTTGTTATCACTACTCCTCTTAGATGAATTGTTGCACTGACATGGTGCTTTCTCTAAAACACTCCATGCAGTATGTCCGTAATTGGTTCTGAATGAAAATGGTACTAATCTGACCACTAGCATATCAGCACTTTTGTGGAGGAGTCTGAAAACAAAACCAGACCTAATTGACCTTGGGGTCAAGTTAAAAGTCATTACTTGAATTTTTTTACTTCACTGAGCTTTAAAACACAGTGACTTGTACATATTCAATGAATTATGACCAGACTTTGTATTTAATTGCATTCCATAAAACAAGTTGATAGTAAGGTCCAAGGTCTTGACACTGGTTTTTAGTTGTACTGGTTTATGTGCTTGATGACACAAATGAGTATGAATGGATTTTTTTCAAACCCATTTTGTAGATGTATCTGAAAAATGCTTTGAATGATGTCAGTTCAATAATGTGGTTTCTTTTTAAAAAATAATAAGTACAGTAAAATCTGTCTTGAGCAACCTCTGCTATGAGTAGCCACCTGTCATTTACGACCAAACCCATTTTGTAGATAGATCTGAAGAAGGCACAATCGTCATGCATGGATTGATTTTATTATATAAATGCACTGTGACAACCTGCAGAACGAGACCAGTGACCACAATTTTTAGGCAAAATAAGTGATTCAATACCGCTATGAATGACCACATAGCAAAAACAGAGATTAACACCACTGATCTTTATTTAATCCTTTGTAACCACAACTGCTTATAAGGGTCTGCAGGCAAAGTGCAGATTGTTATAAACAACACTGTTATGAACAACTGCATCACAAAAACTAGATAAACACACCGATTTTTTTTATTTAATCCTTTGTAAACAAGACTGCTTATGAGAGTTTGTTCTAAACAAAACAAAAATTGAGTCTGGCTACGGGTTTTCTAAGACCTACAGGTCATGCGGGTAGCATTGTATGCTACAGACTGTTAACCAGACTAAAGTACATTTCACTAACCGCCATTGTAGTACTGAAGTTATGTAAATCCCCATTATGATTAACCATTCCTTCTTCAAAGGGAGCAGTCAAGGATGTACATAGTCAGTTCAGCGGTTTGTATTGTTTCTTTATCTTTGGCACTAACCACAAAACCCCAGTACTGTCATAATTAGAAACCTTCTTAAATGGTCATTGGAGTCAATGTGTAATGCCTGGGGTGAATGGGGTCTTTGTCTTTGTCTTCAACAAGTGATTATCATTTTCCAGATTTGATTGTCATTGTGAAAGGTTCATGCTGTTCTTGCTGTTTTGAAGTTACACTGTAGTGCAGCCAGTTACACCCTTTGTTTATTGAGTTAATCTCTTTATGTCATCAGTGAATCAAACCTTTTGCTTTTGTCTGTCAATAAATTTAAATTGTTTTTGGATGGGTTAATTGTTGTTGTTTTTTTATTATTCATTGCTACATAAATATTCCATATTTACCCAAAGCCGAATCAAAACCGCTAATTCATACACAGGATGAGTAAGTGTCATCATAGCTAACTGTGCAGTTCTTATGCCACATATTAACTAACTTTGAAATGTATGGACATGTGAAGTTAACTTATGGACCGGATAAATAAATATTACCTTAGTTAATTTTGCAATGCTAATATATGTACACCTAATCTTCAAATATAATTGTGACTGTTTTATGATAGATGTAAATCTTTAATGCTATATAAAGTTATTTTGAGATTAAATGAATGCAATATTTTAACAAGAACTATGAATAATGAATAAAATGAATGTACAGTAATTGTGGATATTTTTCCATCTTGAGCCCTGTTGATTTTTTACTTTGAAAACTGATCATCTTGCGCAAACCTATTATTAGAGACCACCTGTCTTGAGAGACCACTTTTTGTGGCAAAAGGGATGGTCTCTCAAGACAGGTTTTGCTGTATAGATTTAACCAAACTTAGCATGTAGCTATGCTTTGACGCTGTTTGAGACATTTGGGTTCAGTGACCTTCTGTCCATGATTTTATGTTAAAGGTCAAAGGTGATGACAATGTATATTGCGCGTAAAGTTTTTTTTTGTGAACATATTAACTCCAACATTAAGAAAATATTTTTTGTCACCAAATTTATTATGTAGGAGTTTCTCAAGAATATCAGAAATGATTTCAATACTCAGCAGTTAAAGAGAATAGAAGAAACACATTTATCATGTATTCCTAGAAATTCTTTTTGGCAAGTGGAGCATCAGTCCTTTCCAGGGATGATCGTGTTAAAGTTTCTGTATATACTGATGTTTTTATATCTTCAACAAAATATTGCATATAGTCATAATTAATTAAATGTATCATATTTTTTTATACATATAACTTGGTATTTTTGGTCAAAATTCTTTAAATTTTTGTATAAAGAGATTCTACTGTGAAGATTTACCTTTGCAAAAAAGATTTAAAATATTGCTGGATATTTTACAAAAAAGAAAAAGATTAAAATCATGTACAATTTAGGCTTTTTATTTTTTTTTTAATTATATGTCAACCTCATTTTTTGATGTGTTATAATTTGAATAATAAATAGAAGTTCATTTTTCAAATGGCTTTGAAAATATACTGATGTAAGATTGACATATGTTCAGTATAGTGGTTAACTTTGGGTAAGATTTTAATTGATGCATCAAATAATGAAACAGGTGATTAAGAAATATAAGAATCACCACTTGAATCAAGAATAGAAGTTCATGTTTCAAACGGCTTCAAGAAAATAATTATGTACAGTTTAGGTAAATGACCAATGTATTCTTTGCTAAGTGTATGTTTGATACAGTCTCATATAAAAAACAAATATTTATTAACTTCGGGTAAGTTTTTAACTGAGGCATTGAATAATAAAACAGGAGATTAAGAAATAGAAGAATCACCATTTGATTCAAGAAAAGAAATGCACATTTCAAATGGCTTTGAAAAAATACTGATGTACAATTTAGATTTGTGAAAATGACCAATATATTGTATATGTTTTATATAATATACTACGATAAATGTAAATATTTATATAACCTCGTGTAAGTTTTTAACTGAGTCATAAAATAATAATCATTTTTAAAGGGTAATTGGTTTCTTGTATTCACCCTGCTATTGTCATCTTTATAAGTCAGAATATATAACAGTTGATGCATATGACCTCTTGTTGTTATTACACTATCTACTGCTCTTCATTAACAGCTGGACAGTGGCCTTTACAGCACATAATCCTTGAACAATGTTGTTAATGAGTGCCCTTTATTAAGTTGGTCACTATAAAAACTCTTAAACCTGCAGAATTTTTAATGTTTAATATCCTGTACATTCATTACATGGGAATTGTGTATTTATCCACTCTTCTATTATTATCTTTATCTGTGAGAAGGAAGAATAAGTCATGGGTGTGATGGCTTGTCATTACAGTAACTACTGGTACTGCTGTTTGAACAATGGCCATTTACAGCTTATAGACATATTTTCATTTCCCTATTGATAGCATCATTTCCTTGTTGATAGCATCACTAATTTGATCATGTCTGGGGGTATCTTGTCCTCAAGCCAGCATTGACTGGAATAACCTGAGCAGAGCTGCTCTAGGCATAATTAATTAGCATGGAACAATTAATAGACATGTGGTTTTTGACATGTTGTGACAATCACTATCATCATTAAAACAAGAATGAACTGTTTATTTAGATGCGTTAAATGTCAGTAGAATATAGTAGTGCCCTTGTACACGAGGAAGATCACAATCATCAGGTAAATGAACAAGAAAGATTACATTTGCTGTGTCTCTCTCTCCAGCAGTTACAAAAAACGCTCTCTATATATGTATATATATATATATATATATATATATATATATATATATATATATATATATATATATATAAGATCTTTTACAAGGTTGTTTATCCATCGCTTTCACACACACATTCACTAAAAACAATATTGTTTTCGAGTTATTTGATTTTTATCTTGTTATTTCATAATGAGGTTTCTGTTGTTGTAAGAATACAAGTTGCATATAACTTTGACGCAACAGGGGCTTATATTGTTGCTTACAATTTACCTATAAATAATACATGTACTATATATAAAATTATATATGGCATCTGTATTAATTATAGATAAATTGTACACAACAATATGAGCCCTGTGACTTCGACCATCTTAATTACATTGCCAACATAACACACCATAACAGCTACAAAGAAATACGCTGTGAATACATGTGATCTTACCAGCATGTTTTTGGAATATCCATCTCTTTCTCTCACTTTCTGTCTCTCTCTCTCTCACACATTCAATAATAACAACAAAAGTCTCTTTTTTTTTTATACCGTATTTATATTCATGAGCTTAGAGTAAAATGAAATGACAGTGTATGTTTTTAGTTTTTACATTAGTACGGTTTGTTTGGCAAGTATTGAATGTCACAGACATTTTTTTCGGGCCTGGTCCTTTTATTTTTCATACACAGTACTCCAAAATAATGATCATCATTTTACAGATAATTTGTCATACTCTGAAACAGATAATAATTTATAGTGTACAAAAAGTTACAAGAATTTCAGTTGCATAGAAATTTAATAAAAGACAGTGGATTATGTTGCGCCTGAGCATTTCATGAGGTCACTGCTTGTAAAGGAAAAGAGTGAATTTATTTAATTTCTTCAGAGTTCCTCGCTTCAAACAGAGAATGTCTTTTTACTGCCCTCCACATGGAAACCTGTATGCTCTACTAGATGCAGCAAAGATTGCAGACTGCCTTCTGTGTGTGCTCTCAACAGATAGAGGGATTGATGACTATGGAGAACAATGTCTTTCCTGTCTGTTCGGTCAGGGGCTTCCAGCAGTTACGCTGGCACTGCAGGTAGGAAATGGCTTTAGAGCAAATTGTAGTTTTTTGCTTTTTCAGCAATATGGTAGAGATACCATGATATTACTTTGTGTCTGTCCTACAATAGTAAAACTCTTTTTAGAAGTTCAGTGTGCCTTCATTTTATTTCCATATACCTATTCACACATTATGATGCAAATGCCTTTGCTTAGGCTACACTGGGTTAGTGTACCAATTCGGCAACTTCCATTCTGTCTCAATCTCGGACCTTAGGCCTTCACCATATCCCACTTCAGGACATCCTCCTCACAGCAGTGGTGACATACCTGGATGATATACTGCAAACACATTTGGTAAGTTTGGTTTTGGTTCATGATATGAACAACCTTCTCTACCTCATTTGCGGTTTTGGGTGGATAGTCAATGTGGAGAAGTTGGATCTTGTCCCTTCTCAATATTTTGTACATCTAGGTATGGAGTTTGTAACTTGTATCCACCTGGTTTATCTTCCTCCCAAATGCATTGACACTATTGTTCATGTGCTAGAGAAAAGCATCTGTCATGATGTCATTTTGGCGAGGTAGTGTCTTTAATGCAGCGGCGGACCTCTGCAGATGGCCCTTCTGGCACAGTGGTTGCTGATCTCTGGTCATTTAGATCAGATCTAAGTCCAAGTCCCTGTCTTTAACCTTGATGAAGCAGTTGCATCTGGTAGCACTGGGTTCAGTTTGCAGGGAGAGTGAGCAGCATGCATGGTCCGTGGATCTGAACTACATGAAGCTCCTTTCTGAAAAGCATACTAATGATGCAACCTGGTTTTGTTTCTAAGAACAGTTTCCCGACGATATTCAACCAACAAATAACTATCTGCTCTCTCTCTTCAATCAACCCGTCAAGAGAGGCAAAGTTGGAGGACCCACTACACACCCTCAGATGCTATCTGAGATGCGTGGATAATGTCCTTGGCGTCCATCAAAGGCCATTCCTACCAGTTAAGGCAGGAAAGCAAGACATAACCCCACAAGCACTGGCCTCATGGCTAAAGTGGGTTATAAGATTGGCATTCTCTGAACTCTCACAATAGTAGGTGCAACTCATGAAGATTTCGGATCATGAAATACAAGCAATTTCCATGAGCCTGGAATTTGAACATAATGTCTCAATTCAAGACATAGTGGAGAAAGTTGGCTGGCATGCTCAGACAGTTACCATGCCCTGTTCATGACAGCACAACCTCAGTCCTGTGCATGACCTTGCAATTTTCGTGGATTCACATGGGAAACTTTTGAATGTAAGGCAATAGCCAGATACAGTATCCCATGGGAATCACCATCACACATGTATAAATGCATAATCTTTGGTTATGCTAATCTTATGTTAGGAGAAGTTCATTCTATCAGTAAAGCAGTCATCATGTTTCTTCAGGGTGACGTCGGTAGAGGTTGGATGATTAAGCATTTCCTCCTCCTCTTACCTATTCACCTAATGTTAATGTGATGGGGTAATGTATTTGATGGAGAAAGGACATTTTTTTAGTAAATTATGTTTCTCCCCAAATATTTACCCAGTCACATTACTATCAATCCCTCCTACCCTTCCCTGCAAATGCAAGCATTTTGTTATAAGTTTTACTCGAGCTTAAACTGGTCAAATCTCGGATATGGGTTATAACTTTGTGGGCTTAAGAGGAGTTATTCTGTAAGAGTTACTTCCCTTTGTCTGTATGATCGTCTATATGATCTATAGACAGATAAACGTTTTTCCATCTTTCAGGAAGGGCTAGATTCAGAGGTAGCAGAGAGTAATTCCTAATGTTAATGTGACATTAACAGTCAAGATGTATCTATCATGCATAAAAAATAATTTGGTAATGACTTAACCTAATGGAAAGTGTTCAGTCTCATGAAAAAAATGACCATTATTTGTCATCAAATATTTATGCAATGTTTTTCGTGATGAATATAAAAAAAAATTATATGAAAGATTATGAAATATTGATAATCATCATTATTGTGACCTGAGTTTGATATTTTGTGACCAGAGATGTGATAGTATTATGTGCTTCTAAAATATTTTACAGACTGTAGAAGACATGTGACATTTTGATGGAGTTTTTGTTCCTAAATAGATTTGTGTTTCTGTGTAATCAGTTTACATTGATGGAGTTTTGTTCCTAAATAGATTTGTGTTTACATTGATGGAGTTTTTTGTTCATAAATAGATTCCTGTTTCTCTGTAATCGATTTACATATTAGAGTACAGTTCTTAAATTTATCTTCAGTTCAAAAATGTGGCAACTAAGCATATATGTCGATAACTTTTGAAATATATGATACATTTCATTTGTTCTTCTTTTTCTTCTTTTCCTAATGCTTATTATCTATTGTGATACTGGTTATTTTTAGCTCTACTGGTCATAGATAAGTAGAGATTATGGGATGATCTGTTGTCCATTGTCTGTCCATCCGTTAGCACAAGTTTGTTATCACTACTCCTAACATACATGCAGGATTGCCATGAAACTTTACACACACATTCATCCCATGGTCTAGTTGGTCGTAGATAAAAATGGTGCTGCTCGGACATCCAATATGGCCACAACAGTGACCATCTTGAAAATCTTGTTATCACTACTCCTCCTGAATGGGGTTTTCACTAAAAGACTTATTATGATGTCTAGTTGGTCCTAAGAGAAAATGGTGCAGATCTGACATCCAGTATGACCACCATGGTAGCCATCTTGAAAATCTTGTTATTGCTACTACTTCTAAATGAATGGTCATATCAACGTGCGGTTTTCATTTTAAGACTTTTTATGATGTCTAGTTGGTCCTAAATGAAAATGGTACTGCTCTGTCATCCAATATGGCCACCATGGCAGCCATCTTGAAAATCTTGTTGTCCCTACTCCTCCTGACTCCTTATCATGTACTTGATCCTAAATAACAATGGTGCTGATCCGTAGTCTGATTTGTTTGTCCCGTAACACAAGTTTGTTAGGGCGACTCCTCCTAAATATATATATATATATATATATATATATATATATATATATATATATATATATATATATATATATGTGGACACATATACATACATACACATGGACATATAGATTAAAATTTAAGATCCCTGATCATAACTATCAACTCACTTAGAATATATTTTTCATGGCACTGTGTACTGTGACTTGTATTGTGTTTGAAAGAAGTCTAATCATGATTAGTTTCATTGTCATCTACACTTTGATGAAGTATATTGGTGTCTACTTGGGCTTGGAGGAGAAGGTGTTATATATTTAGGAACTACGTGGCTTGTGCCTGCTTGTGCAGGTGAAGGTGTAAAGAAGTGGGGTCTTGCTTGGTCAGCACTACATGTGCTTGGATTTTCACTATCTTGATTAGTGGCATTGTCTTCTACAATTTGCTGAAGTGTATCTGGGTCTACCAGGGCTAGGGTTGAGGTGTTAAATAATTAGGCCCGTGTAATTTGTGTCTACTTGAACAAGTGAGTTTATAATTAAGTATGGCTTTGATTGGCAGACACTGATAGGAGTTGCAGTTATGGGCCAAGCTGAGGATGGCTGTGGTGACACAGTGCTTGTGTTAGATATATTGTTTATGTCTTAACACAGTTCAAGAAATCCATGATAAGTCTAAGCCAAGCATCAACTGACCTGAAATAAAATGTTATTTGTTGATGGGAATACAGTACATTTAACTTTATTTTCATGTGAAGTGGTGATTTTGGACACATACCCCTGTTGATATGAGTATTTGTAGAATTGGAAATCTGTCCTAGGTTCATTCATTTGCTTCAGTGATGAGTTGTTCATGACATGAGTAGGGATACAGTCTTGATTTTCTTTGATGTGGATAAAATCTGCGATTGATTTTCTGTATGAATTTACTTCGACATCATCAATATTCTCTTGGATGAATCCAGAGGACTCAAATAGACTGGATCAATTACAGTTTTTTTACAGTATTGATATTGTTAGATTTACCACCATTTTATATGCTTGCAGAAGTCTGATAAGTGTTTTTAAAAAATAATACAAATTTTAACAGCATCAGTCACAATGAGGATTTACCAAAAGCATGATTAGTTTCATTGTCTTCTAGACTTTGATGAAGTATATTTGGGTTTACCTGGGCTTGGAGAGAGGGGGTGTTAGAGGTGTTATATATTTAGGCACTATGTGGCTTGTGCCTGCTTGTGCAGGTGAAGGTGTAAAGAAGTGGGGTCTTGCTTGGCTATTACTACATGTGCTTGAATTTTCATTATCTTGATTAGTGGCATTGTCTTCTACAATTTGCTGAAGTGTATCTGGGTCTACCAGGGCTAGGGGGGAGGCGGTGTTACATAATTAGACCCTGTGTAGCTTGTGTTGACTTGAACAAATGAATTTATAATTAATTATGGCTTTGATTGGCGGGCACTGATAGGAGTGGAGGTTATGGGCCATGCTGAAGATGGCTGTAGTGACCCAGTGCTGGTGTTAGATATATTGTTTATGTCTTAACACAGTTCAAGAAATCCATTATAAGTCCAAGCCAGGCATCCACTGCCCTGAAATAAAATGGTATTTGTTAATGGGAATACAGTACATTTAACTTTATTTTCATGTGAAGTAGTGATTTTGGACACACACCCCTGTTGCTTTGAGTATTTGTAGAGTTGGAAATTTGTCCTAGGTTCATTTATCTGCTTCAGTGATGAGTTGTTCCTGACATGGATAGGGATACAGTCTTGATTTTCTTTGATGTGGATAAAATCTGGGATTACTTTTCTGTACGAATTTACTTCGATGTCATGAATATCCTCTTGGATGAATCCAGAGGACTCAAATAGACTGGATCCATTGACATTTTTTTACAGTATTGACATTGTTAGATTTACCACCATTTTATTTGTATGCAGAACTCTGATAAGTATTTTTTTTAAATAATACAATTTTTAACAGCATCAGTCACAATGAAGATTTTCCAAAAGCATTTAAGTACTTAGATGAACAATATCCATGATGAATTAATCCTAGATGAACGAATAATCATATGATATTCACTGATTTTGACAAAGTACTTCTAAGCAATTGTTTACCTGGCCACCATTTTGCAGCATGAATGAAATGATGCAAAGCCACATGTTTTCATCATTCAAAATGGTAGACATGTTTAAAAGGAAAAAATGGTCTCATCTTGATTTCCTGGAAAAAAATTGTGCAGTAGAGCATCAGTCCCTTCTAGGGACTCTTGTTAGTTTGAAGTGACAATAAACTATAACTATTCAACTTCATTTCAAACAAGATATTAGGTTTTTTTAAGGTAAAGGGACTGCGAGAAGTATCAAATGGTGTCATACCTCTGTGTTTGAGTTCTGCTGGGAAATGTAACAGAGATGCTGCCAGGCTGCGGGATTATGGGTTTCTCACAAAAAAGGCTGGGAGTCATGCAACTTTTCAAAACCAATGTGGGAAAGATCACGCAAACTACCTGTGGTTCCCATGATTTGTCATACCCAATATGTGATTTTAAAATTTTTAAAAAGAAATTTAGGTTGATCAAGTCAGTGTCTTTTGTCCATGATCTCAATCAATCCTATACTTGTAGAGATTATTGTTTGAATACAAGCACAATATCTGCTGTCATATTGCAGAAACTATCAAGGTGTTTCAATTGAATTGTCTCCTAGTGGGTCATAGCAAATTGATCCATCAATCAGCCATTAGGGAAATATCTGAAGCACAGCAGCAGTGAGTCATGTTGAAACAAAAAATAACTGATTTCTTTAGGGAAGTTGGTGAGATTAAAATATTATCTGTTAAGGATGAAACTAGGAAGGAGGACGGATCTGATGGTTTGACACTCACTGAACATAGTGCAGAAAGCAGTGATACAGAAATAGCCAGCACCTTGTTGTTTAGGCAAAAAAAATTATATATCGACAGAAATATTCTAGGAACAACAGGCGTGAATTAAGGGAAATTTTTTTTGTTTGGATATATATCCTGAAAACCAGTTTCTGAATCTATTCAGACTGGCCATATTTGCAGTGGTTCTTCCTTTATAAAAAGCTAATTGTGAGAGGGGATTCGGTTCTTGAAGCAAAATTCACAATACTCCAAGGAATAGGCTAATTACAGGCCTTTGAAACTCTATCACTGTAGTAAGAAAATGTCAATATCTGAGAAAGAAACTATTTTTAAAAACTATATATCTATAGGATTTGTTTGTTTTTTATCTTATATATTCTGACATTTTCTGACTACGGTAATAGATTTTGAAATGCCTGTGGGCTAACATCCGAAAACAGTAAATAAACTGATGACTAGACATATAAGGGTATCCAATAGTGATCTTCAGTTTGCAAAGTCTCTTTGAAGTGGAGTGATAAGAAACAAAGAAGAATATTTACCAGCTGAGCAAACTGAATTAGCTATGCAAATACATTATACATTTATTGTCAAAGAAGTGAAACAAAGTCATTATATGCTTGTTTTAAATTAGGTGTTCGTATGCCTTATAATAATATTGTCACCCATTAGCTGCCATTTGGCATTGTTTACTCTTTCCCCCACTAAGGATTCTTCCCCCCCCCCCCCTTCTCTGGAGGTAGGTGTGGAGGAACTTCCCACTCGTAAGAAAAGTTCTGGCAGCATCTCTGATGTAAGAAGATAATTCTATTTTTGTAAGGTAAAGGGACTTTGAGAAATACCTAATGGTGTTATACCTCTGTATTTGAGTTCAGCTGGGAAATGTGACAGAGATGCTGCCAAGGAGCGGGATTATGGGTTTCTCACAAAAAAGACTGGGAGTCATGTGGTACCTCAGTGTTTGCGTTCAGCTGGGAAATATAAGAAGGCAATTAGGATTTTGGAAAGTTAAGGGACTGTGAAATACCTAATGTTGGCATACCTCGTTGTTTGAGTTACGCTGGGAAATACAAGAAGGCAATTAGGTTTTTGGAAAGTAAAGGGACTGTGAAATACCTAATGGTGTGATACCTCGTTGTTTGAGTTACGCTGGGAAATGTAAGAAGGCAATTAGGTTTTTGCAAAGTAAAGGGACTGTGAGAAATACCTAATGTTGTCATACCTCGTTGTTTGAGTTACGCTGGGAAATGTAAGAAGGCAATTAGGTTTTTGGAAAGTAAAGGGACTGAATACCTAATGGTGTGATACCTCGTTGTTTGAGTTCAGCTGGGAAATGTAAGAAGGTAATTAGGTTTTTGCATGGTAGAGGGACTGAGAAATACCTAATGGTGTGATACCTCATTGTTTTAGTACAGCTAAGAAACATAAAAAAATATTCTTATAAAATTATATAATGTGCAGGGTTTAACATGATGTGAAAATTGTGTAACACTTATTGGAACTGTAAATGATGCACGACATTCTCAATCAGGAGGTCTGGTTTTCATAGTGAATTTGCTAAAGGTGCTTCTGTTGTACATTTCATGTCAGTGTTATCAGTGTAGAAATGAAGTGTTGTTTTTAATTGGTTTTCGTATTACTGCAAATGACCAGCACATCAGTTATCTAAACATGGATGCTATATGTCAAGTTGCTTATTGTCAAGGTTAATATCCAATTTGTTACATCACACATACCATACCACATACCACAGTGATGATCACACCAGCAGGATGTCATCCTGTAATTACTACCCTGTGTAAATGATGTGTACATGTTATGCTGAAAACATGACTACCCTGTGTAAATGATGTGTACATGTTATGCTGAAAACATGACTACCCTGTGTAAATGATGTGTACATGTTATGCTGAAAACATGACTACCCTGTGTAAATGATGTGTACATGTTATGCTGAAAACATGACTACCCTGTGTTAATGATGTGTACATGTTATGCTGAAAACATGACTACCCTGTGTTAACGATGTGTACATGTTATGCTGAAAACATGACTACCCTGTGTAAACGATGTGTACATGTTATGCTGAAAACATGACTACCCTGTGCAAACGATGTGTACATGTTATGCTGAAAACATGGTATTACTTTAATACCCTTATACTTTCATCAGAGTGGTTATAAAAGCTCATGGCTGCTGTGAGTTTATAAAACCCTGATCATATGGAATGCATGTATTGTAAATTTAAGTCAGTATAGGATTAATGTATTTCCTACAGTCATTTTGTGAGAGATCTGTTTGAATTATCTGAATGGACATTTTCAGTGAAATATATGCTGTAAAAAATATGCTGGCTTTGGTAAACAAAAAACAAATTAACCTTTTAAAAAAAGAATTGTTAACTTCAAAGTTTTATTTTATGGAAACCTTTGTGTTCTCGTATAGTTACTCCCATTAATTTACCTTAACAGTAATTCATTATTTATTATTTTTTATTCATATTCTAAAAATGTTATACCTAATATGTATATATATATATATATATATATATATATATATATATATATATATATATATATATATATATATATATATATATATATATATATATATATATATAATAATAATAAAATAAAAATAATAATACAGAGTTTTATACTTTTCAAAGTTTCTTAAAAAAAATATTTGTATTTCATTTCTTCTTAGTAGTTCTTGAAAATGTGTGAAAATCTGAAACTATATATAGCAGTTGAAGAAGATTAAAAAGATGAACTTGAATCCCACTTAGAGAAATGTGATGAACTGAATTTGCAGTCTAGTTTTTAAGATTAAAAAAATGAACTTGAATTCCACTTAGGGAAATGGGATGAACTGAGTTTGCAGTCTAGTTCTTAAGCAGAATTATATGGGCCTCTTGCTCTCGCAAAATGTTTGTATACAGTTTTGATCAATATAAAAGTGACATAGTAAAGCCAAGTTCTAAAATCAAATGAAATAAATTAGGCAGCAAAAATAGAATAAAATTGAATCAATCCTGCATTATAAGAGTGACAGTGATACACTGAGGGACATTATAGTGAGGGACTTCTGTACTTATCATTCAGATATGGAGTAAATATTAATGACTTTTAGTTTTTTATTATTTTGAATTAGAAATAAATATAGTTTATGACAAATAAGAACTCCTTATGGCAAATGAGATGTGGTAGCAGTGAATACATTACCACTTCTGTGTGCCTAAATATGTATGTTTGATAAACTATATTTATTTCCATGCTTGTATGAATTTTGTATTAGAACATCACATTATTCTCAAGTTATGATTGGCTGACTACAGGGTTTTGGTAAAGAACAGTTTGCTTTTCCCCTTGACTCAAGAATATTATATTTGCTTATGCAGAGGTTTCAGTATGAAACAAAGTTGCAGGTAAATTGGAAAAGTAGCAGACTAAATTGGAAAATCAGCCATGGGGAGTGGGTCAAAGCCCTCCTGAAACTGAAATGGTGTGCTTGTATGAGCTCAGTTTAAACTGTCTATCCATGATGGAGAGATGTGAAATTTATTTGAAATGAATATCTTAGCCACTAGCTGATACAAAACATCTGAAAAAAAGAAGCAATTATTCATGTATTTTTTTATTTCATTTGAATATGATTGCATGCAATTATTGAGTGATGCTGATATTCGTCATCGAACACTTATCATAAAACTTGTATTCATCATGAGTCAGACTCAGACACCATACTTGGAGGCAAACCCACTTGTGTCCCACTGTCTGTGGTAATCACACCTGGTCTTGGATGATCTATGTTCATCATGTACTTTTATCTGTTGTATTTCGATCAAACTATAAGCAAAATGGTTGACATCTTGATCATTTGTTACCATTCGTATTGTATGTGTAAGCGTCTGCTAACCTATCTTATTCATCTCAGTTTCATATTTCAACACCAGCTCCCACCTCAGTACTGCATAATTTATAGAGCAATCTTATGATAATTTGTTGAAAACTATTTTTATGTTTTTTATTCAGCCATTTTGTATAGTAGCATCCTCTGTCGTCTCTTCACTGCTGGAACATGATTACCCCTCTTGATCATGATCAATTGGGTGCTAAAGTAAAGAGATGAAACATTTATGGTTCTCTTTCATGGAGATTGAATCATGTGTCAGGCATGCATTTCCAATAATGTCAGAAAGGAAGAACCAAGCGTCTTCTAGACTTGGACCTATCTTATTGACTAAAAGAAAATAATCATAATTGGATCAACAGTCTCTGACATAATATGTTGGTGAATTATGAAACTAATAAAATGAACTCTTTTGAAATTCTGGAATTGCAGGCTGCACTTCCTGTACAAATAAATGGTGAAAATTCGCCACCTACTGGCTCATATTGAAACCCCTGGCTGTGGTGATTATACCTGTTTGGCAGGCACTACTGCCATGTATGACATCACATTACATCATATGAAATACTAAATCTGTTATTGTCTCTCTTGAGAACTGTTTTCCTACAGTGTTTTCTGGTTGGGTATGGTGTTCTTGTCTTTGACTCGGGTAATATATCCACCTAACAATACTATAGGTGAACAGTTCCCTTGAGGGAAGGCAATAACAGAATAGTATTTGCAACTGGTTTTTATTCTTTTCAAGGGTTTAAAGACTCTTCCTCAGAAGAAACAACATGAGGCCAGAAAACTTGTGCAGAAAAAACTGGAGAAAAGGTAAAGAAAATATTTCTACATCTTAATTATACATACAAAAATCAGATTCATTAATAGTGAATCTCTATTTTTCTTAATGTCCATCAAAGCTTCTTTAAGTATACATCCAAAAATCAGATTCATTAATTGAAAATCTCTCAATTTTTCTTAATGTCAAAGCTACTTTAATTTGCCATGACAACCAGTCTTGGCTTGTAAGTGCATCTGTTTTGAACAGTATCGCAACTGTGTCACTGTTGCAAACTTTTCATGCTTACTGGATGTCTTAGGAATACCTTTATCAAGCTATGATACTTCAAAATGTTTTGATTGTGCTTGCACCACTGGCATGACATAGGTATCACATTTTCAGGAATGACCACAGCAGCATTAATGTTATTATTCTGTGTTAATGATGTTGAAGTATTAAAAATTTTGAAAAATTGATATAGCTAACTGTCTTTGAAGAAACTATATAGAGACATACTACCAGAGAAAATCTTAAAACTTTCTAGTTAACCCTATGCTAGGATAAATTCTCATCATATGGTCAGGTATTTCCCGTCACAGAAATCGATTCGCTACGCAATAGCAACAGGTAGGTACTGCATAATTAAAATTAGTTTTACCCCCCAAAAAATCTACATGTTCATGGAGCACTTACCTCTTCATTTAAGTAATATATGTGATGCAATTGTCACTGCCTTATATATGAAATATATAGAATTTTGTTCTGTATAGGTTCTTTATGGGTTGAAAATTGTTTGTTTTAGGGATTTTCATGTGGGGTGGGGGGATGACTCTAAAGGAGATAATCATAAAGAATCAGTTTTGCTGTGCCAGTCTTTTACTAATTCAGTTTCTCCATTTTCTGATGAGTTTTAAAATGTATACAAGTTGATTGTTATTGAGGTTCTAAACATCTTTGACTATTTTACCTTTGGTTGGCACTACATAGCCATGTTTGTGCTGAGGTGCCATAAAACACTACTACATACATTCAATCCTTGACTATTTAGACCCTTCTGCTTTCTAACTTAACAGCTGTTTAAAATAACTGGGTAAAGTTTTATATACTTATATGTTGTCACTAGAAGATGTGTTGCATTGCATGGTTGAGGTCTTATCCTCAAGGTCAGGGTAACTTTTTAAGATTTCTTATGTTGTGCTGTATATCATAAACACTGTTTGAAGTACAGGGATGAACCAGGGTACACTTAAGATTTTTAATTTGATGGCATCTCATGTGTCACAGTCAAGGTTTTATCTTCAAGTTCAAGGTCAGGGATACATTTTTTACCCCTTTTTCTGCACTTTTCCACTATTGCCCTTCAAGATAATGCAATGAAACTTGCTCACTTTCCATGTCTATCCAGTAATTTTACAGCGCATTGTGGAAGGTTATAGTCCGATTTCATTATTGTCAACTTTTGTGACCTCACCATTGTAGGCAGGTGACAAATATTCACTGAATTTGTTAGGTCAAAGTCATAGGTCTTGATGGTTTATACAACTTGTACATTAACTCGGCAAGCTAGAGTAATTTGACCAAACTTTTTTACTAACAGCAATTATCTGCCAAATTTTTACAGAATTTAAAAAAATAAAAATTAATCCACATGAACATTTTGGGAGTGTGAAAATAAAAAGGAGATAAACAGCATTTCACACAATTTATATCTGAGATGTGCATATGCCTAAATCTGGAGAATTATAAGGAAAAAAACATGACTAAGGAATTTCTAAGGAATCAAGCATTTCTAACAGCTTTTTGGGAGCAGTGAAAACATTACAATTCAGCGTATGGAAATATTTTATTTCCCGTTGCAGATTTATATCCCTCTTTTATCCTCAGTAATTCAGTGCATGTGTCAATAATTATTTTTTCAATCTTTAGGAATGTAACTTAAGGAACAAGATTTATGAGAGATAGCTGTAACATAATTTGACTTTTCCAGGTTTCCAGCTGAAAAGTTTCATTCTCTGGACTCTGCACAGGATGCATTGTTGGTAATGAGACAAATCACATGTCAAAAACTTAGACCAATATACTACAGGCAGTCCAGACCCCATCTGGTGGCAGAAAATGTCACTTTTGAAATGAAAAACTCAGATGTAAGTGATTTTACTTGCTTTACTAGGTACTTTTTATGTAAATAATTAAATGAATAAAATCTGTGTCTCATAGGTCTTTTGACTGTTTAATTTTGCATATGCCTGCCTTAAGGTAGAGTGTATTATGTTATGATGTTGTCCATCCATCCATCTATCTGTTACAAATGTTGTTTCCACTCAGTAACTCAAGTTGTCCATGATCTACTGTTACCAAACTTTGTGGATGGTTTGCACTTGC
The DNA here is from genome assembly GCA_029931535.1 of Margaritifera margaritifera. NCBI lineage: Eukaryota > Metazoa > Mollusca > Bivalvia > Unionida > Margaritiferidae > Margaritifera > Margaritifera margaritifera. The sequence continues at coordinate 957,885 of JAQPZY010001421.1, read as the reverse complement.
GGTAAGGAAGGACCAAATTGATTTTGATGTCAAAATGTCAAAAGTTGTCACTGTGACTGGAAGAATACAAATGGTTTCTGCACAATAACTTTTCTCAACCATCTTCATTTACCAAACTTTATGGATGGTTTGCATTTGGTTGAAGGAAAAACTATACATGTTGGGGTAAAAAGTTCAAAGGTCAAGGTCACTGACTGAAAGATGAAAAAAGGTTACTGCACAGTAACGTTAGATCTACATCACTGACCTGGACCAAACTTTGTGGATGGCTTACATTTTACACTTGGGTTAAGGAAGAAGCCTATTGATTTTGTGGCCAAATGGTTTAAGGTCAAAGTCACTGTGCCTGAAAGAAGAAAATTGGTTTCTACACACACATTTCAGTTATATATGTGGAAAACTATCAGACACAGGGCAGACATATTATTTGATGTTTACAGTACTCTTGCTATGGCAAGATATAACATTGTTAAGACACATTACTCAGTTTTTATCACAACAAAATATTTGATCTTGGTCAAAAATCGTTTTTCTTTTATATGGTGTTCTTTGTGCAAGATAATGTTCTGTGTTTATCTATATGTATGACTGTATCCACACCTAAACAAAATGTATGCATATATTGCTGGTTATTTTTGATTTTTATAAAATATATGGATCTTTACTGAGCTGGTGATTTTGATTTTTTACAAAATGTATGGATCTTTACTGAGCTGGTATTTTTGATTTTTACAAAATGTTTGGATCTTTACGGAGCTGGTAATTTTGATTTGTACAAAATGTATGGATCTTTACGGAGCTGGTGACACTAAATGATGTGCATAATTCTTATAGTAACAGAAAAGAAAAATATTGTATTATTGGTGAAAGTGCTTGTTTTATTGATACTTCTGAAAAGAACACAATGCATTATTTATTCCATGATAAAGTGCACATTGGGGATAAAACATGGCTGCCATGTCTTTGCTAGTCTTTGGAAATGTAATCCCTCTCAAGATATTTCACATGAGTAATTATTTCAGTTCATCTTTCCTGTTTTGATTTCAGTGTAAGATATTTAAATGATTTAGAAATCTTTGAAAACAAATACTGTAAAGCTGGTCTTCAGAGACCACCCTATCTGCAAATAAAATATGATCTATTGAAACAGGTGGTCTTTCACTAGAGGTCATTAGATTGTATTTAAAAATTTATATTTACATTCATAATCTGGTCTTAAAATGACAGGTGTCCTGTACCTCAAATGGATTGACCTTGTTTCTTTAAATAATCTGCTTACAGAGCGAGACTGGTACCCTGAAGTTGACTGGTTACCTGCGAGGTCGAGCCCTTTCTGTAAATGGACTGGTTCACCTACCGGGCTGGGGTAACTTCCAGATGCTACAAATAGATGCTCCCAAAGATCCCCACCCACTCAACACTAGGTATAACAACAAGCCAAAGAAAAAGTCAGCAGAAAGTCAGGTAAAAAGACTACCTATAGCATTAGCTGAACATGTATTTTATGAGGGGAGTGATTCTTTAAAAAGAGAATGATGGTGAGTGTTTCTTTAAAAGGGAGAGAAAAAAGATACATCCCAAAGTATTTAAATAAAATTAGATAGACTTCACATAGTTCCTATGATCTACTACTTGATCACACTCATTTTTACTCTGACATCAGAATTTTATAGAGCTTTTCAAAAGGATATTTTCCTAGTAAAAGTTCAAACATTTTTCATGTTTCATAAGATACCACCAGAAAGATAATGCTCATTCCTAGGTAAATCAGTACCAGCATCGACATTGACATCTGCCCAGATAAAAAATAAATACATATGTACATCATCATTGCATCTCAACCATTCTTTCTTTGTAGGTATTAGGCAACAGTTTGGAGTGGGTTTCAAAGCACTTACTCTCAGGGGAGGGGGCTAAGTGTGAGTGGGGGTGGGGTGGGGTAAATGTTTAAATAAATGTAGATTATTTGTACATTCTTGATTAAGTTTTTGTATTTAGTTCATAACCACAGTGTGACAGATTTTTATATGCCTGTCTTAAGGGCATCATGTTATGATGTCCATCTGTTTCCCGTTTTGTTTCTACATAGTAACTAGAGTTCTTCACCATCTGCCATTACCAAACCAAACTTGCATTTGGGCAAGGTAGAAACCTATTGATTTTTGTCTAAAAGGGTCAGAAATCAAGGTCACAGGGACTGAAAGATCGAAAACTGTTTCCACCCTGTAACTTGACTTTTATAACAAATACCTTGACAAAACTTTGTAAATGACTTGTATTTGAGATAAGAAAGATACATATTGACTTTGGGGTGAAAAGTTTAAAGTACAAGGTCACATTGGCTTTAAGAAGAAAAATGATTTTTGCATGTTGAGTTCTTTAATACCTACTTTTACCAAATTTGTGTGGATGGCTTGCATTTGAGATGTGGAAAGACACCTATTTCATGTTTGGATCAACAGGTCAATGGTCAAGGTCACAGGGACTGAAAGAAGGAAAAATGATTTCCACAACTACTTAAGTTCTGTACCATATGCCTTGACTAAACATTGTAGTTGGCTTGCATTTGAGACAAGCAAGACACCTATTGATTTAGGGGTTAAAAACTTGGTGAGGGGATGTTTCTTGATCAGTGCTACACCATCATTACAAAAGTGAACCATTGTGACCCATATTTCACAATTACTTACTTTGGTAACATTGTGTTTTAAGTTTATTTCTCGAGCACTGTTCATGCTAGAATCATCAGACTAGATGATTGTATGCATATCTGTTAGTGCCAGACCCATATATGACAAAAGAAAGTGCCTGTGACCTGCATTTTACATTTTACTAACTTATGTCAATTTTTTGTTAACTAGTGACCAAATAGATTTTTTACACCTGGTATACATACTGTTATACCTGAAACCATGAAAAGTTTTAATGGAATACTACACCCTCATTACATAAGTATGTCACTGTTACTGATGTTTAATGCTTGTCTGACTTTGGCTTAGTTACTAATTGTTTGTATGCACCTCTGTTAGTACCACCATAAAACAAAAGAAGGTTACTGTGATCTACATTTCACATTTCACTGACTTAGGTTCAGTATTTGCATTTAGCTTATGACTACATTGGTTTTTTGCATGTTACATACAGATTATCCTATCAAGAATCATGCAGCTTGGTGAGGAATGCATCTTGATAAACACTACACCCTCATTGGAAAAGTAGGTCATTACAGCCCATATTTAAAACTTCACTGACTTGGGTTTAATTTTGTTTTTGATGTTCATTTCTCAGGCACTGTTAATGCTAGAATCCTGAAGTTGATGATGTTATGCATCTCTGTTAGTACCACACCCGTAAAACAAAAGAAGCTTACCATGACTTATATTTTGCCTTTTATTAACTTTAGTAAAGTTTTGCCTTTAGCTCATGAACACAGATGTTTCCATGTGCTGTACATCCTAGTCTACACAGAAGGCTGTTTCAGATCAGTGCATATAAGAGTATAAATAAAGTAAACTGTCTGTATTAGTGACTATACATTGTATGTTGTGATATATTACTCTTAACAGATTAACTGTGTATTTTACATGTGAATAAGTATGTATTTGAAGAGTGGACTCCATGCATTTCATGCGAGGTCTTGGCTGTAGTGGTTAATCAAGGTAATTACATAAACTACACTTCTAATAGTGGTCATAGTCATTGTTAATCCAAGGTTACTCAGAGCCCATAATTTACAGCCAGTAAAATCTGACTTTTAGGGGTGGATAATGATAATAGTTTTTGAAGCAGATATAATGAACATTGATTTGAAGAAGAAAAGTTATTTCATTTTTATCAACTCACTATAGTGGTTTTACTTCGATATCATAGAAAAGAATGTTCTTTTTTTATCGTTTTATGTCTTTTATGCCCCCATGGCTAATGTTTTGTTGTCAAGATCACTCTAGTCTAAATTTGTTTTCTGCATGATAACTAATGTTTACAATGGTCACTTGAGAGTAGGTAGATGTGAGCTTTGTAATCATAGATTATATTATGGTTTTATTACTTTCAGTTAGTCATGGGTAGGCCATCAGTAACATCTTGTAAATTCACCTTTATGCCTGGTATACCAGTTGGAATTTACACAAATTTCTACAAAGTTTAAATAAATAAAATATTTAAAGACCCAATGTAAAATGATCCACCTGTAAAGAAAATAGGAACCTCCACACCGTCGGAGTCCTATGCATGAAAAACATGATCTTCCCCACCATCCAAGTCATATGCATGAAAAACACGAACCTCCCCACCTTTGGAGTCATATGCATGAAAAACATGATACCCCCTATTATAGGAACCTCCCCACAATCAGAATCATGTGCATGAAAAACACGAATCTACCGACCATCAAGTCATATGCATGAAAAACATGATACCCCCAATTATAGGAATCATTCCCACCATCAGAGTCATGTGCATGAAAAACACGAACCACCCCACCATCGGAGTTATATGCATAAAAAACATGATACCCCCAATTATAGGAACCTCCCCACCATCAGAGTTATGTGCATGAAAAACACAATCCACCCCATGATCAGAGTCATATGCATGAAAAACACGATTCTCCCCACCATCAGAGTCATATGCATGAAAAACACGAACCTCCCCACCATCGGAGTCATAGGCATAAAAAACATGATAACCCCAATTATAGGAACCTCCCCACCACCAGAGTCATATGCATGAAAAATACGATCCTTCTCCACACCATCAGAGTCATATGCATGAAAAATACGATCTTCCCCAGCATCAGTCATATGCATGAAAAACAAAAACCTCCCCACCACAAGAGTCATATACATGAAAAACACGAACCTCCCCACCATCAGATTCATATGCATGAAAAACATGATACCCCCAATTATAGGTACCTCCCCACCATCAGAGTCATATGCATGAAAAACACAATCCTCCCCACCATCAGAGTCATATGCATGAAAAACATGATATCCCCAATTATTATTCACTAAATGGGGTCATGAGTTAGAAGTTTGCTATTAGATACAAAATTGTACAGTTTTTTGGATGCTACATTCCTCTACAATAAATCCCCAGGATGTTGAGATGGAGTCCAGGGATGAAGTGCGTGTTCTGGAGAGGGCTGACCCCTCACACCAAGAGTCCCTGCAGTCTGAGGTGGTCCCTGACCTCATGGAGGGGGAACAGACTTGGCCCACAGAGGAGGAGCTGGCACAGGCTGAAGGTAAACATCTTCACATCGGCCAAGACTGATATTAAAGGCCTAGTTTCTAGGTCATCTGTTGGCCAGAGGAGATGGGCAAAATGTATATCATCTGACCAAATATAAAACCTATGGAATGCTTTTAACACAGGTCAGTAACAAGTTGAGCAAATATATCTCATGTAATATTAACTGTGTTTCCCATAGTTTAATAATGCTATATCTCCCTATTCTTCATGTAAGATTCCTGTCACACAGAAGTATAGTTATGCACAATATTGTCAGTGAAATACCAGGGGAGCAAATCACATTGAACCTTGACAGAAATTCATTGTCTTTTTAAGCTACTGTTTGTAAGTAGCCTTGATATTTCATGCTTACAAAAAATGTATGAGTGAACTATGTCGGTGAATTTCAGAGGCAAGATTCTCATTACCGTATATACTCGCGCATAAGGCGATACGAACTGCAAACTGCATTAACCCACATCTGCCGTCGCATAATGCGCTGGCAGATCTGGGTCTATGCACTTTGTAAGGACTAATCAGTGGAACAAACAACATAGACCCTGATCTGCTGGCACATTATGCGTTGGCAGATCAGGGTCTATGTTGTTTGCATTTGGACCTAGATTATACGCGAGTATATATGGTAATATTAGTTTGATATTGTTTTTAGGGGAGCCACAATGACTCATTGGTTTGTGTGCTGGCCTCACAATTATTGGGTTATAGGTTTAAATCCTGCCTGTCTCATCCCAGGTCAGCTGCCATGGTGTGTCTCTTGGTGAAGCACTTTACTCCCATTGACTTGATACTAAATAGTCTTTCATGTACTGATTTGCTGTTAAACAGCAACCAACTATTCAGTCAATAAATCTGGAGGATATGCAACTTCCATGTCATATGGCGGGTAGTTACAGTACATGCATAATTTTTTTTTCTCAGAAATACCATTCAGTCCACCACAGACACAGCTTTGTGATTGTCGTGATTTTTATTACCCTGTCAATATTAAACAAGTAGTGGAATAAGTTTTATTGCCCTTCTGAAAAGTTGTAGCAATATAATTTTGTAATGGTGGCCACCCACAGCATTCCATGGTTCTTTTCATTGAATTACATTAACCAGTACAGAATGTTCTTTTCAAGCTGTATATTAACTTGCAATCTGCACACTATAATTTCCAAAATGTGTAAATAATGTACTTCTTCAAACAAGCCAAAACCAAAATAGTAACAGAATTGTTCTCACACAATTAAAAAATTATGCTGTGTATCATTCATGATGTTGGTATTTAGTTGCTAATGGAAACTTCTAAAATCTTCATAGAGGTGAGCTATGTAATTGTTGATTGCAATAACCCCTTTACCAATCTGATCGTTGTTTGGAATATAACATCATCACATACACCCCTTCTCTCAATACTACTCCCGCCCCAGGGTTGGGTCATGGGGCAAGAAATATATTGGGGACACATTTTTTAAAAAGTTTTAGGCCAAAGTTTTATCATCACTTACATTTCAGTAACCCCTTACCTGATTCATTTCATATTTAGAGTATAATATCATCGTATACTCACCTTCTCACAGTACCACTTCTGCCCCAGGGTAGGGCCATGAGGTCAACAGTTATAATGCCAACACATTTTAAAGTTTGTTTTCCTCACTTATATTTCCATAACCATTTACTTCATGTTTGGGATATAAAAAAACATCAGCACACACTAACCTTATGGATTTTACTACTCCTACCCCTGGGTCAAGTCTCTGGGTGGGGCCATGGGGTCAATACACATGGACACGTTTTGTTGAAAATTTTGATTCCAACTCTTGGGTTTTAATTAATTTTTTACTCAATTCGTTACAAATATAGAATAGTATATGATCCCAATCTCTGCTTTCTGCCTCTAATTTGTTGTCCCTGGGTTATGTCTCAAGATGAAGCCATAGACTCAAGAAGTAAGACACCTTTTGGTTAATGTTTTTTTTCTTCTTGATATTTAAATAAATCATCACCTAATTCTCTTTATAATGGAAATATTTTATATGATTCTCCTTCTGCCTATACCATTATTGCCCCAGGATTATGTCCCTGGGTGTGACCATAGGATCAAGAAGTAGGACACTTTATAAAATAATTTTATTATGTTGTTATTATTATTATTCAATAAAGCCTTATCCAATTCAATGCATATTTTGAACACAACATCATCGCTATCACCTTGTACAACACCTGCTGTTGGATTATGTAATTAGATGTGACTGTTGGGTAAAAAAATACTATAATTTGTCGGAGTTATAGCTTTTTTTGGCATCCAATTTGCACCCTGTTTGGAATATACAACAACATCATATACTTTGTTTACATTCCTGTGGCATTCCTGCCCTTGGGTCATGCCCCTGGTTGAGGCCATGGGTTCATGTAGTTATGAACTTTAATGTATCAATAGCTCATCTCGGGGCATATTATGCGTTTCTAAAAATATTTCTTGTTTAAGATCCTAGGTTCTTTTATTGTTTGCTGATTGGCATTTCACAGTCATATAAAAGGTTACATTCTCTCTCACAATAAATCAATCAGACTCGTATATGGCTAGATAGTGTATTAGAATTGTCTCATTGTCTAAGTGTACCAGTCTTAATAAGGACCCTGCATCAAGATGTGGTATAATAATCACCTTTTCTGTCCATGTCTGTTAATCTGTCTTGCCATTCACACTCTTAAAACCAACAAAACCCTGCAACTCTTAAACATAATTGGATGCCATTTCATCGGTTAATTGCATTTTGCATTTACATGTGCCATTTAAAAGTTTTGTCTCGAGGTAGAAATTTGACAGGGTTATTACCATTTTACATGTACATGTGCCTTTTAAAAGTTTTGTCTCTTGAGGTAGATATTTGACAGGGTTATTACCATTTTACATGTACGTGTGCCTTTTAACAGTTTTGTCTCTTCAGGTAGATATTTTACAGGGTTATTACCATTTTACATGTACATGTGCTTTTTATCCATTTTGTTTCCAGGTCTAATTTTGACAGGAATATTACCCTTTTTCCATCAAATTTAAATCCCCACTATAGCTCAGGAAGGATTCAATATATTCTGATGCAGTTTGGTATGAATATTGTCACATAGACTAAGATGCGACTTTCATGGGTTTTGTCACATGAACTCCATTTTGGATAGAGTTATGGCCCTTGACAGCTTCATATTTTTACACTGGATGTTGCTTGTGACTGGCACAGTTTAAAAACCATTCATTATATTCTAATGCAATATGGAATTAATATTGTCTCATTGTCTTTTATGGGTTTAGGCCATTCCTAAATGTGTCAACAAACCATTGGTTGATCATGCATGCAAAGGTGCCATCAGGGAATGGAAAAGGCCCAAATACCAAACCTTGTATGCTCAGAAACCAAGTTTCATTCCATCTTTTAGCATATGACTTTGTCCTCACCTAGAAACAGCAAATATCAGTGTTGAAAATACTGAAAAATTCTATGTACCAAGATCACCTTTTTTATAAAAAAAACCAAAATCATATTTGATCTTCGCCAATTTTAAAGTCTGCAACAAATCATCTCGTTTTTCAGAGTAAATTCAATGAAATCAGAGCCTTCTATTGTGACCATATGTCTCTGTATACAGATGTCTTGAAAGATGGAGGTAAGGTTGGAGCTTCCATTGCAACATCCATGGCACCATCTCCAGCCATTTACCAGAGAAAGCCGCCATTTTACAGCCATACTCAAATCTTTAAACAACATTGAAACCATTTAACAAACAAATTTCATCATATTTTTGGATTCACTTTCCAAACTGAAAACCTTGCAAAACCTTAAATTTCACAACCTGTTAGTATCCCAGATCTTACAGAAACATGATTTACTCATACAATCTGGAAAAAGTATTCTGTACTGTTGGATGCCTATTCACATTGGTATTAAGCGTAATGAAAAGGCAGATAAAGCAGCCAAAGTTGCGCAGCCATCACCAATTACTAACTTTAAATACATAAATTAGTATGTTCTATATACTTTGTTCCACAAAGTAGCATCAAACCCATCATTGGCAAGTGGCACCCCTCATATAGAACAAAACACAGAGACAGGGTGGTATTGTACTGATTGCATATAGGACACACATACCTGACTCATGCATACTTCTTGAAGGGTAAACCTTGAATAGAGTACATACCCTGCCACTGTCCACTGACAGGGGACCTCATTCTTGTTGAGTGTATCCACTTCTGCCCTGTGACTTATATTTTCCTTTTATGGGTTCTGTCTAGTCTACACCATTTTGTACAGAATTATGACCCTTGTCAGTCAACTTAATATCTTTACATGGAACATTGCTTGTAATCAACATAGCTCAAGAACCATTCAGCATATATGATGCAATTTGATGTGAACATTATTTCATAGAACAAGATGTGTGATTTTTGGGTTTTGTCTTGTCTACTGCATTTTGGACAGACTTTAGGCCCACAGCAATCAGCTTCATATCTTTACATGAAAAGTTGCTTGTATTGATGAGTCCTTGAAGGAGTTAGATTTCAAGTATTTCACATCAACATTTAGAGGAAGTATGGTCTCTGAATGCCCACCTTCTCTTAACTTTGGTGTCCCAACACAAGTTCCTCAGCTTAAGATCAAAAAAGAAGCAAATTGTATTGTGGTGGCCCTTTGCAATAGCTAATAGCTTTAGTTATTATTTGTTTCGTTATGGGATTTCCGACAAAAGACAGTCACTAAAATGAATGAACAAAAAATAAAAATTGCATAAAAATAAGTAAACAAGGGAGAATATATGCAATTCTAAGATACAGTTACTGGATTTATATAATAAACTTCCACATGGATTGGAAGTTTAATCAAAGAGACATCAAATTGAAAATCAAATCTGTGAAAGCTAACTTGTTTCAGTTTATGACATGTAATGAATTAGGAATTGTATCTGTCCTTGATCATATGCTATGATGCTAAAAATTGAAATGTTAAAAATACTTGAATCATCATATGCTATGGAAGAGCATTTTTAACATTTTATTGTTGTGTTACATTGATGCATAATCCCATAGGATTTTTATTATTTTGTCCCATTATCATTTGTGTAACATTATGTGCAACTTCAAGAAATATTACCACTTGCTCTGTAAGTTGCATCTAAGATTTTGGTTAGGTAAGTACTGCGATGCAAACTCACACATGCACAGTGTCTCTCTCTCACCATTTCATGTAAATTTGCTTATATTAAACTAATTTTCTCAGTGATATGGAAGATTTTTTTTTTTTAAATATGTTGTATAGCACCTTCCTTAAACATGTCATTGCTATGTGCAGCTGAGATAGACATGTCATTGCTATGTGTAGCTGAGATAGACATGTCATTGCTATGTGCAGCTGAGATAGACATTATTCTTAATAAGCACTACATTGAAAGATTGATTAGGAAAATGAAAATTAAAGAATTCAATTTGGCTTGCTTTATATACTGCTAGAAAATAATTTTAGGCAGATCTTTCAGGACTAAGAATAACATTGAAGCTCAGCTTTAAAGGTGTTAACCAGGTGACTTAAGAATTATGTGTACGTGTACTTCCTAACTGAGAGTGTTGACTAAAGGCAATAACTTCGAAGCAAGAATGTCACACCTTTGCTGGTGTCTGATGATTCTTTCAAGGAGTGCAGCTATCCCAGGTCTGGCCATAAAGACCACAATAATGGTGATAAAATTTGTGACAGTGACCATGACTTGGCATAGATGTCCACCCAATGTATTAGGCACCTACTCAATAATCCTTTCCCTTTCAAGTTCATCACTATGGTATAGCATGGGCAGTCTGGAAACTACAATGCAGGTACTGTAAGTTACATACCTGCAAATGACTTTGTGCCATTTCTTCTTTTTTGACCTTGTTTGATGGATAACATGCTAAAACTTACAGAAGACTTGAAAATTTGGTTTATATTTATGTTCTTGTCACTCAAGCATTTTTTTTACAATAACTGGATTTGTGTACTTTTACAGCTGAAATAAATGCCACCAAAAAGATAGTAAGGAGGGTCCCTAAGGGAACATCTGAGTACCAGGCAGCCTGGATATTAGACAGTGAGGATGAATGGGAGTTGGTAAGTTGTCTGTCTAGTATCTTATATCAGGGAACATCTGAGTACCAGGCAGCCTGGATATTAGACAGTGAGGATGAATGGGAGTTGGTAAGTTGTCTGTCTAGTATCTTATATCAGGGAACATCTGAGTACCAGGCAGCCTGGATATTAGACAGTGAGGATGAATGGGAGTTGGTAAGTTGTCTGTCTAGTATCATATATCAGGGAACATATGAGTACCAGTCAGCCTGGATATTAGACAGTGAGGATGAATGGGAGTTGGTAAGTTGTCTGTCTAGTATCTTATATCAGGGAACATTTGAGTACCAGGCAGCCTGGATATTAGACAGTGAGGATGAATGGGAGTTGGTAAGTTGTCTGTCTAGTATCATATATCAGGGAACATCTGAGTACCAGGCAGCCTGGATATTAGACAGTGAGGATGAATGGGAGTTGGTAAGTTGTCTGTCTAGTATCATATATCAGGGAACATCTGAGTACCAGGCAGACTGGATATTAGACAGTGAGGATGAATGGGAGTTGGTAAGTTGTCTGTCTAGTATCATATATCAGGGAACATATGAGTACCAGGCAGACTGGATATTAGACAGTGAGGATGAATGGGAGTTGGTAAGTTGTCTGTCTAGTATCATATATCAGGGAACATTTGATTACCAGGCAGACTGGATATTAGACAGTGAGGATGAATGGGAGTTGGTAAGTTGTCTGTCTAGTATCATATATCAAGGCTTTTTTCTTGGTTTCCTGCATGACTGTCACACAACCCCATATTGTTGCTTGTTGTATACAGCGTGGATACAAAAGTTTGTAAACCCATTTCATATTTTTGATATTATAGTAAATATGATGTATTGACATCATGATGTCATATGAGGCATAGGTGAAATTTAGCATCCTATAGTCAGCTTCCGGTCCATTCTGAATTATAGCCCCACCTTCAGTCTCAGTACAATTATGATCAAGCTGAGAATTAATTAATCCCTTCATACCTTACAAATTTAAAACCATACTTTGCTCTACCTGCACAAACTTTTGTAATTTGAAAAAAAACTCTCTATTCTAATTTAGGGGCCCTTTTTAGTCCCTTTCAATTGTGGGGTGCTTGTAATAGATGCATTTTAAGAGGTTTCAGAGTTGAAGTTGCCAACTTTAGTGGGTTTACATTTTTTGAGGAAGTAAATTTGAATTTTTTTACATGCAGCTAAAATATTCTAATTTTATTTAATATTCTATTTTCAAGATAATAAAGATTTAATCACAGTTTATTGTGTTATGATCTTTTCTTTTCAACTGCAGCTTCTGAGTAAGTAATTGACTTCCCTGTAATTATTATGTATACTATAGCTTACATGTAGATGTAATGCAAGTCACATGACAAAACCAGTGATTGATGAAAATCAAAAAGTTACTTCATGTACAAGGACACTACTATATTCCATTGCCAATTGACACCTTGTATGCCAAGAACCACATGGTTGTGGAGATTTATATACCATGCCAAATATACTGTCCAGGAAAATTCAGGCCAAAGACAGATGAGATAAAATTGATGAGCCTTTCAGTAGCGAAATGAGGCTATCCGTAGGGAAATGGGGCAAGTAACACATGTTTGTAATGAAAACAAAGTTAAACATTTAAATCCTTTGGCTATATAATTATTAGCACAGCAGTGTGTACACAGTGATACCATTTTCTAGGGCAGGTATTCTGAAACAGTGAAGGTAATTAGCGGGGACATTAATCTTGACTCTGGTCATAAAAATTGTTGTTCCTTAAATACAGTGTAAGATTGATGCAGATTTTTTTTTAATGTATCAAATTAACAAAATTTTCAGATGTTTGCCTCATAGTATCCGATCCATTGCCATTATTGAGAGGAGACAGATAAGAAAGCTAACAGGTGACATGAGAGAGAGTGAATGTGTGTGTGTACATATGTGTGTGTGTGAGATAGAGAGAGAGAGAAGGAATGAAAAGCATAGTCACAACACAAGTTAAAATAAGTCATACATTTAATATATTTAGTTTAATCACATTTAGTAATCCAGTCACAAGCACATATTTTAGTATCAGTATGGAACCATCTCATGATTCACAATCCTTTGGAATATTGTCTGGTTCAAATTCCTCAGATGAATCATCAGAAAATAAGTGTGTAAATGTCTCTGATTGCACATAAAAGTGTAAATGTCTCTGATATCACATCCTCCTCTAAGATACAGTCATCATCAGACTCTTTTGTAACACAACATCCATATTTGACAGTACTGAATTATGTCATAAGAGTGAGTCTTTGGATTTATTCAGGAGTTTTAAATTCCTGTTATGAGGAAAGATATTTTTCTATCTCTGGTCTTCAGAAATAGAAGCTCAGGCCTTTGATACCCAGTCTATTCTCATCTTTTTGGGAGGGGGCTTTAACTTTACTTCCTTATCAGGCTTACTGCTGCTGATGTATTCCACCCACTCCTTTATCATCAGGGCCTTGCAAAGCTTATTTATAGATACGGGGGGGGGGGGGGGTGTTTGCAGGTAAGATGTGCAGGGATCACTGTAGGCATTGTCTTGCCTCTTTTGAAATGGTGTTTTGCATCATTGGAGATGTGGTCACAGAAGCTGTCTAAAAGTGCAAGCATATTGTCCAGGTGCTTGGTGTGCTAAGGAATAACATGAGGAAAGATAAAACAGAATTATGGAATGCATATTTTTATATGTCAAATAAGGAAAGATAAAACAGAAATATGGAATGCATATTTTTATATGTCAAATAAGGAAAGATAAAACAGAATTATGGAATGCATATTTTTATATGTCAAATAAGGAAAGATAAAACAGAATTATGGAATGCATATTTTTATATGTCAAATAAGGAAAGATAAGACAGAATTATGGAATGCATATGTTTATATGTCAAATAAGGAAAGATAAAACAGAATTATGGAATGCATATTTTTATATGTCAAATAAGGAAAGATAAAACAGAATTATGGAATGCATATGTTTATATGTTAAAGTCACTCAGTTATGATTGTCTAAATTTTTAAACCTTATCATCAGCATCATCAAAGACAATGGCAGCATCACTGTTTGTCTTCTTTTCCTTAACACTTATGATAATTTCTGTGTAGTAAACATGTTCTTCAGCTGGACAGTCAGTGTCATATGTCAGCTGTTCATGCACACACTACTTTGACAGACTCACTCTCATCTTTGGTCACATTCTCCGATGAAAATTCATCATCATCATCATCATTGCTGACACCACTGCCATCATCCTTTCCAGTTGGAAATGCCACTCCCAATCCCTTCTTCCAACATTTTTCAGTGAAACTAGGCATTAGAGCATCCCATGATTTACCTCCATGGTACATCATCTCTTTTAAACTCTGCAGGTTCGGGGATGTAGATTAGGTTCAATGTACCCTCTTGCATGTCATAAAAGGTGACTAATTGGGACAGTAGCTGTGGTGGCTCAGTGTACCCTCTTGCATGTCATAAAAGGTGACTAATTGGTGCAGTCATTGTGGTGGCTCAGTGTACCCCCTTGCATGTCATAAATGGGGACTAATTGGGGCAGTAGCTGTGGTGGCTCAGTGAACCTCCTTGCATGTCATCAAAGGTGACTAATTGGGGCAGTAGCTGTTGTGGCTTAGCCTACCCTCTTGCATGTCATCAAAGGTGACTAATTGGGTAAGTAGCTGTGGTGGCTCAGCGTACCCTCTTGCATGTCATCAGAGGTGACTAATTGGGGCAGTAGCTGTGGTGGCTCTGAGTACCCTCTTGCATGTCATCAAAGGTGACTAATTGGAGCAGTAGCTGTGGTGGCTCAGTGGTTACTGCACCAGACTCCTGACTGAAAGGGTTAGGATTCCGCTACTACCATCAGATCAGCCAATGTTGGCTGTTGTGTTGTGTCCTTGGGCAAGGTCATAAAATACCAAAAAACTCTTGAACTGTAGTTTCATTAGCGAGTCTTCCTTCTCAGTTCTTGTTCATAATTAGGGTATTGTATTGAAATGTCGGAATCCAATATATAGGATTCATCATTTCCATATGCCCAGCCTGTCTGTTCATCTGTTCGCACTTTTTGTAACCAGAATAGGTCTGCATCATTACACATAATTGGATGCTATTTAGTCGGTGATTTGCCTATTGCATGTAGATGTGCCTTCTTTTTTAAAGATTTCATCATTCCAGGTCCAATTTTGATCCAGTTATTGCCCTTTTTTCATTAATATTAACTCTCCACTACAGCAGATCCTTGTAAACAGCATTGCTCAGGAACCATTGAACATATTTTGATGCAGTTTGGAGTGTACATTGTCTCATAGACCTAGGTGTACCTTTTTGTGTTTTGTCTTGTCAACTCTATTTAGGATAGAGTTATGGCCCTTTGACTACTTCATATCTTCAAATGGGCTGTTGCTTGTAACCAGCACAACTCTGCAACCCTTCAACATAAAAGGATGACATGTGGTAGGTGAATTGCTGATTACATGTAGATGTAGCTTTTAAAGGTTTCATATTTTCAAGTTCATGACATGTTGCCTGTAAATGGTATAGCTCAAGAACCACTCAACATATACTGATGTATTTTGTACAAACATTGCCTCATAGACTTACATGTGCCTTGTATGGGTTTTCTCTCATTTAATAGAGTTATGGCCTCCTGGTTGATTGTTTTCCATACTTTGGTTTATGCAAGATAACTTCACGAAAATTGTTGGATTTCAGCAAAATATGGCATGTGGCTTCAAATTGATGAAGCCTTGAATGAGTTCGAGGAATCCACAACATCATTTGCAGGAGTTTGGCCCATAATTGCCCATCCTTTTGATTTTACTAAGCTTTATTGGATTCAACCAACTTTTGTCATGCAGCTTTATATTGATGAGACTTTGAATGAGTTAAATTTCAAGTGTTCCACATAATCATTTAGAATTTATATTGATGAGACTTTGAATGAGTTAAATTTCAAGTGTTCCACATAGTCATTTAGAAGAGTTATGACTCCAGACTGCGTGTCCTCCGATCTTTGTTTTCTGCACCATAACTTTACAAAAGAATACTGCATTTCAGCACACATTATTATGCACTTTTATAATAATGAGACCTCACTAATTCTCCTGAATGGATGGTCATATTGGCATGGGGTTTTCATGAACCATCTTTTAATGGTGTCTAGTTTGTTGTAAATGAAAATGGTTCTGATCTTACATCCAAATTAACGCCATATTGGCAGCCACAGTGGCTAATTTGGAAATCTTATCACTCAAGAATATTCGAGATGGTTTCAGCACTTGGCAATTAAAAAGGAAAAAAATGGTCTGATCTTGAATTCCTGGAAATTCTTTTCAGACAGTAGAGCATCAGTCCCTTTAAGGTAGGGACTTCATGTTTAGTTTGTAACCTTCTGCTTTTCTTCACACTGAATAGCAAAGTCAAACTCTTGTTCATTTTCCTAAATACTTCATGGTTATGTTCATTTGTTTTCACAACCGAGGTGGTGTCTGGTATTATTTAGCAACATGGGTTTCATTATACTTGTAAATCTAGGGAATATCCACCTTTTTTAAGTTAATTCCCTCAAGTCACAGGAGCTTCAGAATCTGAATTTCTTCCAAAACAGTTCATTGACTTATGCCATGTTGCTTGTTAAAATGATCTAGGCATCCATTGCTTGCTTTGAAACCAGAATCTTTCTGATTTAAGTCCTTCTAAAATGTCTTTGCCTGTGCCTTTACAATAGCTCCCAATATAGACACTCCTTCAGCCCTTAGTTTGAATGAACTACTGTTACAGGTTTGCATCAAGTTGTGTGACTCCCACCAGTTTTTGTTTTTAGCTCATCTGGCCATAAGGCCGAGTGAGTTTAAGGTTTAGTCCTTCATCCATCATGCATTCATTACTGGCTGTCATCTGTTGTCAGTTATCTGTTCAAGATAGTTATTTACAGCTTCTCAACAACCAGTTGACCAATTTGCACATGATTTTATAAGGAGAATTTTGGTATCAAGGTCTTTCAGATTTGTTCAGTAGTTGCAGATCCATCATCCATACCCGCCAACCATTGTGCTTTTGGCATAATCATTACGCCTTTTTCACCTAATTATGTCTTATGCTTGCCTGTATATGGATTACACTTTTTTGGTACATTTAAAAAAATAAAAATAAAGCAATAAAAAGTTGTGTTTGTAATTTTTATTATCATCTCTTTAATCCCACACATCATATAAATATGAAAATATTCTAAAAAAGAAGACTGCTGTATAAGAAATCATAGACCTCCATGTACTTTCCTTATTTTCTATTTATAGCAGCTGTATATGACACATTTCAAGGAAAACAGATGGGTTTCTTCAATTTGAAAACTTGTCTTACGGATTCATAATATTAATACACAGAATTTGTTAGGGGACCATTCTGTACTTAAAAAAATGGCGGCAGATGTTAAGTGAAACTGGCTTTATTGATGTGACTCTTGGATGTTATATGACTAAAAAAAATGTTAGAGAAGAGGGATCTTTTTATACTTTACAACACATCAGATCAGAATAAAAACAAATCAGTAGTGCTTTACAAATTTAGAAAGAAGAACATGAGAGGGGTAATACAGCACTCAGGTTGAGCACATGGTAATGATCGTTGCAGAATTTGTGGAGTTGTCTTTACAATCACTCAGTGAAAGTTAGACATGTAGACTAGTTAAAGGGAGTATATTGTATATATAATTTGTCAATATGTTTTGTGTTTGTATTCTGGTACTAATCCACATGGATTTTGCCCATTTGTGACAAGAACTTTAACTAGCTGCAGCTCTAGGTTATTAGCAAAGCTAAATGTACATATTTTTCATACAGTTTATTGTAATTATGGCATGTAATATATAGATTACACTTTTTATGCCCAGATTACGCTTGTTTTCCACTTAGGTTATGCTTATACCTTTGTAGGGGTTGGCAGGCATGCATCATCCCATCAGGACACTATTAATACAATAGAAAAACCTTTAAACAACTTTTTCTCAAAACCACTCAACAGAACTTTAGCAAATTTGACAAAGCATTGTGCCATAAAGTCTCTCACATTTTGTTTCAAATGATACTGATCTGTGATCAAATATGGCCTCCATTACTAAAAATAGACAAACATTTAAATGACTTCTCAAAAACTGGCAAAGAGTGCTTTCAAAATAAATATGGCTGCCATTACTAAAAATAGAACAATCTTTAAATTACTTCTTCTCAAGAACCACTTAGCAAAATTTGATGGAACAGTCCATATACTAACATAAGATATTATACAAGTCAGCATGTTCTATATACTTGGGAAAATATGTCGAATGAAAACTCCAGAAGCAATATTTGGAACATCAGTCCCAACATTGGAGAGTTATATCTCCATATAGAATAAATCACAATGATGAGGAGGTAAATTGTACCGGTTGCACATAGGACACACATGCCTGACTCATGAATTCCTCCTGAAGGGTGAAACTCAACCAAAGTGCATACCCTGCCAGTGTCCACTGACAGTTGAACACATTATCGACTTCCACACTGAGACAGAAATTTTATTTGAACTCAGTAAAGAGATTTTATGATGATGTACCACTAGAAAAAATCTTGGACTTTTTGAGGGAATGCAGTTTATATCATCAATTGTGACAGTATTTATTAAGGATGTTATGTTTTTACTTTTGTCTTTTATTTTATATGACTTTTAAAGAATTTAAAAAAAATTACCTTTTAAGTTTTATCTTGTAAAACTATATGTTGATG
This sequence comes from Margaritifera margaritifera, assembly GCA_029931535.1. NCBI lineage: Eukaryota > Metazoa > Mollusca > Bivalvia > Unionida > Margaritiferidae > Margaritifera > Margaritifera margaritifera. The sequence goes on along the minus strand of JAQPZY010001421.1, from coordinate 938,735 downwards.
TTTATTTGATAGGCTTTATCTTTCTTAAGTTTTGTTTTTGGAGTTCTTTATTTTTATATTTGTAGAACTTGTTTTTTAATCAGCACCTTATAGCAAGTATAGTGCTGATGTTCCTTTAAACCATATATATATATATATATATATATATATATATATATATATATATATATATATATATATATATGGGGCTCTACCTGTATTCTGTAATCATGGATACTATATACTATATCTTTTACATCATGTGTTTCAGGTGAGTCTTAAGCTCATTGTTGGCTCACCCATCAAAATGTATCAAAACATAATGTCATCATTTGATGTCCTTTTTTTTGTAAAATCATGTCATTGATACCTGTAACAACATGAGTATATGAACTCTTTTCCATCAACAGTTGCAAAATGAACATGTAGTTCATACCCTTATTTGTAGAACACTAAAAAGGTAAACGCAAAATTGTAATCCTCTTTATAACAGCTGTGCTATTTCACTGTAAGAAAGGTAACATCTGTGTCTTGAAATGTGCAGTAAAATATGAATTGTCTGTACAAAAATGTATCCAGAATCTCATCTGGACATACATTTTATACTTTTTATTATCACTTATCTAAATGATTATTTATCCTGACAATGCCGTATCTCATATTTGACTCTGTATGATCTATATTTGACTACCAACCCAGATGAGATAGCAAGTACTAGTTGGATGATCGAATAGTGAATAATATCTTTATATACACTTCTTTGATTTAGGATGAAGAAGAGGAGGAGGATGAAGATGAAGATGAGTCCATGGAGGCCAAGAAGGAGGAAGATTCAGAAGCTGAGTCTGAGGGTCAAGAGGAGGAAGATTCAGAGGCTGAGTCTGGGTGTCAAGAGGAGGAGGAGTATGAAAATGTGAGTAATTTTGATATACTTCAAGTAGGCATCATCCCAGAGATTTTCTATGGTGATGGGGAGTTGCAACTGCACCTATTGTTTTGGAAAGAAATAGAAGTCTGATCTATTAGGAAAATCTTAGATGTAAATTATTTTGAAGTGAGTATTGTGCCAGAATTTGAAGTGTGTGTGTAGGGGAGTTAAATAACACTGGAATCAGGGCCCATATCAGACACCTGTATCCCTGCCCATTTTGAAGGAAGGGTGGGGACAAGATTATGTTCTCTGTTCCTCTGTATTTGCTGTGATCAATATGCATAATAATAATGCAGCTCATTGTACAATATTGAAGAATTTGTAACTGCTGCCAGGCAGGTATAAGAAAACCAAGGATTATTCTTTTTCTTGGAGTGGATCAGTTTTATTCAATATGTTGTCATTGATAATTAACATTGCTTGTTATCCCAAATAAATCAAACATACAAGTATTATTTAATATAGCATTTAAAGACTCAATCATTCAAATTAAAAATCCTTGTCATTATGATCTCCCTTTAGACAATAAGAAAAGTAATGATTTCTGTAGTCGACTTCACAAGTTAAAGTGTAGACCATTATAGGATTTAGTATCAAGTACAATATTTCTGTTCTCATTAACACATGCATGAGAATCTTCAGATTTTGGCAAATTTCAAATTTTTTTAACACTTTTCAAACTTTCAAAATGTGTCAGAATTTGTCTGATGTGTTCAAAAATTATGTTTTTGCAAAAGGTGGTAGGGGTAGATGGTTTCAAATGTTAAGCTCAACTGGCTGCAAGGCCAAGCAAGTTTATGGTATGTCCCTGTGTCTATCGTGCATCATCCATATTAGTCATCCATCAACAATTGCTTGTTACCACTCACAAGAACATATTTCTAATCTCATTTTGATCAAACTTGGAATATAAGCTTATGTATTATTCATCAAGGTCTTGGATGAATTAGATAATGAGCAAGGTCCATGCATAGTGAGGTGATATTGTATCTGATTGGCAGAACTTGTTGTCACTCTGGAGACCATATTTCTGATCCAAAGTTTTATAAAACTTGGAATATGGGCTTATATAATCAAGATCGTGAATGAGGTCAGTAATGAGCAAGATCCATGCACATTATTGAAGTGATCTTTTATTTGATTGGCCAAGCATGTTACCACTTATGAGACTATTTCGGATGCTATTTTGATCAAACTTATTTGGTTGGTTTTTAACAGTACTTTCAATACATTATTGGCTAGATCATGCTGAGGAAGTGGGAAACTAAGAACCTTTCCCAATAGAGGTTTGCCCAGATGGGTATCAAAACCACTGTCCTTGAATTATGAGTCAGAAGCTCTGCCAATTGATATACTACAGCTTAAATCATGAAAATATTGAATGCGTACAATTAAGAGCGAGATCCACACATTAAAAAGGTGATCTTGCATCAGATTGGCTGAGCTTGTCAACACTTTAATAACTCTATTTCTGATCAGATTTTATCAGAGTTGTAAAATAGGTTTATATCATAAAGCTATCAGATGAATTGTATTTTGAATGAGATCTATGCATATTAATGACGTATTCTTGCATCTGATTGGCTGTGGCTACCACTTCTGACCCAATTTTAATCAAACTTGATAAATAGATTAATAATATTAAGCTGTTGAATGAGATTTATTATGAGCAAGACTGATGCCTGTTTATGAGGGGACTTTGTATTTGGTGGATGAGATTTTTAACACTCCATATACTGTATCATTTTTAGGGTTTTGATTAATCTTGGTTATTAGGCCTATAACATCAAGATCTCATTTCAGTATGATGACAAATGAAATCTATGGTTCTATGATAATCTGTGCACATTGCACCTCTCCCTTAATAACTCGTGAGTGACAGGGTCCATAAAACATTGACCATAGCATAAGCAAGAGCATGAGATAGAAAGGATAGACTAAAATTCTGGCAAATGGGGGATGGGACACTATCAACTTTCCTTGATGCATGAGAATTATAATCTCCCTTGTCCTACACAAATATTCATCTGATGAATTTTAATATTTAAGGTTATCAGAGCTGTGGTAGTCAGTTAAAGTCAATAAATTGAGGACAAGTTGTTTAGTATAAATCAAATTGACATGCAGTGCTCAGCTTCATAGGTCAGTAAAGCTGGACTTGCTTCCTTTTAAGATCATAACACATATTTCGATCATCAGCAAACACTAAGAAACTAAAGTGTCACAGCTAGAATTATATTCATAAATCACCAGAACCCAATGCATCAATATGCTTGTACCTGTGAATTTCTCAAGATAGTGATTTTAATTGTAACCATGTACTTTTTTGTTGAAACCACATAGGAATGACTGATTGAAACCTTATATCATTTTTACTTTAAAAAATGTCTGCACACGGCAGTTGCATGGTCATGGAACACTACATCCAGATCTAAAAATATTGACCAAAAAGGAGCAAGGACAAAAATTGGTGCATTTTATTAAAACTTTAAGAATTTTTTTCAATTGCATGACTGCAAATTTTGAAGAATAATCCACCAGCAAAAAATGTATAAATTGTTTACGGTGTGTGATTTTGGAAAAAAAATTGGCTGACTGTACACATGGATATTACTGTGATGTTGGCACCTTTCTTGTATTGTAATTGATGCAGATAATTTATCTGTTAATGAGCTTCTGTCTTCATGCCAAAGGACCATTAGGCTCAGTAGACATTTAAATAGTTTACCAAGTAGGCACTTGCTGGCATTGCCATAACAGTCGATTCACTTTTATCATGTTTGAAAACAAATATCTCTTTTATAATGATTACACTGTTAAACTGAATTATAAAATAAAATTAAAATATGAATATCACTTTACAAGACAAGACTCCTTACATGGAAGGTGTTTCTTAAAGTGTTGCCACCAATAGTCATTCCGGACATGTTCATTGATTGATATTTCATCAGATATTGTGTTATTTATTGAGAAAATATTACAAAATATATGCTTTCTTATTACAATTCCAAATTTCTGTGCAATAACTGCCATTCATGGTGTTAAAACAGGCAATATATTAAGCCTTTAGTTCCCTATTTGATTGTGATTTTTAATGCTAAGCAAAGAGGAGAATTTGTTTTGCATTTCCTATAAGAAAAAATGGGATCCATGGCAGTTTCAATTTTATAATTGGGTCTGCAAATTATCAGGGCATGCTAAAACAAGGGAGAGGTGTATTGGGATGATCTTGCACTTGATTGCTGAACTTGATATAAAGTGTGGGAGATAGTTTACATAAAGTTGTGTTCTTACAATACTACATAAGCCCACTTTGCCTTTTTGGTAAGTTTTTTATTTATTCTGTTCATTAATCTGTCCATGCATAACCATACTAAGTGCTGTCATTGACTATGAATAGAGCAAGAACAATAAGGGATGCCATGGAGAATTGTCATAATCAAACACCAACAATATTTTTTAGTTTTTTGTAAAAAAACAAATGTCTAATCAGTAAGAAGCATAATTTTTACCTGCGGTCATGCAGGTCTTGAGTAAATTATATTTTCTTAAATAGAATTATACTATCTGCCACAAGGTGTTAGTTCAGACCATAAGTTTTAACAATTTGATCCACAGAGTTATGTTGCATACAAGTTCACATTTTGATATTTGCAGTGCCTGTTTGGAGTTTTGTTTCATTTTTGTGCTTGCAGATAACAATTACAGCTGGAGATAATGATGCCAAGTATGATGCAGATCTGGATATTGAAGAGGAACAAAAGATGCAAGTTTTCAGTCCTATGATCTGTCATCCTAACAGTTCAGCTTTAGGCTTTTCCTTCAGTTAGGGTCCACATTCAGACTTTCATATTATAAGAAGATTCCAGGCAGGAAAACTTAAGAATCTTCTTTTTTGTGCCAAAATGTATGCTAATATTTAAGTATCTATAAAATTGAAGGTACTTTTGCCCAAATTTTGACATGGTAAATTTTTTTAACATTTAGACACTAAAAAATAATTTTGTTCATTGTTGGAGTTATTATAAATTGTGCATTTTGAATAATTTGGATGTTCTTGTTTTTATATGGCTGGCATATGGTGATATGTTTTATGTTATGATGTTGTCCCAGAGCCAACCGTCCATCTGTTTGTTAGCAAAGACTTTTCTGCTCAATAACTAGAGTTGTCCAACATCTACAGTTACCAGACATTGTGGATGGCTTGGACTTGGGGTAAGGAAGAACTTAATTAACTTTGGTGTCAAGAGGGCTAAGTTTGGTCACTCTTGACTGAAGGAAGAAAAATGGTTTCTGCTCAATAACTTGAGTTCTCCATGATCCACAGTTACCAGACTTTGTGGATAGCTTTTACTTGGGGAAGGGAAGAACCGTACATATTTTGGGGGTCAAAGGTCAAGGTCTGTATCACTACAAGAAGAAAAATGGTTACCATACTTTGTGGATGGTTTACACTTGGGGTAAGAAAGAAGCTTATTTAGTTGGTTGTCAAAGGTCAAGGTCACTGCAACTGAATGAAGAAGAATGATTTCTGCACAATAACTTGAGTTCTTCACAATTTTCAAAATTTTAAGGATGGGTTGTACTTGGGGTAAGGAAGAAGCATATAGATTTTTCAGTCAAAAGTTCAGGGGGCATGATCACGGGGACTGAAAGAAGACAAAATGGTTTCTGCATAATATCTTGAGTTTTCCACCATCTGCAGTAACCAAACTTTGTGGTGCACTTGGGGTAAGAAAGAAGCCTATTGATTTTGGGGTCAAAGGTCATGGTCACTGAGACTGAAAAAAGAAAAATGGTTGCTGCACAAAAATTTCTGTTATTTACCATGTACCTTTACCAAAGTTTGTGGATGACCATCGTCGCAAGCCATGGGTGATAACCTGCTACACTACTTTATCACCCATGGCTGCCTATGCTGATATTTTCTCATTTTTCATGAGTGTACATAAACAAAAATATGTCATCAGCAACACAATATAACAATCTCGTAAACGTCAATGAAAGTGCCCATTTTATCAATCGATAAGTAACTGTGCTTGGGAGAGAAACCTTGATTGGCTCATTCAAAAAGCATGAAAAGTCATGTTGGGTGACAAGTGTGAGAAAAATATACTCGTGCTTGCAATGATTGGTTAAGCAGGTTTATGCATATTCGTGAGAAACAAGGAAATCTCCACACAGGTTGCCATGGGTGATAAAGGAACATAGCGGATTATCACCTGTGGCTTGCGACAATGGTAGATGACTTATACATTGGTTGACAAAGAAGCCTATTGATTTTGGGGTTGAAAAGCCCAAGGTCAAGGTCACTGTGACTGAAAGAAGAAAAATAGTTTTGTATAATAACTGTACCTCTAGACCACATTCTTTAACCAAGGTTTGTTAAGGGCTTGCACTTAAGTTCAGGAGGGGCCTATTGGTTTGGCTCAAAGGTCAAAAGTCGGGGTCATTGTGGCTCAAAGAAAAATGGGTTTTGCAGATATATGCCATATTAGTGCCTACATAGAGGAGTATTAAACACAGGGCAGGCATATAATATGCCATATTAGTGCCTACATAGAGGAGTATTAAACACAGGACAGGCATATAATATGCCATATTAGTGCCTACATAGAGGAGTATTAAACACAGGACAGGCATATAATATGCCATTCACAGTACTCTTCTTCATACTATTATAATGTTTTCTTTTTTTACAATGTCTTAACATACATGAATGATAATGTTCCTATCTGATGACAAACTGTTTGAAAGCTGAATTTTATTTTATTCGATATAAACAATGTAATAAGAGCTCAGATCATGATCCCAACATCAAGCATCATACACAAATTAAAATAATTAAATAGGATGATGTTGATCGACTAAAACAAATTCAAGGTAGAATTCTCTTTGAAACATTTCATGTTTACATATTGTAGTATTGTCACTGCAGTTGAATGGGGTGGGGGCACCTGTAAGAATGAAAACTTAACTCAAATAAATTTTCTACGCATCTTGCATGCTTATTACATCAGGTCAAATATGGTAGATTATGCCATTCATCACCAAAAATCATGTCAATCAGATCATTTTAATATTCATATTTCAATACTTTTGATGTTATATATAAAACAAATAGGAAATCTGTTTTTTTTTTGTGCTTTGTAAATTTAATAAAAATGAAATTATCTTTCTCAATAAACCTGTTTATTTGTCTGTGACCATCTTGTAACTGGGTTCAATAAATACTGCTTTACTGTGATTGGGTCTGAAATGGGACTAGAGACCTTAATGTAGTTCTCATATTTTTTGTGTGCGTATAAAATATGATACATCAAATAATTATAATATAGTGTTTTAAAGATAATAACATTCAAGATATGAGATATATTCAATATAATATAATATATATGATATAATATCACTGATTTTTTTACGTGACAAAAGAAAATCTTGAATACTGTTTGAATTTTTAAAATTATTATTCTGAGAAATGGTGGAAGTTCATATTTATTAAGGAAACAATTATATTTTCTCAACAATTGTTTATATCAACATTTAAAAAAAAAGGATATTTAACTTTTACAGGTTTTACTGTATATTTGGAGGGTATTTTGTAAACCAACCAACTTTAATTTTCTTTCACAAATCTGAACCTGATATAATGTTACTGCTATTACTTTAGCTACAACAAGCTTTAGACATCACCAAACTTTCATGGCTGATAGATTAGGGTAGTCATTGCTTCGCAGTGTTGTCATCCATAATATTTCCAGCATATTTTCTTCTATAGATTGGCATATTTTTGCCCAACACATTAATGTGAAAAGAGGGGGACATAGTATCTATCCATCTGTTCTTCCATCCATCCATCACACTTTCTTTTCCACTCTAAAGATGTCAGGACACTTTGTTTGTTGTTTTGTACTCTGACCCTTTTGGTATTACAAGCCAGTGTGCTAACATCTGTACCACCACCTTTGCATTTTGGCCTTATCTTACATTTGTGTCATCATCCTTCAGACTTGAGAAGATCAAGAAGGAAAAGCAGAATGTAATGTTTCCAGATGAAATTGACACACCGATGGACAAAACAGCCAGGACCAGGTTTGCAAGGTGAGCCAGCATTTACTTGCCCCAAATTAGCTATATGTGACAATACTCTCAAAGCTGTTGAACTTTATAAATAGTTGAATATGCTTATATTTTCAGTTCTGCTGCTCATAGAGCAGAAGAGCTAATGGAATGGCCTGTTGTCCATCGTGAATTGTCCATCTGTCCATTAGCACAAGTTTGTTACTGTTACCTCTCCTAAACTACTTGGAGGATTGCCACAAAACTTTGTACATACATTCATCCCATGGTCTACTTGGTCCTAAATGAAAATGGTGCTGCTCAGACATCCAGTATAGCCACCACCACATCCATCTTTATAATCTGACATGCAGTATGATGTCATATTGGTCCTAAATGAAAATGCTGCTGTCTAGACATCCAATATGGCCACCACAGTGGCCATCTTGTAAATCTTGTTATTGCTACTTCACCTCAATGGATGGTCATATCAACATGGGGTTTTCACTAAAAGACTTCATATGATGTATAGTTGATCCTAAATGTAAGTGGTGCAAATCTGACATCCAGTATGGCTAACACAACAGCCATCTTGAAAATCTTGTTATTGCTATTTCTCCTGAACAGAAAGTCATATCAGATTTGGGTTTTCACAGGAAGACTTCTTATGGTATCTGTTTGGTCTTAAATGAAAATTATGTAGATCTGACATCCAATATGGCCTCACAGCAGCCATCTTGAAAATGTTATCGCTACTCCTTCAACATGGAACATCTTATCAGCATTGGGTCTTCACCAGAACTCTTATGATGTCATAATTGGTACTTAATGAAAATTGTGCCACTCTGACGTCCAGTATGGCTACCATGGCAGCCATCTTGAAAACCTTGTTATTGCTACTCCTAAATGGAAAGTCATATCGACACGGAGTTTTCACCAGACGACTAATTATAATGTCTAGTTGGTCCTGAATGAAAATTGTGCCAATCTGACCTCAAATATGGCTTCCACAATGAAATGATTTAAAATCTTGTAACTAATTCTCCAGAATGAATAGTGATATCAACATGGGGTTTTCACCAAAAGTCTTCAAATGGTGTCAAGTTTGTCCTAAATGAAAATGGTGACAATCTTATATCAGATATGGCTGCCACCATGGCTAATTTGAAAATCTTATCACCCAAGAATATCAGCGATGGTTTCAACACTAAGCAGTTAAAAAGAAGATTTAGTCTTATCTTGAATTCCTGTACATTCTTTGTGGCCAGTAGAGCATCAGTGCCTTCGAGGGACTCTTGTTTTTTTTTTGTGGTGGTGGGGAGTTGGAAATCAGGAAAGTCGGATCAGTTGTGAATAGAATGTTCAGGAATAAACTAAGGACTAAAATTGGGAATTCTGAATGACTTTGAAATATGATTTACTGGGAAAGGGCAAATTTATTTTGGGATGGAGCTTCTTTTTTAACCCTGAGGATACTTTTTAAAAAACCTGATAATTTTGTTTTTTAAATACAATTTAAATTAACCTAATTTACTTCACCTCCATCTGCAGATACAGAGGTTTGAAGAGCTTCCGCACATCCCCTTGGGATCCCAAGGAGAACTTGCCTGCAGACTATGCCAGAATCTTTCAGTTTGGGAACTTCAAAAGGACAAGGAAGAGGGTATTAGCAGAGTCAGAGGATGCTGAGGGAGCTATGGTAGGTACATGTACATACATACATATATACTGATTGTTTTATTCTTACTGAAATTACCCTGATGTCTTTCCTTATCGAGTTCAACCCAGGCACATTGAAGTGGTTGCATTTTTCAGACTCTGCTAACCGCTATTTCAGTTGGTTGAAGAGCGATGGTAATGGAGGATTCCTTGAGTTTCTTTTTTGAAACAGTAATGTCCAATCACATTAGGCTGATTGTAATTAGACATATTCATTTCCTTAATTTTTAAAAGAAAATCCACCCGTTGTTCATCTGACTTGGGCATTCCTTGGTTACCATCACTTTTCATCCAACAGAAATAGTGGTCAATATAATTTCAAAAAATGCAATCACTTGATTGAGCCTGGATTTACCGCGAAAAGGAAAAAGGCTTCAGAGAAAGTATTGTACAAATAAAGCATTTAGACCCTAAGCTGTGCAACAGTGTCAATATAGGCTGACAACTATGTGAAATATTCTTGAAAATTTGGCTTCCAGTTCCTATGCTGACATCAGTACGGAGCTACACAGTACTGATTGTACTATGGCAATGAACCTCCCTCCCCCCATCATGCATGTCAAGATCGATGTCTTACATTGTAGGACTACGATCGATGTAGACACTAATGATTGTAATGCCAGTGCATCATGCAACGATAGATCTTGGTTTGAGCTGATCCCATAAAAAAATAAATTAGGGTACACAGTGGACACTGCCTTGGATGAACTGCTTGCTTAGTGCTAAAACAATACCAGATTTTACTATTCAAATCGATGTAGCTTGTATTTGATTTGTATTAAAATATTCATGATGTAATCATGAAATATATACCATCATTATCGCCAACTTGGTTTGACTCAGAGTCCATGAAGCCAGAATTTCTACGAAATTCTATAAATAATTGCAACCAATCTAACTTGTATATTGATTTGCCTTTTCTTCCAGATAGCTAAATTACCAAGCTACATAACCCTTCTATGATTAAAACAGTGGATGTCATTTCAGAAAACACTTAAAAGAGATTTCTTTTGCGGAAATATGGACCCATTCATTTCTATGAAATTCATTATTGCCGTATCTGCATAATTAATGACAGCTAATGAAAATGGAGAATGCATGGAAGAACTATTTGAGGGCTATTCTCAAAAACTATTTTCCTGCATCGGTGAAACATATATAGCCAATTTAAGCCTGGTCCTGCTTTCTCAAAACAACTCAATTTGAATATGTACTCATATACTTGACTCAAATTTTTCTATTTTCATAAAATGTTATGACCAGCAAATTCATGAACAAATGTTTTGAAAACTAGGCTATTTGCACTATTTTGTTGTAGTTTCCAAATGACAGCTAATAAAAAATAGTCGAGTATGTACTAAACTTTGAGCCATTTTGTGAAAGCTGGGTCTGATCTCTGTAAACTTTTCAGAGTATTGACTGTTCTTAAAATTTTAAAGATGTGTTTCACCATCGTAATTTTTCAGAATTGGTATTGTTACTATAGTAATTAAAAAAAATCATAAATGTCTGAATATGATTTTTAAGTTACTACAGTCTTCATGGTAATTAACAAAAAAATCTCTATAGCAAACATCAATTAAGATTCAACTGGATATGCAGCATTTATTTATCAAAAGCAAGTAGAAAGAAAATGTAGAACTTCTGCTTATTCTCATATGATTGCTAAAGAAACATGGAAAAAATAATAAAACCATAATGGGAAATTCTTTGTGAACTAAGGGCAGGCAATCAGTCAACAGTTTGGACAGTGGCACTAACCTATTTGACGAAATAGCAGGGCGTTTTGCTTCTAGCGATTTATTGGATTAAATGTCATACCACTATATGACAATTGGGATTGCCAAAGTTTGTGTTATTCTGTCCTGGGAACACAACTGAGAATATTACCACACAGCACTGTGTGGTTCTTCAATGGCTTCGGTCGGATCACTAGCTTCATGGGACTACAGTTAGTGTATATGTACATAGTACACCAAGAAATTTGTTTCTGACTCGCTTATGATTTATCTGACATTACTGGTGGCAGCCCCAGTAGTGCCAGATAAATAAAAAAAGAGGCAGAAAAAACTTGGTCAAATAGTATGGTCGCTGAGTGACACTACATACCATGGGGTCCATCTCAAAGTTTGATTAACTCTCATGGTGCATTGAAAGTGGTCACGTTCATATATTAATGATACAACAAATATTCTAATATCAATTTCTGATTCAAATATTTGCCGAAATTATTCTCATTCAATATTTGTTTCAGTACTGTGCTTGCTATTGAGGAAACCCATTATAATTTATTTCATTTTTTAGTATTACATAAATGTCACTGTGTGTGTGTGGGTGTACATGTTTATTAGAGAGAGAGACAGAGACTGAGAGATGAAAGTTATACAAGATTTTCTAGTGCCTTTGTATTTGTATGTTTATTAGAGAGAGAGACAGAGACTGAGAGATGAAAGTTATACAAGATTTTCTAGTGCCTTTGTAGTATCTTTCTGCAATTTCACCAAAGTTTCTTAGGGACATGTTTTATTTTTTTATTAACCTCTTTAGACTTTCATATTTAGATCGCTGTCATCACTTTGAATGGCTTTTTAATGTGCCCACATCCAAAACTCATCTGACTGGGTCAATGTCAATTTTTAAAATCGTTGGCTGTCATAAACTGTGCCCTAATTTTATTAGCAGGCATTAGGCAGGTTAGATATTCTTTTCCTCAGAACATATTTGTAAAATAGTAATACATGGCATTTTATCAGGATTGTATTGCAGCAATAATTAATTGATTCCAAGTTAATGGAGAAGACATATATTATAGCACTTACTCATGTTCCTCATTTCATTTTTAGTTATTTAGTTACTTTTTTGATGCCCTGTTGAGATAACCCAAGTAAAGGGTTACAGTGCCCAGATTTACTAAATCCTAGATGCAAACTAGATAGGACCGATCCCCATAAGTTCTAGTTAGTTACCATTGCCATTGTTTTGACTCAGCAGGTGCATGTGCGTAAAGGGGGATGGCAACCTTATCAAAACAGATAACTCAGTTGGAAACATGCTGCTAACACAACTGGACCTTTGTACACACTTATCTCCAATGGCAGTATATCTACATTAACAAAAAGAAAAACAAGCATCAGAACTGCAAGCAGTATTCTGTATTTGTAAAAGTAAAAACCAAAACATTATCATGTAAGTGTTCTTTATTTGCTGGAAAGGATATAATACAACCTAGTTTTCCAATCCCACTTCAGACTGGCATTTAATGTACTTGATCCATCAGTACACAATAGAGATTAATTTTAAACTGGCATTTAATGTACTGGGTCCATCAGTACACAATAGAGATTAATTTTAAACTGGCATTTAATGTACTTGATCCATCAGTACACAATAGAGATTAATTTTAAACTGGCATTTAATGTACTTGATCCATCAGTACACAATAGAGATTAATTTTAAACTGGCATTTAATGTACTGGGTCCATCAGTACACAATAGAGATTAATTTTAGACTGGCATTTAATGTACTGGGTCCATCAGTACACAATAGAGATTAATTTTAAACTGGCATTTAATGTACTGGGTCCATCAGTACACAATAGAGATTAATTTTAAACTGGCATTTAATGTACTGGGTCCATCAGTACACAATAGAGATTAATTTTAGACTGGTATTTAATGTACTGGGTCCATCAGTACACAATAGAGATTAATTTTCTGGACAAGATATTCGTGAAAAATAATAATTTTCATTTGCACACAAATTATCAGGGCATTGAGAAAAGTAATTATTTTTTAAAGTCTTAAATGTTCATAAATGATAGTAATCGCAGGCACTGGAAAGTTTTTCCAGATTGGACGAGAATATATATTTATAGTTTGTAAGCCTGGGTATGGAGTTGATAAATTTGCAATATGTCAGCTGCCCTAAAACCTATGTCTTAATTCAAATCAGTTCCAATATCAACATGTATTTTGCAATTGAATTCAGATTTTGTTTATCAATAAGGAATCTTCTCCAGTTTATAAAATGTGGAAAGTTTTATATTTATTTACCTTACGTATCTCTTGTTATAATGGAACGCATGAACCTACTGGACACAATTTCAATTTTGCCAGGTAATACAAGAACTACATGTATGATTGAGATGATTGAGGGCACATGAGAGAGAGAGAGAGCATTTGTTGAACTTAATCTTGTTTAAGTTTTATACATGAAAATTTGGCACTTACATGTTGTTGTTCAACTGGTTATTCTTAACAAGCAGTTCAGACAAATTGACCACAATGCAAGGAATAATTTGTGAGACTAAACCGTGAAAACATTATTTAGGCATGTGATACATAATAAGACATGGTTCACAGTATTGTAACTTCCTATGGTTTATCATGTATTTCATTTCTGACCCACCTCTCACCCTCAACACACACACATGGCTGTAATAAAATAGAGGCTACCTGTGTGCCAACTTTTTCTTATACCAACTCAGGGCAGGCAATCAGGCAACAGTTTGGACAGTGGCAGTAACATGTTAATCACTGAATTCTGTTGGTAACAATTATGTTCACTATTATTAGATCAAGCACTGTTATAATACTTTTAGATCTTAAATACTTCATTAAAATTACCCAGTGTCAAATGGGGATGAAACAAGGACTTTTAAAAGTGTTCATTTTTGTTTCAGCCTGGCTGGTACATCACTGTCCATATAGCCAATGTCCCCAGGGCCTTCATGGGTGAGTGTTTGCCTGTTTCTGAATCAATGGCAGCATTATGATGAAATGGATTTCTATTGAGGCATCATACAGCTAAGGATATAAAAAGTGACATTTAGACCTGGCCATTTACCCCATTATTGTGATCTCCTAGGTTTCAAAGCACAAAACAGAAGAGAATTTAAAGTGACATGTAGACTTGACCTTTGACCACATTATTTTGATCTCATAGGTTGCATAGCATCATCGTACAGCTGAGGATTTAAAGTGACGTGTAGACTAGACCATTTACCACATTATTTTGATCTTGTAGGTTTGCATAGCATCCAACAGCTGAGGATTTAAAGTGACGTGTAGACTAGATGATTTACCACATTATTTTGATCTTGTAGGTTGCATAGCATCATCGTACAGCTGAGGATTTAAAGTGACGTGTAGACTAGACCATTTACCACATTATTTTGATCTTGTAGGTTTGCATAGCATCCAACAGCTGAGGATTTAAAGTGACGTGTAGACTAGACCATTTACCACATTATTTTTTTATCTTGTAGGTTTGCATAGCATCCAACAGCAGAGAATTTAAAGTGACGTGTAGACTAGACCATTTACCACATTATTTTGATCTTGTAGGTTTGCATAGCATCCAACAGCAGAGAATTTAAAGTGACATGTAGACTTGACCATTGACCACATTATTTTGATACCTTGTCAGTTGCTTACTCTATTTCTCCAATGGTGAGCCCATATTTGAGGATAATCCCATTTCCACTTTTAAATAATTTTGGCTAATTTTTTTCTTAAAGGTCAAATATGGAGGTCTCAGTTTAAACTTAATTTTGAAAATCTTCCATACCTGAAAACTCATTGTTTTATTAGACCTAATACAGCATAATTTACATAAAGTTGTGTCATAAAATTTTACCCTAACAGAAGTTTGGGCAGACATTACCTCCCCCTAATATGTGTGCATAAGTGATGTATCAAGGGAACGAAGAACTCACCATAGTAGAGATTATAGTGAAACAGGTTCACAGTAGGAATTTTAATCTTGTGGAAATGTAAGAGATTGAAATGACTAATGCTATAAGTACAGTCAATATAGTCATTGTTTGCTAAACATATTAAAAAACATGAAGAAGGTACTGAAGGAATGTGGAGGTGTACCCTCCCATCTGCTGGGGTGGTGTAGTCACTCTCTATCTGGTAGGGCCCAGGGGTGACTACACCATCCCAGCAGATGGGATGGAACACCTCCACATTCCTTCAGGCAGTACCTTCTTGTTTTAACTTAATCGGAAGTGAAGGCGACCCTCTGAGGGATACCAATCTACTATATCCCAAATATACCAGAGCATTCTGAGTCTACAGGAGTGCATCAGCACTTCTATCTAGAGTCTCAACAGGAGTGCATCAGCACTTCTATCTAGAGTCTCTATGGGAATGCATCAGCACTTCTATCTAGTTCTTCTACTAAAAACAGTTATTAGAAGAGATGTCACTAACAACTGGACAACACAGTAAGTGAACACCAAAGCTAAAGTGTGTACTTACTTCCCAACTACTTACTCCCCTCCAAGTGTGTCAAGTTACAAAAGATAACTGACTACCTCCAACAGTTCAGCCATAAAGGCCAAATAGCGAGAGATCTGGAGATCAATTTGCACCCAAGGTTTACAAATTGCCCAGATTTTGAGCCATCATGGAACAATATCTTATGTGTAGCCTTGAATAACTAACCAGCCTGACCTTTACCCAGACACTCAACAGAGCAGATGAGTATGAAACAACCTTTCAAAGGGCCAGAAAACTCAGAGTTTCATGGGTACATCATTTGCAGATAAAGTACTGAATTGCAATATAAGTTGCACTATTTGCATTAAATTGGAAAAATCCAAAATCTTTCAAAGCACTTATACAAACCTCAAATATATTTCACATCAAGAGGTCATTGTATCAAATGTAACATTGTTTATTTACTCACCTGCTGCACATGTGGAAAATAATATGTAGGTGAGACAAAAGGGAATCTCAAATGAAAATAAAGGAACACCCCAGTGACATCCACAAAAAGAAGGATACCCTATTTTCAAAACAAATGGTATGCAATATCATTAAAGAAATTATCTCATCTGACTCTGATTTTTAATAGCAATATTGATATCTCATCTGACTCCAATTTTTAGTAGCAATTTTGATATCTTATCTGACTCCAATTTTTAATAGCAATATTGATATCTCATCTGACTCCGATTTTTAATAGCAATATTGAGCTGATAAATACAGGATAGTTTTGGATACACGAGTAACACACTCTGCAATTTGGATAGGGATCGACATCTATCTTTAAATGGGAGTCCAGGCATTATATTTTAAATATTAAAAAACATGAATGATGACAATAGTTGGGAAGAATTATGAAAATACTTTACATTTTACATCACAGAAGTTAAAATAAAAAATAAGTACATTAAATTAAATGACCTTCACTACTCTCCCATTTCTCCATGATGTCATCTCAAAGTAATTTGGCAGTTATTGCCAAAATCTGTTAATAAATTTGTATTCAACATTTTGAAGGATTTGCGATGATAGTTTGCAATATGCATGAACAATTATTTAAAATGAGCAGTACTCAAAATGCTCTTAACGACACCTCTTGGTGAGACACAGTTTAATCACTCAATCAGTTTTTTTTTGCAGATTTCTTCCTCATGAAATTAAGAATTGGAAAATATTTGCTTTTTTCTTTCTATTTTTAATCACAAGTTATCAAAAACATGTATTTTTCACTTGATATTACCATTCCATTGATACACTTCCTCAGTAATGGTCAGCTCATTCTGAAACTGAGCCCAAGTTGTTGTAGGTAATGGAGCAAGTAATTCTAGACAGTATAACTGTTCACTAATTTTAATGCTAAATTGCATGGATTTGGTGGGAGTATATTAAACCAGAGGATTGGATATTTAACTTGCATATTTTGTCCATTATAAAGCAAGAAAAATGTACCTATTGAAGGTTTTTTCTATCATTTACCTTTAAGAAGCCTGGACCAAAAATTAGCCACCCCCCACCCCCCCACTTTTAAACGATCATACAAGACAAGCCCCCAGATCTATTCATGGAAGAAATACTGTAACTTTCTCTGAAATATATTATATTGAAGCTGATAAATGCTTCCTTGATTTGATTCTTTATGATTTTTTTTAATGATATGAACTTGTTTTACAGTGCATATAATTTTTTGTGTTATAGTAAAATATCAAGTTTTTATAGGAACTTAAATTTGTGCCAATGGCTCTAACAGACAAAAGAGTCCCGTTTTCCTCACAGGTGTGTCATTTTAAAATGGGTCTTTATTTTCCTGGTTGGTACAAAGTACAGAAAAATTTGGTACACCACAAATAATAGTAACTCTACTGTAATAGCCATTAAGCAGACTCTTGTATGACTGCTTCTATTATTCTCTACACACATGGGAGGAGTGATGAGATTATTTATTGTGCCAGGAAAACAGCCAGTAACAGCCAGCTTATAAAGCTGACAAATGTTTTCAAAGTAGATACATATAAATTTTATTTTAATTTTTGAGACTGCTAATCTTGATAACCTTGGTATTTAATTTCCAAAACTATATTCTGTACACACACACACAGAGTCCTACACTCCTGGCATACCAGTTATCATGTTTGGCCTGCTGCCACATGAACAGAAGATGTCAGTCCTCAACTTCGTGCTAAAGAAGTTCCCAGACTTCACCACACCAGTCCAGTCCAAGGAGAGACTTATCTTTCATGTGGGTTTCCAGCGGTTTTCTGCCTGCCCTGTCTTGTCACAGCACACCAATGCCAACAAACATAAGGTATGGATTAATACTTGAGGGAGATATAAAACCAGGTCAGAGTCAAAGGTCTTATTCATATACATTCAAGTGAAATTATCTCATGAACATACCACCAGTACTTATATTCATACACATTCAAGTGATATTATCTCATGAACATACTACCAGTACTTTTATTCATATACATTCAAGTGATATTATCTCATGAACATACCACCAGTACTTTTATTCATACACATTCATGTGATATTATCTCGTGAACATACCACCAGTACTTTTATTCATACACATTCAAGTGATATTATCTCATGAACATACCACCAGTACTTTTATTCATATACATTCAAGTGATATTATCTCATGAACATACCACCAGTACTTTTATTCATATACATTCAAGTGATATTATCTCGTGAACTTACCACCAGTACTTTTAGTCTTATTTTCTAGTTTGTCAGCACTTTTGTTTTTACCCCACAGCTGTACTTGATGTATTGGTACATGATGATAGGTTGGTTTCAGCTGTACTTGATATATTGGTGCATGATGATAGATTGGTTTCAGCTGTACTTGATATATTGGTGCATGATGATAGGTTGGTTTCAGCTGTACTTGATATATTGGTACATGACGATAGGTTGGTTTCAGCTGTACTTTATATATTGGTACATGACGATAGGTTGGTTTCAGCTGTACTTGATCTATTGGTGCATGATCATAGGTTGGTTTCAGCTGTACTTGATATATTGGTACATGATGATAGGTTGGTTTCAGCTGTACTTTATATATTGGTACATGACGATAGGTTGGTTTCAGCTGTACTTTATATATTGGTACATGATGATAGGTTGGTTTCAGCTGTACTTTATATATTGGTACATGATGATAGGTTGGTTTCAGCTGTACTTTATATATTGGTACATGACGATAGGTTGGTTTCAGCTGTACTTTATATATTGGTACATGACGATAGGTTCCTCCTACATGAGTTGTTTGTTTAATTCCTAGGTTTAAGTACCAGTTGCTTTAGCTCTTCTGGTCATAAACCAATAGTGTTTATGGGATGGCCTGTTGTCAATCTATATCAATAGTGTTTATGGGATGGCCTGTTGTCAATCTATATCAATAGTGTTTATGGGATGGCCTGTTGTCAGTCTATATCAATAGTGTTTATGGGATGGCCTGTTGTCAATCTATATCAATAGTGTTTATGGGATGGCCTGTTGTCAAATCTATATCAATAGTGTTTATGGGATGGCCTGTTGTCAATCTATATCAATAGTGTTTATGGGATGGCCTGTTGTCAATCTATATCAATAGTGTTTATGGGATGGCCTGTTGTCAATCTATATCAATAGTGTTTATGGGATGGCCTGTTGTCAATCTATATCAATAGTGTTTATGGGATGGCCTGTTGTCAATCTATATCAATAGTGTTTATGGGATGGCCTGTTGTCAATCTATATCAATAGTGTTTATGGGATGGCCTGTTGTCAATCTATATCAATAGTGTTTATGGGATGGCCTGTTGTCAATCTATATCAATAGTGTTTATGGGATGGCCTGTTGTCAATCATCCTTTTGTTATAACAAGTTATTGCTACTCCTCCTAGAGGATTGCCATGAAATTTTACACACGCATTCATCCCAAGGTCTAGTTGGCCCTAATGAAAATGGTGCCACTCGAAAATCCAATATGGCCAGCATTGCAGATGTCTTTAAAGTGTTGTTATTGTTATGTCATCAGAACAGATGGTCATATTGACATGGGGTTTCATGAAAAGACTTCTAATGATGTCTAGTTGGAGCCCCAGGTTGCCAAGTGGCCTAAGGTGCTCGCATTTACAGATCACTGACATCTCATCTCTGCATAGGTTTGAGTCCCGACTGCGGCTCTGCCAACATGGGTATGTGTGAAAGCTTGCCAGTAGCTTTCCATGGGTTGCTGGTTTTTCCTGGGGTTTTTTCAGATTCTTCCTCCACCAAATATACTGGCTGCCATGTATAGCCTAAAAAAAAAAATGGCGTTAAACCCACAAACCAAACCAAACCATGATGTCTGGTTTTTTCAAAATGAAAATGGTGCCAATCTGACATCAAATAAGGCTGCTATGCTGATCATCTTGAAAACTTTATTGTTGCTTCTTCTCCAGAATGGATCATTATATCAAAGTGAGGTTTTTCACCAAAAGATTTCATATGATGTCTAATATTTCAGCAATATAAATGGTGCCACTCAGGCATCCAAAATGGTCACCATGGTGATCATCCAGAAAATCTTGTTATAGCTACTCATTGTGAGTGTATGGTCAGAGCGAGATGTGGTTTTCACTGAAAGACTTTTTATCATATGTAGTTGGTCCTAAATGAAAATGGTGCCAATCAGACCTAGAATATAGCCACCATGGTAGCCATTTTTAAAAAAAGCTTGTTACAGCTCATTCTCCTGAACAGATGTTCCTGTAGATAATGGGTTTTTCACTGAATGACTTGTGGTATCTAGTTGGTCCTAAATACAAATGGTGCTGATCAGTGGTGGACATTTTGAAAATCTTTTTATCAATACACCTCTTGAAGGGATGGTTGTGTCAACATGGGGATTCACTAAAACACCTCTTGAAGGGATGGTTGTTTCAACATGTGGATTAGTTGTGTCAACATGGGGATTCACTAAAATACTTCTCACTATTCCTAAATGAAAATGATGTCAGTTTGACTTCCAACAATTTTTAAAATCTTATAACAGCTACATCTCCTAAATGAATAACCATGCCAACATTTAACAAAAAATTTGTGTGTGCAATATATAGTTGTTCCTATATTACAATGATGCTGATCTAACCTCCAAAATGGCTGCCTTGATGGCAATCCTGAAAATCTTGATATGGCTACTTCTCCTTAATTGATATCGACATGGGATTGTGACAAAAAGACTTTCATGGTAATATAGAGCGGTTTTTAATAGCAGTAATACATTACGCACTATTATTGAATTGCTATATCTTTTAATGGTGCTAGTCCCTAGTCTAAGGAGATTATTCCCTCCTCCAGTTACTAATTGGGAGTCGAGATTAAAAAACAACGTGATCCCAGTGTGATACTTCAGTCCACTTCGGACAGTTGGAATATTGTCCTCCTTTTCCCTTCAACTTTGTGCACTTCTGCATGTCTCTTGGGTAACATGTAAGGGAGGTCAGCTTAGGACAGATTAGGAGATTTGCAAAATTTGCTCAGGAGTTTTGACTTCAAATCAGGAAGATTTTCATTGATCCAATTTTCAGCATGTAAAGGGACAAAAATGACAACTATTGAACAATGTCTTTTTTTTTTAAAAAATATGCACATCATCTCATCACATCAGTCCTTTCACAGTAACTTATTGCCTTTCATACTCTCCTTATATGTAGCACAAGCATTTTTAGCCTTAGTAGATCATTGCCTGGATTATATTTGTGTCAGTCCTCATCATTGTTGAGCTCAACACTTAGGAGATGATGTATCCAGCTGGATCCAGCTTTCCTCTGGAGTCAGCCTGAATTTTCCTCAGAATAGAAAATGTCCTTTCAGAGTTTTTGAATTGGAATGTGGCAATGTTAGTATAACTCTACCGAGCTCACCAAGAAGTTTAAATTGTTTCCTGCCTGTGGGTAGATTCAGGTTGCTGACTGCCTGCCAAAACTGAGAAAAATTGGTGTTATCAGGGTTGAATTTGGGAAGTTCTTCTTAAAATTGACTTTACAGGAATGGCAGAATGTATATTCATGTCCCTTTGAACTTGATTCCAAGTGCTGAAATTCTGTTTTCCATTCATTGTTGAATTTCATGTGATATTTCATTTGTTTATATTTTAGTGTTTTAGCATTTGGAGATAACGTGTGCTTAGATATCTCAACAAACTTTAAATGCCGAAGCCAAACTGACCAGTTTTATGCCACTTGAGCTCTTTAGTAATGACTAATCCAACCATAATCTATTAATGTCATGAATCCTTTACAAATTCTGATCACACATAGTATAATCCATTTTGACAAACTTTAAACATCTAAGCCAAACCGACCCTGGCAAAAGAATCCAAGTAATACTACTTGTTTTATGCTGCATGAGCTCTTTAGTAATCCAACCATAATCTGTTAATGTCTTTAATCCTTTCCAAATTTATACTGATCACACATAGTATAATCCAGTGAGTACTTGTAGGTTATTGTCTGTTGAATTAGCAGTTAAAGTGTCATGCTTGTCCTGTGCAAGCCAGTTTTACAGTCATGTGATCACAGAAGTTTGTATCATAAATATACCACATTGGAAGCAAGGTGTGAAAAACAATGAAAACTTTTCTCTTCTGTTTTTTTAATAATAGTTTTGAGTATGCACGAGATTTCAGTCAGTGATGGGAGGGATGGAAGACACACCTTATCTTGGGAGGAAAACCCTCCCAGTTGGTAGGTTCACATGTGTGTTTGGGTGCTCAACATTTCATCAGTTAGGTTGTCTTTTGGCCTTTCTACTGTCAATTGTATCACTTTTTGTGTTGTATTTGGTTTTTTCTCCCCAGTCCTTGCATAATTTTTGTGTATATGTGTCCCATTTCGTTGAATTTGAGGGTTTAGATATCCTACCTAATTCTTGTACTGGTTCATTGTGTTATTTCTTGTATTTCCTTTCAGCATTCAATAATGCCTTGAGTTGTGGGTAAATGCGGTCATAAAAAGGCTACATGGGACACACACACACACACCACCTGCTTAGTGCGTATTGCATGTGTTCACATGGACGGTTGTCCTATTTGCTGTCTTTGGCTTACAAGGCATGGGAATTAGCAGAAAGTTGCCTTACCTATGGGGCCAAGAGAAAGGGACCTGCTTCTTCATCTTCATCATTGGAAGTCTCCCTCCATTCTCAGGAGGGGTCTATGGCATTTTGCATAAGGGAATGGTCCATGTTTCTTTCCAGGGTACAAAAGTCACCCGCTTCCACTTCCACTAGGGTGGGATCACTGACACATGGAAGGAAGTTGGTCATATCAACATGAAGTTTTCATTAAAAGACTTCTTATGATGTCTAGTTGGTCCTAAATAAAAATGGTGCCGATCTGATCTTGTCATTGCTAATCCTCCTGAACAGAAAGTCGTATCAGCATAGAATTTTCACTGGATGACTTCTTATGGTGTCTAGTTGGTTTTTAAATAAAAATTGTGTCTATCTGATATCCAGTATGGCCACCACAGTGGCCATCTTGAAAATCTTATCGCTACACCTCCTAGATGGAAAGTCATGTCAACATTGAGTTGTCACCAAAAGACTTATGATGTCATAGTTAGTACTAAATGAAAATGGCACGTATCTGACATCGAGTATGGCCACAATGGTAGCCATCTTGAAAATCTTGTTATTGCTACTCCTAAATGAAAAGTCATATTGACATGGGGTTACCAGAAGACTAATTATCTAGTACTAAATGAAAATGGTGCTGATCTTAGGTCCAATATGGCTGCCACAGTGGCTAATTTGAAAATTTTATTGCTCAGGAATATCAGAGATGGTTGCAATACTCAGGAATTAAAAATAAGAAATGGTCTTATCTTGGATTCCTGGAAATTCTTTTCAGACAGTGGAGCATCAGTCCCTTGCAAGGGACTCCTGTTTTATTTTTTTGTTTTATTGTCATGTGTGTGACCTTGTTCCAGATGCACTCATATGTGGGTTCAGCTCTTGTCTCCATCTTAGCAAGCATTGAGAGCTGAATGATTGATGCAGGGTTAACAGCTTTTTATTTGAAATTAACAGGATTAATACCTGTATGAAAACAGAAAGAAGGTCAGTGTGTCTTCCAATTTTGAGGAGTGTTTCATCTGAAGTTGACACTAAATCTGCTATGGACTTATTTCTTGTTGCAGTTTGAAAGGTTCGTGCCCCAAGACAGTGCTTTTGTAGCAACAGTGTTTGCACCAGTTGCATTTCCTCCAGCCCCAGTTCTTGTCTTCAAAGAGTCAGACAGTGGTAAGTTTTGAACAAGCCTGCCTCTGTGTTTAAATAAAATCTCCTTCATCTTCAAAACCTACTAAGAAATAAAGGGAACCCTCTTGCTTTGAAGCACTTCTTGCCTATCATCTTTAAAAAGTGTTTAGATTAGGAAATTGTACTTAAGGATGTTTGTTAAAGTTTTGAACAGTTGAGGAATATTCTGCCTAGCACTAACTTGTACAGTGGCTTTGCATCAAAGTATGGAAAACAACTTGAAAATCTAGGTATTTTATGTTTCATGAAAAAGTGTTCCCTTGAGTTTTCAGCAATATTTTTTCCTTGGTTAGTTATTGCTATGACAAATTTCAAAAGATTTAGAAACCAAATATAAATATTTATTATTGAATTTTGAATTTGCAGTATTAGGATATTAAATTGTCTTACACCTAACAGTCTATACCAGAGATAGAAGTTTTCTCAATTTTTATTAGAGTAAATGTGGGCTTTCATTAATAATTAATAGGTCCACCCTGTCAATCAGCATAACTTGGCACTTTCTTATCTCTTTACCTATGACCAATGGTAGAGATGTGAGTTGTTACTTGTGATTTATTGCAGTGTTACATAACATGTATTAGCTTGTGGGAGTGCAAACTGACAAGGTCCTGCAAATTAGACCAAAATATTGAAAATGTATGGTAACTTTTAACACAAAAAAGGAGTATTCATTGGATATAGCTCAAATTTGAAGCAAGCCGATTTTTATACTCTCACTGCTTGCAGAGGGGGCAGATTTTTTTTTGCACAAAAGCTTCTTAATGTAGACAAATTTGGGAGGCATTTTGTCTGCGTATGTCATTTACATTTTTATGCTAAAAAAGCAACTTTTCCTTTTTAAACATTTGTTAACTTCAGGGACTTCAGTAGACTTTTGTGTGAAACTTGCACAATAAACTATTTCAGAAAGACAAATGAAATTTGGCAGGGATATCTATATTTATAATTAGATGGTCTGATTAGATTTTCATTTTTCTAAAGCATTTTTTTTTTTCAATTTTGTCAAAATTAAATTTATTACTCTGGACTTTTTTACAAACACAAATCTAGCTATTATAAGGATTGTACATTTTTGAGCTGCAGTGGTGGCATACATGTATTACAACACAAATCTAGCTATTATCAGGAGTGCACGTTTTTGGGCTGCAGTGGGGGCATACATATATTACAAACACAAATCTAGCTATTATAAGGAGTGCACATTTTTGGGCTGCAGTGGGGGCATGCATGTATTACAGCACAAATCTAACTATTATAAGCCGTGTACATTTTTGGGCTGCAATGAGGGCATACATGTATTACAAACACAAAACCAGTTATTATAAGGAGTGCACATTTTTGCAGTTATTGTGTAGTTAGTAAAGATTTTTGTATGTAAATGAAGGCAACTGGAGCTTGGAGGAAATAGTGGAAGTATCTGTCTAGTACATGTATACATCAACATGTGGTATTAATTGCAGGTGAGCATGAGCTGCTGGCTACAGGCAGCCTGTTGTCTGTAGACCCTGACCGACTGGTGATCAAGAGAATCGTACTCAGTGGCTATTCCTTCAAGATCCATAGGAAACTAGCTGTTATCAGATATATGTTTTTCAACAGAGGTAAGTTTGCATTCGTTGTTCACTGTGTACGAACTATTGTAGGACAAAAACAAGAAATGTTTAGAAAGCAGCATTTTGACAGGTATCTCATATGAAGCTGGTCAACATGTGAACTGCCCAGTTGATAAAAGTCTGCCACATGGAAATTTGGTCATTATTTTCAGAATATTATTTTCTATTGATTGTTCTTCTATACCATTGATTAACTACCATTTATCAGTACCAATTTCTGTCGTTTTGTGAAAACGACATTTTTGTCATAACTTAAATTTGTGGATTAGCAAAGGAGTCCTATTGTTTCCATAGAAGGATAATTGCTCATTTGGTCTTTATTGTGTGGTTTGAAGCAACCAGAAAATCAATGAAAATTGGTACCCTGTGAAAAATTGGTACTCGTGGAATAATTGCCCCACACCCCAAAAAATAGTGAATTCATGCTATATAGAGGATCTCAAATGGATAATGATTTAATATTGAATTTATGAAATGAGTTTAATAATTTCTGGCTTTTGCGAGCCTTGGCAAGCAAAAGCTGGAAATTATTCAATGAGTTTCATAAATTTAATATTAAATCATTTCCCATTTGAGATTCTGTTTATCACTTAGTTTTTATTTTAATGGAAATAGTTTAGAGAGAAAGAAGAAGAAATAATTTTGTTTATTCTGGCTCAGATGCTGCACCTTTCATTTGTTGTGTGTAAAAATATATGCTAGTTGCATTAATAATGCACAATTCAATAACCAGTAACATTTATAAGTAGATTAAAAAAAAAAAAAATTTTAATTCAAAGAGCAACTGTCCGAATATTTGACACAGACATCATTTTTTAACACTGGATCTGCAGTGGAAATTCCTGTGTGATGTCACATAGTTGACTCGGTTTAGGTTAGACGAGCCATATACATTGATTTTAATAAGAATGTTTACAATGTTTCCACTAAAGTATCTCAATTTCATTACTATGGATGCAGTATTGTATACAGCAGAAAAAGTAGCATTCCAGTTGTTGGATATTCATGTGAAGGGATGATTACTGGATGCAAAAATTGTACTAAATCTAGACTAAAGCTGTTGCTGAGTATAGTAATTCCAGATTTAATGTATTTGTGACTTTGATATTTCCATTATTTGATTTGGAAGAATGCTGTGGTTAATTAACTTCTTGTCAGTTGGGAGACCGGCATTTGTTGACATTTTTCTCTAAACAGAGGCGAGTTTATTTACTCCTATAGGTTAACATTGAAACCATGCTTGTCATAGAGGTGGGGTGCCAGTTATACAGGTTTGGACCCCCCCCCCCAGCCATCTATCCATTGACTGATACCCTTAATTTTATTTGTAATGAGCCCCTCTGGGGTAAATTGGCCATATTCCGACATATAACCTTTTTTTTTTTTTTTGCGAATACCCTTGGGCAATCGATTGTAACGATGGCCGAAAAATGTTGATAGTAATACTAAAAAAAACCCAAAAGGTTCCAGAAGGCGGGCAAGGAAAATTTCCACACTCACAGCCAATCAGTAATGAGAAGACTGCGCAAGAATTTCATGGCCTTATTTGGACCAATCAGATTCACATAAAGTGATATGTTGACATATTGACATATCAAAAATATTAAACTGCACACAGTGTGTAAGGGGTACGAACTATGTGATAATCAGGTACATGTTGTTCTTGGCAAAGGTTGTACATTTTACTCTCAGTTGATGACATAAAATTATAGTAAGGAACATTTCTTTGCATTTTAGTCTTAAAACTAGGCAGTATGCCGTGTACCACAGTCATGCCTCTTACCTCATTGTCATGGTCACAGCAATGAAGATCTAACAGTGCGGCCCCGATTCCTTGTCCAGACTTTCAACTTGTAAAGTACTGAAGACATTTGTATGAAATTTATTTAGATATACATCATGACTAGATGGTGTCATGTACCAGTCACAGACCCCTACCTCAAGGACAAGGGAAAATGTAACTTTGTGACCCAATTTCTTGTCCAGACAGCAACTTTTGAACCATTGTGGATAATTTCATGAAACTTTATTTGGATATATATCATGACTAGGTGGTATGTTCATACCAGTCATGCCCTCATTTCAAGATCAAGGTCATGACAATGGAAAATGAAACTGCCTGACCCATTTCCTTGCCCAAACTTTAACTTTTAAACCACTTCAGACATTTTCATGACACTTTATTCAAATATACATAATGACTGGATGGTGTGTCATGTAACACATGTCTCTACCTCAAAGGGCAAGGTCATAGCAAGGGAAAATTTAATTATGTGACCTGTTTCCTTGTCCATATTGCAGCTTTTGAACCAATGAAGAAATATTTATTGATACTTTACCAGTGTCGCATCCTACATGGATGCCCTCTACTCAAAGGTCAAGGTCACAGCAAAGGAAACTAACTAACTATAGGCGATATTATGACAAAACATTGCACAGATGTACATCATGACTAGACAGTGTATCACACATATGATAGTCAGGTCCCTAGCTCAGAGGTCAATAATAGCAAGGGAAATGTCACAGGATGGATTTATCATGTGCCATGTGCTGTATTCTGGTGTCATAAAGTTCTACCAGTTTGGTTTTAAACTTAATTCCAACATGATCTCAGATGAGTATGTAAATGAAAAAGTTTAGACATATTCCTTGAACATTTGTTGCCCATAATTGCCTAAAACTGTACCCTTTTGGATTTTGAACAATCTAGGAACCACATTTACATTTCAGATATATTGGTATGAAATTTTGGCCTATCAAGATCTTGAATGAATATGGTGATGTACAGAATTATTATCCTTGACTATCTAACTCGTCCACTTCTGCAAATTTAACTAAATTTCATAATAACATTGACAATGACAACTTTTATATAGTTAAGGTCACCTGCCCATTGACAGTGACAACTTTTATTTAGTTAAGGTCACCTGCCCATTGACAATGACAACTTTTATTTAGTTAAGGTCACCTGCCCATTGACAATGACAACTTTTATTTAGTTAAGGTCACCTGCCCATCAACAATATCAACTTTTATTTAGTTAAGGTCACCTGCCCATTGACAATGACAACTTTTATTTAGTTAAGGTTACCTGCCCATATACAATTCATGTAAGACAAGAGCACCTCAATAAGCATCAACATATTCAGTGCTAAATTACATTCTGATGCCTAAACTATTACATTGATAGAGAGATACATACAAAACAATATATCAAAATCGCACATCAATATTGACATTCCAGTCTGGAATATATCAGATTTATCAAGTTTCTTGAACTTATTTTCTCATTTGAAAAGCATAGAAAAGAAAGATAAATTTCCAATAACATTTGCCTTTTTAATCTGTAGACGTGAGTAAAATTTTGTCTTCTGTTGGATAAGATTGACAAATTTATGGGAGAATTTTTTAGCGTAAATCTGAATAACACTGACAGACCATGATCATATGAGTCACCTTCTATTTGTAAGACACCACATATGGTACATATGCACTCATTTGCAGGTATTTTATTGTCTTCCACTTGCAATCGTTAAATTATGGGTAGAACATCTAAGGTATGTATTCACTTTAATGAGAGTCCAATATTAATGTAATATTCAGTATTTAGCTGAGATTTAAAATGTCTATAATGATGAGATGTCTTTACAATTTAGTATGTCCAATAGCATCTTTTCATTCTTTTTCAGACATTTTGTCAACAGTGTAAGGTTCTCAATGGAGGAAAAAATACCTTTCAGCGGGTTTATTGTTACAGGAACTTGTATTAATATTCCTCTCGATTAGCTGAACATTATCCCTCAATCCATTAGTTGTCAAAAGTTGTTTTGGTAGCCCAGAGTGATAATTTTCAGTGATTTTGATACACAACAAGCCTTGTACCCTACTACCCTTTGTGGGTTTGGGAATTAACTTGTAGAAAAACAAAAATTTCTAGTGGGTCATCAAAATTCATATGAATATTATCCATATATATGTTTTCACTTTATGTGTTTCATTTACTTCGAGAGTATTTGTTTTCATTTTGATTCCTGTTGTTGAATGCATCGAGTATTATTAACAGCTATTCAATCTCCTACTCACATTAGTAAAGATTACACATTTCTCCATTCATTATTTAGTGTTGTGGCAGAAGTTTAAATTCCTAGATGATGTTTCTTTACCTCTGTCTACACTTCTGTTAGTCAACGACTTTGAAGTTTTCACTCATGGGTAAGTAGTAAAGATAACAATGTGGCTAATGCAAGTCCTCATTGTTATTAAACATCATAATGTTTTGTGATCAAAAATTTTCTTTTTCAGAAAGTTTTATTTCAGATGTCACAAAGTGTGTGGACATTTTTAAAAGGTCCAATTGGACACCCACACCACGTATCTTTCATGTACAAAATGTACATGAATGGTTGAATGTCCAACTTGTTGTTTATGGTCCAACATTATCTGGGATTGCACCAAAAACAGGCGTACTTTTAAAGGGAGAAATGAAGTGCATTCTTCTTCCTCTCCCTCTGAATCCCAAGGATCTCAGAGTGTACTTTCTAGTACTGGGATCGAGTGCATCCCCCTGAATAAAGGGAGATACAGCACCCTCCTGAGCACCCCTTGAGGAGGAAACAGCTTCTCCTCAGCTTGACGTTGGGATTTAGTGCACTCCTCCAAATAAAAGAGGGAGGAACAGTACATTCCCAGATAAAGAGAGTATGTCTTCTAGGTAGGAAGAAGGCAACAGCACTCATTAAGGGATATAGTCTCAAAGATTGGATCGATGCACACACACACATACTCACGATTAGCAGGAGGGAGGGGAAGCACCTTCCTAAGCATGAGCAAAGGCTTACCCCCAAATGGGGTAGGGCAACACCCTGTTATTAAGAGTGATTGCATCCCCCTTTTGGGGGTGGTCAACATTCTCCAGGTACCCAAAGCCCTTCTATGACAACAAGCAGTTTGTGCAACCCAAAGAGGGCTATGTGGCGTTATATCTCTCTTAGTTCTGGGGAATGACATCCTCCCACAGATCTTAGTCACCATCGAGTTCAGTTGACTGGTCACTGGGCATGATACCAGTCATTGGGTACACACTGGTCACTGAACACCACCGGGCATTAGGTACCAGTCATCAATGGTGGGTTCTCATTCACCGGGCAAACAACATCAGTCACTGATCAACGAGCATTGTTATGCATACACCGGTCACTGGTCAACACTTGCTAAATGTAGGTAAGTAGTCAGGGATCAGGTTGAAATCCCCCCTTCTCCAAACTCCCGAATTATTCAGTCACAGGGCCAGAGTCTGCATTTATGCACTCTACTGGGAAAGGGAATCAGACCAATGTCCCTCCCCACCCTTTCCATGTGTGGATGTGGAGTTTCTCCTTTCAAGGGAGGTATCTTAGTCATCATCCTGCAGCACCATGGATGACCTTTGCATGGCCCCCAAGCAGTATGGGTGTTGAGGGATGGAGACCACCACCTTTTGCTCAGTAGGGATCATCTCAGAAGGAGAGGGTCAGACCCATTCCCCTAGGACGCCTAGGAGATGTGACATTCTCATCCTTGAGAAAAAGCAATCACAAGGGACAGCGCAGTCACTCCCTATGGGGAGTCACAGGACATCAATGTCCCTACTTCTCGACCTTCCCCTGCAGAGGAATTGTCCCAGTTTTAATAGTCCTGCCACCCCTCGATGTTGAGATCAGGATGATAATGTATTGTCTCTCCTGGTAGATTCTCATGAAATTGTCGACGATTAGGAGGAGAGTATTCACCCTCCCCATTTAGGATCTCCTACTCCTTTCCACTAGGTGTTCCATGTGGTAGAAGAGCAAGAGATATGGTCATTAGACAAGGTAGCTAATGAAGTTTACCATATTATTTCCCTTTTTGCATCAGACAGGAGGTTTTCCAGTTCTGAGCCATGCCATTCAGTCTAGCCTCAGCAAGTAGGGTCTTTACCAGAGTGATGGGAGTAGTGGCTGCTCACACAGGTATCTGGAAATCCAGCTTCGCCAGTACTTCAGTGGCCGTGTTCATGTTCCCCTAGACAGGATAAACAGAATCGTGGATCTTTTGAGGACTCTACAGGCCAAGATCTCATTGTCTGCCTGACTTTACCTTTCTCTTCTGGGGACTTTGAACTCCATGGCAGACCTGGTATCCCTAGGAAGACTCCAGTTTTTCCT
This sequence comes from Margaritifera margaritifera, assembly GCA_029931535.1. Classification (NCBI taxonomy): domain Eukaryota; kingdom Metazoa; phylum Mollusca; class Bivalvia; order Unionida; family Margaritiferidae; genus Margaritifera; species Margaritifera margaritifera. The sequence goes on along the minus strand of JAQPZY010001421.1, from coordinate 906,674 downwards.
GTTGGCCATCTGGAAATCACACCAAGATTCTCTGTCAGCCCAAATTTCTTAAGGGTCAGCATTTCAGTACCACCTCAAGTGGTGGAATTTCTGACTGGAGTTCCACTGCATGACACTGAACCCCACTTATATCTGTACACTGACACATCAGATTCAGAGTGGGGCACTCATTTAGAGCCGGAAGGAGTACTTCTCCAGTGCCATTGGTCCCAGAAGAAAGTCTCCTCCACATAAACAATTTGGAAATGAGAACTGTGTTCTTTGCCCTGAAAGGATGCATAGATCAGGTCAGGGGTCATTGCGTGATGGTCTCTTCAGACAACACATTGGTGGTTGCATACTTCAGATGACAAGGAGGCACTCGTGCTCCTTCTCTCTGAGTGGAAGTCTGGAACCTTGTACGCTGGGCAGAGTGAGAATGAATTACACTCTGAGTTTGTCACATTCCAAGCAAGACAAATATCCTTGCAGACAGTTTGTCCAGGACAGGCAAGGTAGTTCTCACAGAATGGTCTCTGCATCAAGCAGTTGCAGAATCCTTGTTCAGTCTATGGGGGAAGCCTCTAGTGGACTTGTTTGCAGTGAAACTGAACAACAAGCTCCCGTTTTATATCTCCCCAGCCCCAGACCAAAGAGCCTGGGCAGCGGACACCTTCAGTCTGAGGTGGGATTGGCTGTTCGCTTATGTATTCCCACCATTCAGGTTGATTCTGCAGATACTTCAGAAGGTCAGGACATCCACAGCTCAGATTATCCTGATAGCACCTATGTTGCCTCAAAGGTCTTGGTTCAGTGACCTCCTTAACCTGTTGAAAGTCCAACCCAGGGTGTTACTTCAGTGGAAGAATCTACTGTTGCAACAAAAGGGGACTCCTTTTCATAACAGCCCTCAAATTCTCCACCTTCACGCTTGGTTATCTCAAGCGATCTATCTGCCAGATGAAGTTTTTGAGCAAGATTACCGACTGGATCATTCAGGCCAGAAGACGATATGCCTCCAAGGTCTTTGATGCAAAGTGGAGAATCTTCTGTGATTGGGCAATAGGAAACATGTTAATCCTAGCTGCCCCTCTCTTTCTGCAATAGCAGATTCTCTGCTCTTCCTCTTTGGGGAGAGATCATCAAAGACACTTTAATTCTCCAAGGGTCCAGCCACTGACTCAGATCCTCATTAATTACTTTGAGCTGCAGAGGCTGGTGTCTTGCTCCATGATGTTGAGATGGAATCTCGTGTTTTGTGGGCCTTGGCAAAATTCCCTCATCAACCATTGAGTGAGGCTTCATTTGAAAATCGTACACTTAAAACTGTATTTCTCCTAGCTGAAGCTTTAGCAAGGAGAAGTGAACCACATGCCCACTCTATAGAGGAGGGATATTTCTGGTTCAGTGGGAATTACAACTCTGTTTCCCTTCTATGTCAGCCAGGTTTTGTCACAAAAAAACAACTTCCCTCAGTACTGTCATCTCTGATATTCCCCATTCTCAGTCACATCTGTGCTGGGGATGATAAAGATAGACTCCTTTGCCCAGTCGGGCATTTAGGTTTTATTTGTTATCTTTGGAGGACATTATGAAGGCCATGTTTTGGCAATTGCATATGACCTCCTCCTTTTACCTTCTGTTGTTATCAAACCAGAGCCAAGGTATTTTTTCTCTGGGTCCAGTAGTTCCAACACAAACAGTGACCCAAACTGCTGCTATTTAACAGCAGTGGATACTTCTCGTTAAGGTGAGTAATTTTGTTTCAACTGAGGTCATCAACCTCTCTCCAAACTGACAAATTCAGCTACACAATAGTGACAGATAAATGTATTACTGATATTAAAATGTACATGTTCTAAGAAATTTCTAGCATAGGAGGATTGTACATGTCATAGACTAGGGTTTTTCCATTATGAAAGGCTAAGCTACACAATAGTGAGAAGTAAGAATTACATAATTAAAATTAGTTATACCCCTCAACCTAAGTACATATTCAAATTGTATGGCTTTCAGATCGATAAAATTATGTGGCAAGTACAACTTGATAGGCTCAGTTGTCTACTTTGCACATGTTAATGAATAAGTGGTGTCATGTACTGTCTCTCTTTTACTTTCAGAGGATATTCTCTGGTTCAAACCTGTGGAACTGAAAACTAAGTGGGGCAGAAGGGGTCATATTAAGGAACCATTAGGTAAGTCATTCGGAACCACAGATGGCAGTTAGTACTGACCATCAAGTCTTGGTAATAATGCCCTTGTTAGAAGTTGTGGTATTTATTCAATAGTGATGTTTCCTAGTCTAAAGTTGTGGTATTTGTCCAGTAGCAATGTTTCCTCTTGATCAATTCAGTTATGACTCAAATTTTTTTTGTGTGGATCAAATGGCAGCTGAAAATTCTGTTTTTCACTGCCTTCGATCAGTATTTGCAAAATTCAAGGGCTTTTGCTGGTCGGGAACAAAATTATTATTTCTCCCAACTTTATCGCGATTTCCCAGTAGTGATGTTTCTGGGTCAAAAGTTATGGCATTTGTTCAGTAGCAATGTTTTCTGGTCAGAAGTTGTGGTATTTTTTTAGTAGCAATGTTTCCTGCTGAGATGTTGTTGTATTTGTTCAACAGCCATGTTTATGGGTCAGAAGTTGTGGTATTTGTTCACAAAAAATTAAAGAAAAATAATGCTACAAAAATTACTTAGTATAAAATATATTTTTCTTAATATATGAAGGAGAACCTCGATACAAAAATGCATTATGCATCTTCTGCATTCATAGTAGTGCATTAAAACATGAAAATTAATAATATAAGTGTTAGTATAGGGTGTAAGAATTTACAGTGGCACTTACTATTACAAAGAAATGGAGGTTCTCTGCTAAATCTGATGTTTCCAGTGCCAATTTAGACATTTTAAAAAAAATTGGCCTATAAATATTATCAGTACAGAAAAAAAACATTTTAAGAAACTTTCTCTAATGTCCATTTTTGTTTTGTTAATGCCATGAACTATTAGCATTAATACTGCATTATGGTCAAGGTTGCATCAGATGGCTGTTTGGAAGAAACTTTTTTTTATTGTTGCACTGAACAAAGGGACTTGCGAAGTAGGCATTTATTAATTATGTTGCATGAAACAATACTGACTACAGGAAAATATTGAACAAGCCTGTATGGGAATATGGATATAATATGGACTTGTACCCAGCCATTTTAAGTTCATTACAAGCATTTTAAAATGTTCTTGTCGTATTGCAGGTACCCATGGTCATATGAAATGTATATTTGATGGTCATCTGAAGTCCCAGGACACAGTGCTAATGTGCCTGTATAAGAGGGTGTACCCCAAATGGACATATGACCCACATGTGCAAGCCCCTCCCACAATTAGTGACGACGGACCACAGGAAATGGAGGAGTCGGAAGGGCCAGCATTTTCCATGTTTGATTAAAAGTATTATAAATGTGATATTTATTAAATACTGCATACATCACAGGATATGTACATGTTATATTTGTTTACATGGCAGAGAGTGAGAGAGAGGATCAGTTCCTATGAGTTAAACAATTCTAGGAAGAACTTGTAAAGGACTTCTCAAATGCATTGCAGATTCAACAATGGTCACTTCCCGTCAACAATCACTCTCAAATACAGCCAGTGTCATATTTTTCCAACTCCCGTTTTCCACTTACATTTTACCTCCCTTAAGCTGCATATATCATCCTCTCATGTAAATGGCTGATGAAGAGAGGCAGCACTGTAATTTCAGTAAAATGTAAATCTGCTTCTTGTTACAATATGTGGTTGCCACTAATGTGGATCAAGTCCCCCAGTGCTATGGAGAACAATTCACAGCATAGGAAGAAGGGCATATAATTCAACCTCTGTCTTTCATAGGAAGGAGGTTACAAGAGATGTTATAGATGGTAAAAAAAACCCAAACATACCAGATATCAAAACAATGTCACAAAGTGAGAGACTAGTTTTGTATAGAGGATTATACAACAGTTTATGTTGCTGTTAAGTTGATAGAGGGGATATAATTTTCACAAATATCATCTGAACCTCACTGAGGAACAATGTGGGCATAATGAAGCATTTGGTAATAAGCCTATAAAATATCACAACAGTAAAGATCTGAGAGACTGGCTTTGCACACAAGATACCACAACAGATCATTACTGATGTAGGACATAACTCTTACAAAAAAATAATCAGAATCTCACTGTTAAATGGTATGTGCATCTTCATGTGATGGTACATAGCATAATAAATATCCAAATGATGTATCAAAAACTGAGAAACATTTCTGCACACAAGATTGAGTGGCATGGTTGGATGGACAGACACATACTAAAGCACACTGTCTCCTTGCCTTGTGCCTTTGGACAAATAGATAAATACACATTTTCATGGATTTGAAAACACATATTAGTAGAAAGAATGGCAAAAGGCATGAAGTTTGGCAAAGCAGTGGTAAACTTTTGATTCATTAGACATAAATCAGCTTTTGGTAAATAAATTAAAAATCTATGAAGATTACAAAGAAAGCTTAATGCAAAAAGGAAACAAATGTAGAAAACTACAGTGAGTTGTATCTCGTGCTTTGTTCTCTACCCATAAATTGAAATTCCCCTATTCTAAGGAAAATATTTGCTGATATTTAACAAAGATTGTTCATATCAAACTTCATGTTGAACATTTCTTTTCATCTGCTTTCCCATCCAGATTAAATTCTTTTAAATTTTATTAGGTGATACATGTTACCACATCAAAACACAAGTCTGAGAATCTACATGTATATTGTAAAATTGGACTATCACATGGAAACCATGTCTGCAAAAGGAAAGATTGAAGTTTCCATCTACCTGACACCTGCACAGCAAGGGTTGGAGTTAGGTAGTATAAAAGGAGATGATAAAAATGATTATCATGACATATTACAGTTCTCTAATTTTGATTGGCTATGTCCATTTATTTACTTTTGGACAATAAGCATTTCTCCTCAGTTTGGGGGATACTATATCTGGTATTGCTCATTACATATGTTCCAGTATGCACTCATGCCATGCACCAGTGTTTTAGATTTAAGAAGCAACATTACTCAAACACTTTACATCTATAAATTGTTCAAAGGTAAATAAGTTCAAGACTGAACCATAGTAAATACATCAGAGTTGTAAAAAGGAGGGCTCATCGAACTATTTTTGTCACATTGGGCATCATTGTAATATTAATATGACCCTCTCGATTGCACTTTAATTTATGAAAATTGAATTTTTGCGTGGATGAGATATTTTTACAATATTTTATTTCTTTCCTGCATCCAAATTTGTGAAATACTTTGCAGATATATTCCGAATGCTATCAGCTTTTGAAAAATCAAAGAACATTTAAAGGTCACTGTGCTTTAAATAAACCAGCATGAACTTTTTTTTTATACAGAATGTAACAGTTGCTAAGACGCATGTTGAAACATTTTCTTAATTTTTGCCAGGTACACATGATCCTGTGACTCATTTGATGTCAGTATTAAAGAGCTTATAGAAACAAACACCTCCAATCTGATCGTGTACTGATAAATTTGTATTTCAAACCAACGTGTTAGTCCCACACTCACATTAGACCATTTTACAGTATGTTGTAATATGACTTTTCTAATTAACATAAGGCTTAATAGTGATTTAAATTCAACTTAATATTCTGTTTCTACATGTCATTTATTTCTGTCGATAACTTAATGGCTAATAAGAATTGTTATCCATTTTGTTGTTGTTTAACTGACAGTAAATTGGACATCTACTTTTAAGTATAAGCCCCTCATGTAGATACAATTGTTATTTGGTGGGGTCATGTGATCTACTAAATCTATCATTGTCTTCTCCCTTAGGAACCATTCCTATATAGTGTTGTCTGGTTGGGTATAGTGCCTTTGCCTTTTACTCCAACACCATACTCCACCAGACAACTCTATACAAGAGAGTAGTTCTAAATGGAGAAGGCAATAAAAGAAGAATATCTAAGATTTAAAAAAAAAACATACAAGGACATGTTAAACTTCGGAAAGTGAAAAAGTTAATACCTCACAATTGTTTGTCTCTGTTATATAATCAGATTACCAGAAATAAAAATACTTCAAACTTATCACGGGAAATATAAAACAAAGATTTTATTGCGTAGAGAAATTTTTATTTAAAAACATGATCACACCTATCAATACATTTATATGATTATGATTCGTTTATTTATTATTATTATTATGTTTTTTTAAATGGCTTTTATGAGAGCATTTTGACTGAAATCCATGCTTTGGGTGTAGAAAAGTACACAACTTTTCATACAAGTATCCACATCAATTGAATGAAAAAATATTGTCCAAAGTTGTTTTGTTTACCTTATGATTCATTACAAATAACACAATTATCATTAAAAGCACAAACAATATCAATTTTCAAAGTTTAGTGAACACATATACATTAATTTACATATATATTACTTTACAATGCTTGGGAGAAAAGCTCGGCATACAATTATCAATGGTGTACAGATAGCGGAAGCTTAACTGAATTGCAGCATCTTGAGAAATGAACACAGTTCATTTCCTTTCTTGGCAATATGTAATGCAGTAACTTAGAACACTATCCTTCCTTTAACTGTCTCTCATACATTTCCTTCAGGGTGTTCAAACTAGTAGTGTATCTCATTTCATTCATTCTTGCTGCTTGATACCACCTGCAAGAGAAAAAGACTGTCAGTTGGAAGTGGTGACAAAGAGTTGCTGCAGTTTTGAGCTATTTGTCTTCAGTGACACTGGATGTGCATCAGCACGAATCTTTATAGGAAACTTAAAATAGCAGCTTTACATACAAAGGAATATCAGCAGAGTTCTATATTAAGGGACATAATCATTACCCAGAAGGCACATATTCATTACCCAGAAGGGTAAGTTGAAGGATCAAAGTCATAGAAACACACAAGGTCATATTTAAATCTAACAGTTTATGGAAATACACAGCATCCATACACCCGTACAAACTAAGAAATATTCAGGTTATTGAAGATTCAAATGTTCTGAAGTATACCTTATACAACTTGTAATTTACATATTTTTACACCATTTACTACGTGATGTATTGTTAGGAACACTTGCTTTCTTTCTTTTTGGATAACCTCAATTATTGGTTTTGTTCACTACACATATATTAAAAAAAACAGAGACCTGTATCTATGGAATAGATGAAAGGATATTGTAAACCACACAATTCTCTTCAGCTTAAACTTTTTTGTGAATTTTTCCAGACTGCTATATTTGTGAGAAATTATTTAGAGGAAAGTGCAACATAAAATACAAAATATCTGTGCATTATGAATTGCCCCCCCCCCCCATTGTTATTAGACTGAATTTACTGAATGTTTGAAAAGCTGATCATGCTGACTTGATTTATGATATGCATCACAGAATACATTACTTAAGCAAGTTTACCTTTGTCTGATGACTTTCCACCTCTCAAGGTGATTCAACAGCAGCTGTTCAGGAGCTGGTGCCTTCTCAGGGTCCTGGCGATACAATATACATTTAAATAGAGGTCTCACACATGTATTAATTGGATATCAAACTTATGTAATAAGTTAAATGATACACTTGGGCAAGTGATATGACATCAATTTGATGTCAAATTACCACCTTTTTTAAAATTCTTTTTATCAAATATCTCCAAACACTTTTGGCTTCTCACTGACTGTGCTATATCACATCATGACATGGTGTTTTGACGCTATTAAATAAAACAGTATGTGATAGACTACAGGCATCAATAGTAACAGGCTACTCCACCTACTATATTATGGAAATATAAAGAACAAGTCCGTCTAAAGAATTTCTGGCATATACACTTCACATTCAATCTCTCAACTGAAATCCACTCCAATTTTGAAAGTAATAGCTTTGTTCAAAATGTATTTTTGAAAAGTGGCAAATCATATTAATTCTAAAAGATGCTATTCCAAACTAGAATGCTCCAAAACAGATATTTCCACGCTCACCCCCTCACCCCAAACCTTGAACATCTGTGCCCCTAATGTTCAGTCCCAGTGGGGGTAAGAGTAGACCCTTTACCCTAGCCCCACCCCCAGGGGAGGAGATGAAAATTCCACAAGTGTTGGTACAATCTACATCCATAAAACTATTAACTGACCCAAGTTTCCTGTGTAAGAGGATTTCAAAGACATTACAAACATATCACAACATCCTCACTCTTCCTTGAAAGAGAGGAGATACAAATGCATTTATAAAAGGGGGACTTTTAGTGAGAGGTATGGGCATCAAGCTTACACCATGGATGTCAAGTGGTGGATCAGTTTGGGGAAGTGGCTCAGGAACTCTGAGATCCCATGTTCCATACTCCTGTTTGACTGGGGGAGGAAGTTGATATATATTGGGGTACTCTCCCTGAAAAATAAAAACAGGTCTGATGACATCTGATTTTTGAGTAGATAACGGTAAGTGAAATCATTCTCTAAAATTTAAATTCATACAAGAAATTTGAATTTTGAATCCTGGCAGATTATGGTGGAGTGACTACATAAATGACTACTTACAAGAGTGTTTTATAAATTAAAATTTATCACATAAAAAGATGGTCACACTAGAATTAGGCTGAAAGGCTTCACAATTAACACAAACTGAATAAGGTTAATTATAACATACAAGAAATAGTTTAAAGTTAACAGAATTTCCAGCACAATTTTTTCAGGAGAAGACTACATGTAGGTAAATTAAATGCAATAGTAGGCTTGAACCTAAAGCTATTTTCATTTGATCACTGTTGCTGAGATGCCCCCAGATGTAAACGGGTCGATCTCACCAGGCTGGATTTTGACAGTGGGCAGATTATGGTTGAGTGACTACATAAATGACTACTTACAAGAGAGTGTCTCACAGACTAAATTTTCTCACATAAGAGTCACACTAGAATGAGACTGAAAGGCTTCACAATTAATACAAACTGAATAAGGTTAATTATAATGTACAAGAATTCCATGCCATACCACTTGCTTCCTGCTATGACAGTGAATGATCCAAAAATCTAACTTCTTCACGCCAGTGTTAAAGGTAGGTCAATATGAACTGCTTTAGGTCACAACTAATTTTTTGTTATGAGCTACATAACCAGCCTAACATTAAATACTATATTTAAGAGAATGAAGATCATTGATTGGCTGCTAATAGTTTAAAGTTACCAGAATTAACATAATTTTTTCAGAAGAATACATGTGGGTAAATTTGTGCAAAAGAGTAGGCTTGAACCTAAAACTATTTTCATTTGATTGCCATCATTGCACAGGTGCCCCCAGATGTAAACAGGGCGATCTCACCAGGCTGGATTTTGACTGGGGGCACAGACAAGGGAAGTTTTCTAAAAAAATAAGCCATGGAGAATATCATTTTCATCATTTTAAAAGTTTACTCTTTGATAGATTGTGCATGGGATGTAAGTATGTTTCTCAGGTATTACCACCAAAGTATAGTAATTCTGTAAAACAGTAACATGACATTATGTGGGAATGAAATTAATTGTCTGTGGCCTTTATGGTAGCCAGGTGTAAGGCTCTATATGATGAATCCACCCATCAAGCATCATGACTGTAGTCTAATTAATGGCTCTTAATACAGAAACCTTGAAATAATCTATGGAGCAGGATAATTAAGCCACAGTAATCTCATTTAATAGTAGCAAGTAGTATTCTGCAACAATGTATGAATAACCCACATTAAGAACTATCATGTCATTACTTCATCTCCCAGAGATACAAGTCATTCTACCACAACAATAACAAAACTACCAATCTATGCAATCACCTGTCTTTCTGGGGACAAAAATTCACAAATTCTGCATGATGATCTGTGAAATTTATAATTTCTTTCCAAAATGAAAATTTCCTTTCATAAGGCTGTACTATAATTTATAGGTTACATTATAAATTGAGACAACATTGACCTACATGTGGTTAATCCTCCCCTTTTTTTGTCCGAAAGATCTTGTGATTTGAATGGTTAAATTGAAAGATATTTAGCTCTCCATTTCTACTGGTGAATCAGCAAAGACGAGATCTGAAAATTTTAGTTTTGCTGACAACTCAAAGATGGTGACCCTGTTTTATGCTATTATGGATCAAAGGTATGCAGTTAGTAATTTAATTTTTATTTCACAACTGTAAACTTTATCGAATAATGAATCTCCCAGATTCATTTGTAATTTTTCATATATCCTACGTGCTGATTATCTCTGGAATAATAATTGGCAAGTTTATGTTGTTGTTTCCATCATTGTCTTCAGCAGATAACCTTATCATCCAGTTCATCTAAACTGCTGATCAACATCAGCTTGCATAAATATATCTTCCTTGGATCTATTCAAGCATTTTGTCCCATTATCTGCAATTTTCGTTATTTAATGAAATTGTAGACCCTTCACTTCTTTTCAGTTTTTATGGGTATGTTTTGATCGCATAAGACTGACATTGAATATTTGTGTTTACATTGTTAAATAAACAAAGTCAGTCATAGTATACCTCTGGCAAAAACCTGCATGTAAACAAATTACATCATAAGTAACCATCTTTTTCTAAAGCAGCCACTCATTTAATTTCATGATATTAGAAATGGAGCTAAATACATAAGGTTGAGAAAACAAATAAAAATTTGACTCAAATTGATAGGTAAGATTTACTGCATTGAAACGGCCTCTAGTTCATCTCTTTGCAATGGTTTACATGTGTGTGTCTGATGTATGACCCTTCGCAATCACCCACAAGTTAACATCTGCGAATTTAATTGCAACATTTTAAAAGATCATATTTAATTATGCCTGGTGAATTCATAAACAACATGTTTGAACTTTACTGTTAGTAATTTATGAATAAAATCGAGAATATTAATAGGCCTAGCATAATGCCCAATGCAAGATCAGTCAAATTGAATAAATAAATAAATGAATTAAAAAAATCTGAGTTTATTCATTGCTTAATGCAATTAAACTTTTGTGGTTAAGACTCCAATATTGAAGTTGTTGAAGAATGTGCTGGCAAAGACTTGCATGTCAAATTTTAAGTATCTTGTACAGTAATATTATGCTTGCAAGAATTTATGATTTCAAATCTTGACAATGAATTACAGAAAATTACACAGGACAAGGATCTAACTATAGTCTGGCTCTGGTCCATTATGAATTGTACCCCACCTCCGGTCTTCGAAAATATTTACCTGGCACAGTTACTATCTAGCTGATGATTATTTAATTCCTTTAAACCTTACAAATTTCAAACCAAACCATTAGACAAAGAAAGTCGTTAAAGGCGAGTGCAATGTTAAAAAAATGCTATTTTAAGTAGGCGGACAGCCTAATGTACATGGTGCATGGTTGTGACGTGGATGCTCGTGCAGGTAAAAATTAAAGTCATTACATATATACTGTATACAATGTGCAAGATGCCAGTAAAATTAAAATAAAGGGTATGAAACTACAGTGACAAAATTCTCTGAATCATAAAAATGTAATGTAAGTAGAATATAGACTTCATAATTTTTTTATTACATGCCACACATTCCAAAACCAATATCAGCTCTACCATGATGCCTGAATGTGCCTGAGATCATGGAATGGTAGCCTTTGATAGTAATTGGGGTTCCTCAAAAAGCCGGAGAAACAATTTAGCCAACTACGGGATTCGGGCACTAAATTGGATGCTGCTGTTGACATTGCACCGGTCCCTGAAAACCTACCACCTTCCCTTGTACAACTTCAAAGTGGGGGGGGGGGGGGAGCCTTCTAGCTCATGAGATTCTCTCCATGACTGAAGGTTTACATTTTTCCTCTGTAGGGCTCTCCTGACGAGCCTGGCATGCAGGAGTAGCCTGGCATGGCAGAGATGAAACACCTGTGACTATGGTTGTTTGAGCAGGTTGGGGGGGGGGGGGGGGGGAAGCTTGTCAAAAACAGATCTATCATTGGACACCCCCAAAGTGCAGAAATCAGCTGAAAGATCAATGGATCAGGGTTCATACTGCTGTTAGTAAAACAAATTCCAGACCTTTTCCAGACTTGTTTGCAATTTTTTCCAGACCCCTCTATCACATATTCGAAATCTGTGTCACTATAAATGACCATGTGGTATCCGCATAATAGAAAATAGTATCCACCAATCACAAGTGGGTGATAGGTCACGTGTCTCGCCAACCACACTGAATCAGCAGGGCTGTCCCTAGACCAAATGGCGCCCCAGGCAACACATGTCTTCAGCAAAATAAAGCACAGCAACCCAAAATTCCATACTTTTTCCAGACCTTTAAGGCAAAATCTTTATTTTCCATACTTTTTCCAGGTCTGGAAAAAGCACACTCTTTTTCCCATACTTTTTCTAGACTTTGTATGAACCCTGACGGATGGATGGACCATTTTGTGTGAAGGGTGTGGTCCCTTCTTGACCATGAATTGGCCAGAATATTCAACCTGCTGGGGATATGTCTGATTTGGACTGTTATATTAATATATGTGCACCAGCACAGAAAGTTCCAAGGGCTGGTGATTTTGTAAACCCCCCCACCCGTTATAAGGAAGTAGGCCACAATCACAGAGTTGTCTGTCATAATGAGAACTACCTTTCGTATAAACGATCCTTCCTGAAATGAAAAGCATTTACTATGACCTTCATTTTTAGAAGGCTGATGTGAAGAGGTAAATCTTCTGGAACCCATTGACCATGGTGATGCTGGGCAACAGGTGGGTTCCCCAACCATATAAGATTTGTGATTTTTGGAGTTTAATGCCATTTTTAGCACATGATAGGTCATACATGTTGGCCAGTATATTGTTTGGTGGAAGAAGAGCCTGTGAAGACTGGGTCAGCAGGGCCATCTGCAAATAGTGCATGAACAGGCAGCTGAGAAGAATGAAATCCACTGCCACATTAAGCAGACTGAGGAGTTGCAGAAAATCTCTTGCAGAAATCAACTCCCTGTTGGAAACTGACTCTGTGAGATCGACAACTCATGTCATGCATACTTCAGGGAGGCAAACAAGGTTGAGGTTGGTAAAAATTCCATGCTCAGGTGGATAAAATGCTGGGATGGACTGAGGCATACCTGTCAACCACACAGACAGTTTGGGGTTATTTTTGAGACTCAAAAAAGTGTGTTTTGAGGTCCCAAGGAGGGGTAGGTGGGGTGGGGTGTTATATAGATGGAAAAAATGACATTTTTTGTCTTTTCACAATCGCTTCTCTCCTAACATTAATGTGATTGGGGAATGTATTCAAAGGAGAAAAGAAATTTCAGAGAATTCTGTCTGATCTCACAACCATTACATGAAAAATATAATGCATAACTAGTCAAACCAGTCCTAATGGTCACCTGGTCACAACGGTCATTCTAATTCCCCCTCCCCCCCCCCAGAAAATTTCTTATATAAATGCTCTGTATTTAATGGTCACCTGCTTTCTGTGGCCAAGTGTTTCCTAACCAAACACTGGTTTCACTCTGCCTTAAGCGGTCACTGAAGCGTATCAGCAGTGACCACTCCAAGCATTTCATATCTCGATTGTACTTGCCGTAGTCATCACACTGTCAGTCAGACTCAAAGGTGACAACATGTCGGCTTTGAAAGCCTTACATGAGAGAATCAAAGCAATTCATTTACTGGATAGTGGACAAAGCAGTCATGTAGTTGCAGCAGAAATGGGAGTCAGGTGAACTCAGATCAAAGGGATTATTAAGTGTAAGCGAGATGATATGGCCAATTTTGAGAACGTTAATTCAGAGTGTAAGAGATTATGTACAATCACACCAAATGAGTCGAGATACATGTACACTGCACTTTTGATATCCCTTATGGTTTATATGCTACTAACAATAGCCGCAGGAAGCTTTTCATTCTTAATCATCAAAGGCACGAAAGCCAACTGTCTTTTGATCTCGGTGAGTTTGAGCAACTGCTTAATCCATCAATTGTTTGAAGTGTGAACACCTGTTTTCATACCTAATTATACCAGCTGGCCTAACAAAAAGTCAGTCCTGTGTTTGTCAATCACAGGTAAGCTGTCAATTAATAATTTTATTTAGATGCCATTTCTACTGATAAGTGACAATTTAATGTACATGCTGGATAAAAGTGGAACTTTTTATTTTATTATTTTCTTTTTCTTTATGCTAAATAGATAAACTAAATCAATATATCTTGATAGCACACTACTACTACTAATAATAATGCTAATGCTGTTCGGTGCATAGTACATGTATTTGTCATGAACCAAGTTTGAGAGCTGAACCTGCCTTCAGAGGTCACCTGTCTACAAAGGCCACTTTGACCTTTTTGCATGGGTGGCCACTGTAGGCAGGTTTGACTGTACAACTAATCCAAAGTGCCTAGGAAACAATTGTTGTTTTTTTTTTTTTATTGCATGCAACAGAACCATCATTACCTCTTCTTCACTGGTAGAGGCCATAACTTCAGGGTCTGGGCTTGGGGATTTCTGGCAGCCAGGGGCTAGGTTACGGTTATTGGGCTGGTTCTTCATCCAGGCACGACAAATTGGATAGAGTGGGGTGTTTTCATCAAACTGTGCCATGTCAACACTTCGATCAAAAAGCTTCATCACATAGGAATCTAAGCAGAGAAAGTTTATATCATCAATCATGTTTTGGTTGACAAGACAGCATGCAATCAAGTAAAACAATGATTATCTGGACCAAAATTATCCACATTTTTCCATTACATGGACATGTAGGATATCCCCTAGTCATCTATTAATTTTCCACATAATTATCAACTATGCTGTGTTATCCTCCTGACAAAATCCATTTTTCCATCAAATACATGACCTGATCACATTTATGTTAGGAATGACTTTTTGCTACATCCAGAATCCAGCCCTCCTATCGATGTATAAATGTCTTTCTGTCTATATCTCTTAAGACACAGGGAAGCAAATCTTACAAATTAGTTCCCCTTGTTCCACTAGGTGGTGACCCATTACCCAGATGTAGCCAGTTTAACCTTTTGCCTATGATTGTCAACGGGCCTCCGTGAACATCCATTGGAATTTACACATATTATCAACCCTCCATTATTATTTTTTGGTGGTATAGTAAGTCAAATCAAAGTTACATGTAGTGTATACTACATTTATGTGTCTTTTGGTCAATTGAATGATATTTTTGTAATTTGTTACTGGTTAATTATTGTCCATGTGATTCGATCAGTAGCACCATTGTTCACAGCTGCATTGTTTGCGGACTACTTCTTTGTTCTTATGACATCATGGGAATGCAAGTTAGTCTAATTGAACATTATATATTTAATATTTATTACTTCATATTTTGTTACCAGTTTGTTTTTATCCATGTGATTCGATCAGTAACTCCATTATTCACCAATGCATTGTTTGCAGACTATTTCTTTGTTCTTAGGACATCTCAAGAATATGAGTTTGCCTAACTGAACATTGTAATTTAATATTTGATATTTAATATTTATACTTGCACTTGTTTGTTTCTCTTTTCAGTAGTCAACTACAATGTCTATCAAGTGCAAGAAATGCCATCATTATAAGGTTATGGAGGAGAACTATGAGTCGTGTTTGGCATGTACAAAGTCTTCATCTATGCACATGTAGTGTGTGTGCCCTGTGGACTAAGGACGTCTTGTTCAGCATCCTAAAGAAACACTATAAGGGTAGAAAGAAAAGGGTCCAGTTGAAAATATCCAACGAAGATATACCAAGTATTCATCCTAACTCAGAATCACTGACCAGCTTTATTGGGGATGCAGAAATGCCTCCCCCTCCACCAGCTAAGAAACCCAAAGTGAACCCCATGACTATAACAACTCCCCCATCATTGGAGACCTTGCCATTAGAATCCAATCAAGACCTGGAATCAAGAATGATTAGAATCATACAGAAAGCTCTGTCGATGAGAATGTTGATCAGCGAATTCAGTGATTATTCGTCCTTTGTTAATAGGCAACCTACTAGGTGAAAGTCCATCTCCCCGCCTGTTAATGAATTTAAGGAGGAAGCCAGGCATGTGGGAGTATTTTCTGACCTTGCTGGTAGGATCAGCCCACAAGAATTTTATAATACACTGTATGCTGTCCCGGCTGCCGATGGACCCATCCAGCCATTTGAGATACAGTCTGTGTATTAATCAAGCCGACATCCAAGACTGTGGAATGATATGTTGCTCAACTACACCTTCAGCAACGATGTTGGATGCAGAATATACCACCTGGACCAGCCAGCTGTCCATCCAAACTGCACCTGCAACACAGATGCCAGAGTTGCATGTGGAGCCGGCTGTCCATCCAAACTGCATCTGCAACACCGATGCCAGAGTTGCACGTGGAGCCTGCCATCCGGCCATCCAGTCATCCATGTTAGCATGGCATTATACAACCGTACCACATTCAGTCCAGAATGCTTCAAAGATGGCTCTGTTAGCTTTCCCAACCAGGTGATTTCTGGCAATGCACACCGATGGTACAGCAACATCATTACCTTATGGCATGACCCGCCCCTGGACTTGTACACACGAGAAGGATAATACCTCAGTCGAGGAACGTTCAGACTCGGAATGGCCAGAAATTGTGATCCAACAATGGACTGGACAGAATTTAGTTTCAAAACCACTATTGAGGAGATTTATAGAATCTTACCTCCAGTGGAATGCCCTCCTCCTCCGGCAATAAATATGGCTTATAGGATCAATGCTTCTGTTAATGTGGATGACGATGAACATTCATCATTCAGAATCTTACCGCAATTTTCAACGATTGTGAAAATTTCTGGGCGCCTTTCAGATAAGATCTGCAACCCTGGTCATAGTAAGGCGTTCTTCTCTGCCAGTCAACTTCCTGCCTCCTTCTCACTGCATTTCGGTTCTCCCCTCCTTTTTGGGGAACAAATTGAGGAGGTAAGAATACAGGCAGTCACAGGAGCTACCCCTTCAGCTATCCATTCAAACTCCTTTCAAGACATATCCATCTCAAGACCATTCCAGAGAAAAAAGACAGGTACCAGAGGAATTACAGGGGTTATCCTCAGCAATGGCAAACATTTAGAGACCAAGCAAGCAATAGGATGCCTGACTCCTTCTGTACTGCAATGCTTGCATCAAGTTATTCATGGACAACAACTGGTTTATCCCAGTAGTTTCAGAGGTATTTTGGATCTCGTTCACCCAACCCGCTCCACTTTCGTCCTTCCCCTTCATGACGGAAACCAGAAGCGACCCCATGAAGATGGAGACACTACAAAAGGAAATAGAAACTTTACTAGCAAAATGGGTAGTAGAGATAGTTTGAAAACTGGAGTCCCCGGGTTTCTATTCCTAGTTACAAAATCCATGGGAAGTTAAGAATGGTCATAGACTTGAGCAAACTCAACCAATTCATAAAGGTCCCAAAATTCAAGATGGAAATGGCAAGGTCTGTTTGTCCATTTTATGTGATGAAATACAAAAGAAGTCGCAACCTGTATGATATGTATTTCCATATCCCTATTCACATAACATCATGCAAATACTTTCATTTCACTTACTGCGGAGTACATATCAGCTTTTTACGTGCACGTCCATTTTTCCTCAATCTCAGCCCTTGGACCTTCACCAGGACAATGGACTGCGTCATAGCCCACTTCAGAATGACCTCCTCCAAGATGGCAGTGTACCTAGACATTCTGCAGAAACATTTGGTAAGTTCGGTTTTGGTTCATGACATTTAGAAACTTCTTCATCTCATTTGCAGTTTAGGGTGGATAGTAAACGTCAAAAAGTCAGACCTTGTTCCGTCCCACATTTTATTCATTTAGGTATGGGGTTTCTAACCCATATCAATCTTGTTCGTCTTCCTCCCAAATGCATCGACAGTATCAAGCAAGCACTGGAGAAAATATCTTCCATAAAGTTCATTATGGCATGGGAGTTTCTTCAACTCTTCAGCCTGTTCAGTGCAGCGGAGGACCTCTTATACCTTTGCCACCTTTACATGCACATTCTGCTGATGGCTCTCCTCTCTCAGTGGGTCATCTAGATCACCAATTAGCGATCTTGACAGATATCACACTTCCTCTCTCAGTGGTAAAACGGGGAGTGGCTAGTGGCGAGAATACTATTAGAAGCCCCACAACCAGTGTTCACAATCTGCTCAGAAGCCATTTTGTCGGGTTGAGGGGTGCGGGGGCCCACTTGCTACAGGACTTTGTTATGGTCAGCAGAAAGTGAACATAACAAGAAAAGGCTCTTCTTCATATCAATGTTTTGGAAATGAAAACCATTCTCAATGCTTCCCATGCCAGGTGGGATTGCATTCGAACAATGACAGTCTTGATAATGTCGGACAACTCGGTCCTAATGACTTACCTCCGGCATGCAACTTGTGAGAACAAAGTTACCAGACCTTTGTGTTATGATACGGGAGTACCTTCGTTGTTGTGCCCTAAATCAGAAAACATACAAGTCAGACACATCTAGGCCAGGCGCTGTGTTCTGGCTGATAAATTATCAAGAAGAGGCAAACTGCAACATACAGAGTGATCTTTCCCTCTGTCTATCCTACTCTGAGTCTGCAACCAATAGGGTTGACCAATGGTAGATCTATTCACGACCAGGTGGAACAACAAACCGCCCACCTTTGTCTCGTGATTCCGAATGCATGGGCTGTTGACACCATTTCAATCAGCTGGAAGGGAATCTGGGCATATGCATTACCTCCATCAGTTCTGGTTCCAAAGAAAATTCAGAAAATGAGGGGCACAGACTGCAAAATAGTTCTGATTACCCCTCTCAGACGGGACAAATCCTGGATCAAAGATCTGCTCAATATGGCAACAGATGTACCAGGAAAATCACAGCAACCCTGACATGACTCAAACAGCTGAGGTCACCAGTATTTCATCTGTATCCAGAGAAACCCTTCCTTCATGCATGGCTCTTTTCCAGAATGACCTGCATGGAAAGAAGTTATGTGCTTCAATTGTGGATAGGATCATGACAGCCAGACAGCCCTCCACTCTGAAAGCAATCATGGGAAAATGGCGAGTTTTCAATGACTGGTATCAAGCGAATGACATCACACCACTGTCAGCTTCCATTCCCCAACTGGCTAACTTCCTCCATTGTTCTCTTTGAAGAATAGAAGCTAGTACCTATAACAATCAAGGGATATCATTCAATGATTTCCAATACCTTCAGACATCATGGAAGAGATGACATTGGTCACAACAAGGACCTTTCTGACTTGTGGACCAATT
Organism: Margaritifera margaritifera; assembly: GCA_029931535.1. Classification (NCBI taxonomy): domain Eukaryota; kingdom Metazoa; phylum Mollusca; class Bivalvia; order Unionida; family Margaritiferidae; genus Margaritifera; species Margaritifera margaritifera. The sequence goes on along the minus strand of JAQPZY010001421.1, from coordinate 887,397 downwards.
TTGACATATCCAGACTGCACTCGCTTACTTTGTTTCCAAAGTTTACCCTCTCTTGGGTCTTGATGTGGCTTAACTTGTCAAAGTTCGAGCCTGTCTACCAACCCGCTGAAGCAGCTATCATACAAGACCTGCTTCCTGACAGCCTTAGTTTCTGCCTCCGGGGTAAGCTAGCTGCATGTCCTGTCTGTGGATCTGAACTACCTACAGTTCTGTTCCAAAAGTTCAGCTGGCTTCATTGCAAAGAACTGGCTGCCATCGACCGGCAACCAAACCATAATTCAACCCCTCTCCTCAATCGATCCCTCAAGACATGCAAAATTTGCAGGACCCATATGTGCTCTAAGATACTACCTGAAATATATGGAGAACATCCAGGCCAGACACCAGAGGCTTTACCCAAGGTAGGAAAGCAAGATATAACCCTACAAGATGGCCACTTGGTTAAAGGGAGTTATTAAGTCTGCATACTCTGAGCTCTCACAGGACCAGGTACAACTTTTGAAGATTTCAGATTATGAAATATGAGCCATTCCCATGAACCTGGCCTTTGAACACAATATCTCAATTAATAACATTGTGGAGTCAGTTGGGCTGGCACATCTAGTCTACTTTTTCCAGTTTCTACTTGTGTGACATGACCTTGCAAATAACAGAGCTGAATCTTGTTGGGCCTCGGGTTGCTGCCCAGATAGTCAAAAGATCCCACAAATGACAGCACAACCACATTTCCGAGTATGACCAGTCAACTTTCACTGGATTTGCCTGGGAAACTTTTCATTGTAAAACAATTGCTGGGTGCAGGAACCCACAGAGTCTTTCCTCGCACATGCATAATCATATAATTTCGGTTGTGCTAACAAGCATTAGGAGAATTTCATCTTTCTAGTGGAGCACTCATTATATTCCTACAAGGTGATCTGGGTAGAGGTTTGATGCTCAGCATTTCCTCATTTTCTTTCTATTCTCCTAACATTAATGTGATCGGGTAATGTATTTCATAGAGAAAGGAAATTTTGTAGTAAATCATGTTTCTCTGAAAATACTTACTCAATCGCATTACTATTAAGCCCTCCCACCCTTCCCCGCAATGCGAACATCCTGCCTCATAGATCGCTCATGTTTAAACTAGTTGCATCTATGTTACAGGTCGCCACCTTGAGGGATAAGGGGAGCTAATCTGAAAGAGTTGCTTCCCTCTGTCTATAAGAGATATAGGCAGACGTTTTCACTTTTATAGGTGGGCTGGATTAAAGTCATCCTAATGTTAATGTGATCAGGTAAGTATTGTTCAGAGAAACATAATTTACTACAAAATTCCCTTTCTCCTGATGAGCAGAGATGTAATTGATATTCTACTAAAAATGTGAAGCTCAAAATTACCACCTAACCCTGTGCCCATCTCTTGAATTAACATAATTCTCTTTTCTATCTAACTACAAATACTGAAAGTCACAAAATTGTTACATGCATAAACTTATTGCAATTTAGCAAGAAAACAAAACTGGCAAAATATTATTCAATATTCATATTACTTTGCAACATAGTTTTCTACCTGTAGGAACTGTCTATTCCCCATGAATAAGTTGCAACATAGTTTTCTACCTTTAAGAACTGTCTATTCCCCAGGAGTAAGCTGCAACATAGTTTTCTACCTGTAAGAACTGTCTATTCCCCATGAATAAGTTGCAACATAGTTTTCTACCTGTAAGAACTGTCTATTCCCCATGAGTAAGTTGCAACATAGTTTTCTACCTGTAAGAACTGTCTATTCCCCATGAATAAGTTGCAACATAGTTTTCTACCTGTAAGAACTGTCTATTCCCCATGAGTAAGTTGCAACATAGTTTTCTACCTGTAAGAACTGTCTATTCCCCATGAATAAGTTGCAACATAGTTTTCTACCTGTAAGAACTGTCTATTCCCCATGAGTAAGTTGCAACATAGTTTTCTACCTGTAAGAACTGTCTATTCCCCATGAATAAGTTGCAACATAGTTTTCTACCTGTAAGAACTGTCTATTCCCCATGAGTAAGTTGCAACATAGTTTTCTACCTGTAAGAACTGTCTATTCCCCATGAATAAGTTGCAACATAGTTTTCTACCTGTAAGAACTGTCTATTCCCCATGAGTAAGTTGCAACATAGTTTTCTACCTGTAAGAACTGTCTATTCCCCATGAATAAGTTGCAACATAGTTTTCTACCTGTAAGAACTGTCTATTCCCCATGAGTAAGTTGCAACATAGTTTTCTACCTGTAAGAACTGTCTATTCCCCATGAATAAGTTGCAACATAGTTTTCTACCTGTAAGAACTGTCTATTCCCCATGAGTAAGTTGCAACATAGTTTTCTACCCGTAAGAACTGTCTATTCCCCATGAATAAGTTGCAACATAGTTTTCTACCTGTAAGAACTGTCTATTCCCCAGGAGTAAGTTGCAACAAATATATGGTGAATATGCCGAACTAAAGAAATTCACTGGCACTGAAAATATTCTGATTTGCAGTATGTCCATTGATTATGATTCCTTCTCCATTACCCAAGCACATTCCAGCTGGTTATATAGCATTATATATATATATATATATATATATATATATATATATATATATATATATATATATATATATATATATATATATATATATATATATATATACCATAAAACCAATGATTTTACTACTGAAAATGTGCACATATTAGAATAACTAATGCGAAAGTTTTGTTACTAAGCCATGAAAATGCCTTGGCCTTTTAAAAGGTATCCCTGTAAAATCTGCATAATTTGATAGTACAAACAACACATAAAACATTTAAAATATTTCCTTTGGTAATTCTCATGACATATGGTCTACCTCTGGTCATCCTTCACCCAATTTGTTTTAAAATACAGTTTACACAGTCAATAAGAAACATATAAATGTGAAATAAGCATGAACTCACGATGAAAAGGTCCGGCAGTTTCAGCGTCGTCACCTTCATCCTTTCTTTTCCTCTTCCTGTTCCCTTTGTTTATTTGTGATCTCTTGGAGGGGGAAACTACTGGTAGGGGTTCACTGGAAGAAACAGAAACAACCATGTTGTACCATCATCCAGTACCGGCAAATAGTTAATAAAAATCTGTAGGGAATATAAACATCAGGAGCCAGGACAATTAAGGGAATATATACCACTGGCTTAGATGATCTGATACTTTGGAGAATCTGAGTTCTGATTATTGACATTGTACCACATCTTTGTTCAAATAAATATGTTTGTTAACAACAATCATGCCATTATCATGTAGCATGCTATTAGTGGTAATAATGGTTACACACTTTACAGGTATCAGATATGAAACTACTGATCCATGTACAGAAGCAGCTCGTATGACAGAACAATTATTTTGAAAAAAACTAGCTTAAATGGGGTTCGATAAATTTGTACTAATGATTTTATATCAGCAAGAATCTTTAACATAAGACCAATGTTAATTTTCATCCACTAATTTGATGCAGAGAAAAAAGGAAATGTCTCCAGCATTTTGCATGGTGGCACATCGTCATAAAGTTTCCAAATTTAGTTCACATAAATAGCTTCTATCAAAGAAGGGTGGAAGTCAAATCACTCACAAAGAATGTGTTCAACTGTCAGTGGACACTGGCAGGGTATGCACTCTGGTCAGGGTTCACCCTGCTGGAGGAATGCACAAGTCAGGTATATATGTCCTATATGTGATCGGCACAATACCAACACATCTCTGAAATTTGTTCGATATGAGAGATGCCACTTTCAAATAATGGGTTTGATGTTCTGAAGCTTGTTTGTGGAATTTTCATTCTACATATTCTGCCAAGTATATAGAATATGACAATTTATTTAATATATGAAGTCATTATAGGGAATCTTCAATTTCAAGACGGGTGACTGATGGACATCTTTGACTGCTTTACCTGCCCTTTCATTACCCCTAAATACCAATGTAACTAGGCAGCCAATAGTACAAAATACTTTTTCCAGATTGTACGAGAACATCATGTTTCTATAAAAATTTGGGATTTTAATGGGTTGTCATATTTACTGTTTTGCAAGGCTTTCAGTGTGGAAAGGAAATTTTCAAGTACATTATGTTTCTCCAAGACTACTTACCTGATCACATTAATGTCAGGAATAAAACTCCGCTACCTCCTGAATCCAGTCCTACTGGCCTGAGACAGAGGTGAGCAGGAGGCAAATCTTCCATGTTCGCACATATCATAACCAGTGGAATAGATGAAGTGGCATCATCCCTGGGTGTATTGTGGCATTTGTACATGGGATCTGGGTGTATTGAGGTGACTGTACACAAGATATGCCATTAATATCAGACCTGTCGACTGAACTGGTGAACAGGCAATTGACATGGTTTTATCACCAGGCAGGTGGCTGGATGGCAATGTATAACATGCCGTATACAACAGTATGGTCGGACTGACCGCTGGTTGCTAACAATCATGGATGCATTTAGATCCATAGCCTATGAAAACAATGGCCAAGTGGTATCATTTAAAGTACTAGGAGCAGTTGACTGGGGTGGTGGGTAATTAAAAAATATGAAATTACTGCAGAGAGACATGATCCTCTGAATATTATTGATCCCAAGCTTCTAATAACTGATTCCTAGCTTACCGTTCACATTCCTACAAGTTTGGTGAATTTCCACCCTTGTGGTTTAGGAGATAGTTATGGAGATAGGGATGGACAGAGAGACAGATGGAAAGTACGACCATGTCCACAACTAAAGTTTGGGGATAAATTAGAGAACAAATTTTTTCCAACACAAATTACTTACTATGAATTAATTTTTTAATCTCGGGTACCAATCTTCATGGTTTTGTGAAAAAATTTTTTTTTCATAATTACTTAAATTCATGGATATTATGGAGAAGTTCTTCTGTTTCCACACAAGGAAATAATCATTTGCTAGGTCTTTACATTTTTTTTTTTTTTTAGGAACCTTGAAATTCACTGAATTTACACTGAAATGCAAACCAAATGCTTAGTCCTTAATCAGCAATGGCACAGTCACGAGGTTGAATATACACAACTTTGAACTAGTTCAATTCTGACTGCATGTGTACTGTAATGGACTGACCATTTAATTTATGGGGCAAGAATGCTCTTTCTGACTTAGATCTTTTCCTTTTCTTTCATCACAAGATAAATTTGTTTCAAGTAAAATAAGAAATGGAATAATATCTTTTTTTAACACTAAAAATCAGAGCAAGACAATTGTTTTCAAGCATTTACCCCTCCCTCTTAGAAAATTAGATGGTTTCTGCCTAATAAAGACTTGACATCAATGGATGTTCTACAGAGATCAAGACAGTCACCATTGTCAACACCATTATAAAATATTGACATGGGTTAGCATCAAAAGATGGAGTTAATTTCAGCTTGGGAAAGGTGAGTTTCTATCACACGAAGCCATCTGACTTGGTGCATTGTATTTAACAGTCACAATCATGATCCCGCCATTAACAGAAGTTGGATAATTGTTCATAATTGATCAAGAAGAACACTGACAAACCTCCTACAACTATTCTTCTTTTATTTACGTTAGAGTGCCAATTGTTTCACCACTGTCAAAACAATCGGGCAGATGTCTGGTCACAAAAATTGCCAAGAAATCAAAGTTAACCAACAGCTGGCCCTAATATTTCACTTGTGCAGCAAGTTTTAATGGTTAATTAACATTGTACAATACAATAATTCTCTTAATTACATTTTTGTGTGCATTGATTTCAGATGATTGAAAAGAAAAATCTTAAAACGAAACATAAGGAACAGAATTGTGTCAATTTTATCTCCTTACTTGGCTTAGGGAAAAAAACATTTTAAATTTGTATAACTTTCCACTTATAAAGTTGTTTGGTTTGGTTTCAACAGTATTTATTGCAAACATCATCACAGAAATACATAAAATATCACATCAAGAGAGACAGGATTGAGCAAAAAAATGAAACTTTTTCTTTGTTTCTATACAATAAAACATCTTCACATATAATTCATAACAATGTAATATCTGGGGATTCAGTAGAATGCTGGAAGTTTATTAATCACAATGGCATTCTAACAACCCAATATTTGCCTACTGTATAAAGTAGATAGATCATAACCAAATATAAATATATACATGATCGATTCAAATATATGTAATTATTGCAGAGATCATTTAATTGAGAAAAGATAGAATAGATAGGTGTGGTTGTGATCTGTGTATTAATTTGAAAAACGTTTTTCACGATTTTAGGAAGGTTTGCACATAAATATATGCATATTAATTTCATCTGAGTACATGGAATTGCCAAATAATAATGTCTTAATTGTAAATCAAAATAATAAAGTGAAAAGAACATGATGTCTTAGAGCTGTATATTGTTGGCATTCTAATAGAAAAGGTTCAACTGTTTCGATATGTTCGGATGTACAGAACGTACTGTTGGAAACATGATTGAAGAATAAGTCATTATTTAAACTAGTACATTTGGTTCCCAGGGGAATATGCTAGACTTGGCCTACACAATCATCAGTGTTAGAATACATAGGAGTAATATGTTTATCCCAGTTCAAGTCAGTTTTGAGATTTTGTATAGATGGGGTACTTCTAATTTCTATTGGTAATGTGTTCCACAGTTGAACTCTAAAAGGCAGGAATTAATTTTGATACAAGGTAGTACTACAGAAAGAGAGCAGAATGATCAAATGCTGTAGGTCTCATTGGTAATAGCAAAAGGTTGAATTACATCTTTGTAAGTAGTATGGAGCAAGACCATTGTCCATTTTAAACAACTAATCTTATTTCAAGCTCTCTTTCCTCATTAACAAAAAATCTTTACTTAGGTAATCTGATGATGCAAGGAATGGAAGACGATAAACTGATAAATGCAAAGATTTGATACTAGTTGTTTTGATTAGTTCACAAGTTCTTTTTTCTATCACTGATTTTTCTTTTACAAGAATCAAACAATGGAATAGCCTGTGGGTTATACAGTATGATTCAACAAAATGCTCATTCAATAAAATAAATACTGTTCACTTAACCCCGAGTACATTGTTTATTGTCAGCATAACCGCAAAGAAAACAAACCGTCTTGATGGCTTCTGTTGTGCTAGGTTATCAGTCTGCACATGAGCATCTATCTTCAAAAAGTACATCTGAACCTACATGTATCTAGAATGACATTTTCCAACCATTTGTAATAAAAAAAAACAATAAAAAAAACCCCGCTACTTTGATAATTAAAACAATATAGTACAGTTTAAATTAAAGTAAAGATACAAAATCTTAATAATGCTCTCTGACACATATATCTGACACTAACATACATGTATGTAGTACCCCTGCCCATGAACACAGCTCTGTTATTAAGTGAATGAATACATCTTCTTTTATACACATGATATAGAAATTGAGTACAAGATGAACTTAACTTTGTCATCGTCTTTATATTTCCGGATAGTATATGGTCAGTTAGCTTTTAGCAATAATTTTTGGTTTTGTATGTTCATGCAGCAGCCGCCAGAACTGTGCTTTCTCAAGTTTTAATTAGCCCTCTATAATCCTGTAACTGGATGTCAGAAGAAATCGTACATTATGTTAATGAGAACTCATGCATGGGGTAACAATTGGAATGTGTGCGATTTTGTTTCACTTCAGTCAGGTATGAATGCAATTTTTTAAAGTAATTTGTTCAACGTTTATTGTTTTTTTCACTGCAGTGCAATATCACTGACTTTCATATGAACATTAAAGAAGTATATTGCGTGAACTGCAACAGAAATAAGGTCATGAATGCATCTGTAGATTCCGATAACGTAGTATTGAAGAAAAAAATTTAGATTCATTTCACAAAATTTAGTATTAATACAGTTTGCAAGGCATTATCATTATGTTAATATTATCTAAAATTTGATTTGGCATTATGTATGATCTATTATCTTCATTAGAACTAGCAAATGTTTATAATTAACTGAATTATCACATTTTTTCAGTATCAGAAAGTCAGAAAACTGCTCCCAAAAGAGGTAACGATGTAGATAAATCGGTGTCCCTCTCTCTCGCAACCTCATTAGAGCATGATGTCAGGGTTCATAAACAGTAAGCCACACCCATTTTATTGAGACCACATCCACTCCACAGTGGTCATTGGCTGTAACTCTGAGTGAGATACTCAACATGGTTTGCAAAGGATAGAAATTATTCAACCTTCCTGACAATTTTTTTTATATATGAGAACTTGTATAAATCCTTTATTTTCACTACAATCCTTCCAAACGTATATAATGAGTGTGTTGTTTATCATGAACACTTTAGGATTATCAGCAAGTGCAATGCTTGGAAACGATTACCTTTGTGAACTGTCAGCAGGTGACATGACATCAGGTTCACCTTCACTGTCCCCTGTCCTGCAACAAACATTGAAAAATGTCATGTCATCCTTCAATCATTTAGGGGATATGTTCATGAGAAACTGTTGTCCCCCAATAAACTGGTACAAGTTGAAAACATGAAAATGTACCTAAACAAAAAATTTGAAATTTTATATTCCTGGCTTTCTCCATAGGCAGAACAGCAAAGACTACATAAATTAAGTAGATCCATGTGTATGTACCAAAGCAGCAAACTTACAGTATCAACCTACAATATCATCTAACTAATACAGACTGCATGAATTAAGTAGGTCCAGGTGTATGTACCAAAATAGCAAAGTTGCAATATCAAATCAACCTACAATTTCATCTGACTAATAACTATGTATAATCCTTTATATTGTTCATTACAATGAAAAGTTGCAATAAGTGTCAATTAGGTGCTATCTCATATAATATGTGAGTTTTGGGTACCAAGATGAAGAGGATGTTAACAAAATAAGGGAATTTAAAGTGCTTTGCATGGCAAGCATGTAAGGGTTGTTCCAGTAAAACACTCTTGGGATGCGGGGAAGGTACTTTCAATATGGAGTAGTCACCTACAGATGTTGTTGTTGTTGTTGTTGGGTTGAACAGCATTTTTCAGCACATGATAGGTTATACATGGTGGCCAGTACATCTGGTGGAGGAAGAACCTGGGAAGACCCCAGGAAGAACCACTGACCCTTGGGAAGCTACTAGCTGGCTTTCCCACATACCCACGTTGCTAGATCTGAGAATTGAACTCACACGATCAAAGGTGAGATGTATGAGTGATCTGTAAAGGCGAGTGCCTTAGATCACTTGGCCACCTGGGGCCCCTACCCCCAGATGCAATTTGAAATTTCGTGTCATTTTCATATGAACTCTGTGAATATAACCAGAGTACTCTGGCATATACTTTTTAAAAAGTGTCTTCCCTGGGTACTATGTATGTTTAAATGGAACAGCCCTAAGGATTCTGAATGTTTCAAATGAAAAGTTTGAAAAAAGCAAATTATGTGCATATAGTCTTGGATAAAATGGTACTGAAATATGATGGACTTCTGCAAGAAGAGGACTTTCTCTTTTTGGTGATTTTTATTCCTGAACCTTTGGAAGTAAAAAACAAAATTTTTAAACCCTTAAGAAAAACAGAAACTGACCTATTTCAGGATTGGATTGAAGAAAATAGTTCTGAATTCAAAATGAGACATATTTTGTCTTGTTAAGTAGATAAAGAAATGAAGCTGTCAGATGACAGCATAGCTTGCCTGCACATATTTATTCATAAGCAAGAGTTTTGACTTTGTGAACACTCGAGATAATCACAAGATGATCATAAATGAGTGATGATTAAGACAAACCAAGTGGTTCATATAGGTCACAGTTACTCTCTTCTTGGATATGGTGATATTGTATTTCTATGGATGTATACTCCAGTATGGATGTATTCTTGTATCCGGTTTGAGGATACTACAAATTACTGGGTCCAAAAATCTCACCTAATAATCAAACAAGTATATAATCACAAAGTGTAAAAACCAGGTAATGGCTCTTTTTTGATTCTGTGGTATAGTTCTCTTCTCAATGCAAGAATAATGTACACAATCACTGGTGCATGAAAAATAGATTAAATGACCTATTGTTGGTTTGGTGGCATCATGCTCTTCAGGATGCATGCACAGATCGATTTTTTCATGACTGTAAAAGCAACAGTATTCTCAGTGTTCTACAAGCTGACCTAAATGTAAAAAACAAATATATATAATCAAGCATGAACAATGTACAAAGTGACCTACTTCTGGTATTGTATAGTGCTCCTCAGAATGTATGCACATATAACATTTCAGCAGTGTACTAGTAATGGTGTCTCAGAAACTGTCCTAAACGTGAAATGTGTACATGATCCCTAGAGTGTGAAAAGTAGGTCACAGTATCCTACTTTTGGTATAATGGTGTACAAATTAATTTTCAATATTTAAGCGGCAACAGAAGCTGAGGTATTTTCTTCGATATATAAATGTACATTTACCAATGCTATTGCCAGCGATGGCATAAGCTCTCCTGCACTTAGTGCAGGTGAGCTAAAAACTAAGACTAGTTTTAGGATCTTTGGCTTTAACTTTTTATACCACCACTAATGATTGCCCCTACCAAAAATGTATAGTATCCATGGCAATGTCCTGCTGACAGCCTATGAATAATAAAGTATGCTGCCTATTTGCAGCCTACTGGAAAATGCCAGGTAAATGAGGTCTGCCTATTATGCCAACTTGACAGACTGCATATATACTGCCCATCCTTGTAAGTTCCTGGTTCCTACAGGTTGCCTATTGGTTTTGAAGTAGCCAGCCTACCTGTAGCTTATGGTCTGGGTTTGGTTGGGTTGTTTTACAGGACCAGGGCTCAAAATTAGCAGTAGTCCACTACCCAAAGGCTAGTAAAGTTTCAGTTGTCACCAGTCAGGATTTGTGGGAAGGATTAATGAAGTTTCAGCAGGACTAGTAAATTTCTCAACATACTAGTCCTTCAGGTAATCTGACTAAAATCAAGATCTACTCATCATAGGTAGATCTGACAGGCACCGATAAAGGTTTATGTTCTGCCGACCACTGGAATTTCCAGTCCACATTTTTTTAGTAACCTATCTGATAAAACATTGTATTTTGTGTTAGAGGGAGTTACTGTCAGAAGCGTTATGTTCCAAATGACGTTTTTCACTTTCATAAATGTGAAAGCTTTAATTTGATTGGTGATTCGATAGGTCAAAAGAACATGATTGACCTCACATCAGTGTCCATCAGATCTTCGTTATATCAACTTAAGTAAAGTACCTTGCCCAAGGACACACTATCCACAGTAGCTGATCTTGGCTGATCTGGTGGTGGGTACTGAACCCACACCCTTATGATCACTAATCCTATAACCTAACCAAATTTTATATTCAAATATGATCTGCAATTATGCTAATTTGATAGGCTGCTAATGTTTATTATAACTACCACATATACTCGCTTATAAGTCGTGTCTGACTGCAAACAACATAGACCCTAATCTGCCATCACATAATGTGCAAGCAGATCTGGGTTTACGCTGTTTGTTGTACTGATTACACTGAACAAACTGGAGACCCAGATCTGCTGGCACATTATGCGATGGCACATTTGGGTTTGTGCAGTTTGCAGATGGACTTGACTTATAAGTGCGTATATAGAGTACTTGTGACCTATTGAGCGTCATATCACCTGTACACTACAAGCTAGTCCACACTGATAGCATGTAATGAAAAACAAAATAAATGACATAAAACTATAGATCTATCAGCTGAATGAAATTATGACTACAGTCAGTGTAGAATATTGTAGTAATTTACATGCTACTGCTGCAGTTACATGCAGCTGACATTTGTAAGAGTAAGGCAGAATACACTGATGAAAACCTGGTTGAATTTCATGAAGAAAAACAAGAGTCCCCCGAAGGGACTGATGCTCTACTGGACGAAAAGAATTTCCAGGAATTCAAGATAAGACCATATCTTCTTTTTAACTGCTGAGTGTTGAAACCATCTCTGATATTCTTCAGTAATAACAAGATTTTCGAATTAGCTGCTGTGGTGGACATATATGATGTCAGCTTAGCACCAACTATGTATCATAAGAAGTCTATTGGTGAAATCCCCATGTTAATATAGCCATCCATTTGGGATGAGCAGAGATAAAAATATTTTAAAGATAGACACCATGGTGGCCATATTGAGGGTTAGTCATTTACAATAAGGACCAACTAGACTCCATAAGAACTCTTCTGATGAAAACCCTATGTCAAATTGATTTTCCATTTAAGAGGAGTAGCAAAACAAGATTTTCAAGATGGCCACATTTTGGACGTCAGATCAGCACCATTTTAATTCAGAATCAAGAAAACATTATAAGAAGTCATTTAGTGAAAACATCATGCTGATATGACCATTCATTCAGGAGAAGCAGTGTTAACAAGATTTTCCAGATGGCCACTGTGGCAGCCATATTAGACATCAGATAGGCACATTTTCATTTAGGACTAACTGGACATCATAACAAGTCTTCTGATGAAAACATCATGGCAACATGACTTTCCACTCAGAAGGAGTAGTGATAATAAGATTTTCACAAAGAGTACTGTGGCAGTCATATTGGACCACAAATCAGCACCATTTTCATTTACAACCAACTAGACATTGTAAGAAGTCTTCTAGTGAAAACCCCATGTTGATATGACCATCCATTTAGAAGAAGTGGCAATAACAAGAATTTCAAGATGGTCACTGTGTGGCAGCAATATCATATGTCATATCAGCACCATTTTCATTTAAGATGAACTGAACATTATAAGAAGTGTTTCAGTGAAAACCCCATGTTGATATGACCATCCATGTAGGAGTAGCAATAACAAGATTTTCAAGATGACCACTGTGGCTGCCGTATTGGATGTCAGATTGGCATGATTCCATTTAAGACCAACTAGACATCATAAGAAGTCTTTTAATGAAAACCTCATGTTGATATGACCATTCATTCAGGAGCAGTGATAACAAGATTTTCAAGATGGTTGCCATGGTGGCCATATTGAATGTCAGATCAGCACCATTTTTATTTAGGACCAACAAGACATAATAAGAAGTCTTTTAGTGAAAACCCCTTGTTGATATGACCTAAGGAGTAGCGATAACAAGATTTTCAAGATGGCCACTGTGGTGGCCATATTGGATGTCCAAGCAGCACCATTTTCATTAGGACCAACTAGACCATGAGATGAATGTGTGTGTGTAAAGTTTCATGGCAATCCTCCGAGTGGTTTAGGAGGAGTAGCGATAACAAACTTGTGCTAATGGATGGACAACAGGCAGATGACCATCCCATAAACCCTTCTGGTCTATGACCAGTAGAGCTAAAAAATATGGAGACAAATCAGCATTTCCTACATTAGTTTGCTTCACAAGATAAGAATTAGCTGCATTTAGATGACTAAATACAGAAATCTCTCTCCAATTACCTTTGCTCCAATGATATGTGTATAGCTTCAGTCTTGTGTTAAATAAAAATAATGTATCATTCTTTTTTTTATTAAAATTATCAAGTCACCTCAAGAAGTCTTATGTGTAAATCAAATAGTTTTTAAAAATTTCTGTCTCAGAGTTGTAGTTTGCACCAAGATTAAGGAATCAGAAAGAGCTGCCCATTCCCTGTCCCCATCTTTAGAAACTCACACAGTGCTGCACATAGCCAGACCAATTTCGTCTGAATGATCCAATGAGCTGCCAACACAATGTTCCTGGGCAAGAGCTACCTACTTTATTGTCGAAGCGAAACCTGGGTGACCCATTGGCAGCTCCCTGGCTACACATGTGCAGCCCATTGTAATTTTTCATATGGGTAATCATCATTTGATCATTTTTGGGGGTACTTTTCATTTATTATAACAAAAGACTGAACCATATAAAATAAAACTGTTTACTGCTTATAGCTGACTTTGTTATCGTATCAGAGAAATAAATTAACATAAATCAGTTAAATAAAGCGAAAAGCAAAACTTCATCACTGGGATAATATTCATTAGAATTTGAATGTAATTTTACTTGAAGGTCGTAACATATCTGGTGATGTTTTTCTCTCCTTTCAAAATGAAGACAAAATTACAGTGGTGTAATTGATTATATATGAAATGATCAATTGCTGATCCAATGCTAAAAATGACTAATCGATGACCATATCAATTGGCAAACCACACAAATAAGACTGTTGAGTACTTGTGCATACCTAAAACTTGAATGATATTTTGAGAGAAAGAGAAACAGAAAACTTCTCTATTATTACTTTAAATAAAAAAAACTGAAATTAAAACTCTAAGGTAAACTGATGAGGTTAATAAGCAAACAATGAGGACCCATGTGTGCTTTCAGTACAGAACTGAATCCTACAAATGAATTTTCATGTTACATACTCTTCTTGTTCTTCATCTTTCTTCTCTACAAGAGACTGCAGAGTGGCATCCAGCCGTGTCCGTGCTGTGTTGACCTCAGCTGTTGAGAGAAAAGGAACAGTATAAAGGAAACAAGAGGTCAAAGTGGACCTGATCCTGCTCACCTTTTTATATAACTTAACAGTTGACCATTTCACAAAGTAGGCTTATGTAGCATTATAAGAACACAACCTATGTAAACTACCTCCCAAACTTTAAATCATGTCAATTTTACCTATTTTACTATAGTCTGATAAAAATTCTTTCCAAAGATAAAGGTATAATTAATTAACAAAGTCTCTGGCACATAACTGAAGTCATCCATCATCTTGAAAAGTTAAGTTTACGGATCAAGCTTTAATTTATGGTCTACAGATTCACATGGCTTTCTCATGAATTTAAATTATAAATCACGGTTTTGTATTTTTTAATTAAGGCCATGGGTTTCTTTACTCTTCGTAATTAAATCTGGAAGTGTTTCAGGAAAAATGCATATTGGGGAATTGATTTTTTTTATATTAAAAGCTAAAATATAAAATATAAATTTCAAATAATTTGTGAGAAAAGGTATTGAATACATGATATACTATAAAACAATTCACAATACATGTGATAACATATAAATGACAAAGGTTTCAAGCAGCTAATCATGGCAATACAAACAACTGTCAAACTCTATTTCACCAAACATGACAAACTTTCTTCCAAATATTTAAGAATTGAACATGTGGCAAAGTTTTTAGAAATAATTCTCTGCAAATAAATTTATAAACTTACAGGGACGGGTGAGCTAAATATATATTCCAGTTTAAGATATTCAGAAACATTTAACAACTGACCTCCAGAGCAGAGGTAACCATGCCAACCCATTGGAATAGGATATCATACAAAATCATATCTAATGAAGCTTGTGCAGGGCATCTGGCCCCACTCACATAGCAAGTTCTTTTGACAAGGTGCATAAGTAAAACAAAATATGTAACATACCCACAGCAGTCTGAAACAGTGGCAACAAAAGTGCCTATAATCACTGCCATTTTGTTCTGGAGTTTGCACATGCTATATTACAAAGAGAATGAAGAAAAACAAGTATCCCTCTTGTATTATGATGCACCTTTGTTTTGATGCAGTGTCATAAACTTCCAGTTCGCAAGAGAATGCATCTTTTGATGACATTATGACCACAACATTTGAATACACTTGTCAACATTGATCCACATGGAAAGATGATGTGGCAAATCATATCATAACTACAAGTAGTTGTGAATTGAATCAAAAATAATGCCATGAAAATAACTCAATTTGACTCATTTTCTTTTTTACAAACAGTAAGTCATCAGAAAATGCTTACCAACGACTCTAATGGAGAAAAATCAACTTCCTAACATAAAAGGCATACAGTCAGCTAGAATGATGTACTGCATTATAAAGTTAAATGTGGAGCTGTCATCACTGATGTTCAGTGGTGGATCTTTCTTTGTACAATTCATGCAGTTTTACAAGAAGAACATACTTTTACCAAATTCTTCACAGTTAATTCAATGTCCTCTTTTTATTTATTTTTATCAAAGTATAGATCTTTTCTATTTGACAGTAAAGTAGCCAGGCCCACACCGGACTTGAATTTTTAGGGCAAAGTGACTTATTAAGTGGTAGAAAAATAGGGAGAAGTGAGTGCACAGAAGAGAGGTCACCATATAGAAAGTTCAGAACAATCATTTGAAAAAAGACTGTTTTTACTCCTTTGGGCCAAATAATATGTGTGCATGTCTGTATTAGTGTTTAAGGCTCCTCAGCAAAAAAATGGATATATGGTGCCAATTAAAAGTAAAAGTTCTAAAAATGTAAAAACGAAGAGTTGCACAAAAACTTTAGGAAGACAAAACTTTCCAAATAAATGTAAACATGTACTACAGTATAAAAGATATCAGGTAAATTCTGTAATATATATCCAAAATAAAATAAAATGTAAAGGCAAAATATAAAAATCCTTAAAATATATGGTTATATTTTTTTTAAAATCTTCATTCCCTCAAAAAGTCCAACATTTTCTCTGGTGATACATGATCATTAAGATTCTTCATGGAGTTCACATTAAAAAACTTCCATCTCACAGGGTGGAAGTTGACACACTTGACAAGAATGTGTTCAACTGTCAGTAGACACTGTTATGGTTCACGCTCTGCTTGAGGTTCAGGAGATATATGCATAAGTCAGGTATATATGTCCAATACATGACTTACACAATACCACCTCATCTTTATTATTTTTCTATATGAGGTATGCCAATCTCCAATGACCAAACAATACAAAATCAAAAGAAATACTAATTGAAGTTCATGAAAATATTTAAAAAATTTTAGACTGCTTCAGCAAAATTACTGTAATACTTCGTTTTTGCCAAAAGTTTTACTCCTATCTAGAAAATAAATATTGCAAAATTTGACAGGAAGAAAATGTAGGTTCAGTAGCATCTAATCCACCAGAATATAACATATTTTACTAGAAGAAATATCTTCAATGTCCCAGCTGGAATGTCCTCTGCCTTTTTTTCTGTTGCATGCTAGAAAAAGACCCTTGGATGTAACAGGGTTCTCTATACGATTCTGAAAGTTACAGTCCGGGATTCCTTCCTTGAAAAAAACTGGAGTCCCAGCCCTAAAAATAAGAGTCCCAATAACGAGACCTGTTTTTTCCTTGCAATAATTCAGAACATTATGCATGTATTTTTGTGTTACCAATATAAATGCCATCATATTGCTAATGCTCATTCATTGTGAAATATGTTGTATTATTATAAAAGAATGAAAATTCAAGACAACTGAGAACAGTAATATATTATGATTGTTTGTTATATTACAACAATTCCTAATGCTTTTACTTTGCCATTCTTAAATAAAAAATAAGTTAAAAATTATAATTGAATTTTTTATATTTTCCAGTCACAAACATTTGACTGTAGAATTTTTCTTCAGGCTACCAACAGCATGGTACCCAAATTATTTCCACATCATCCATAATTGAGTGTTGAGTGACTGTTATCTGTAAAAGACTACACTAATTCACAGGTGTCAGCCACTAATTATCTGATTACCCAGGTAGGTGCCAGTAATCACAGTCAATACTAGATTACCAAACTCTTGGGGCAAATCATTAAAAAAGCAATACTCATGTACATGTATGTATGTCTTTTGTCATCACAATGACATAAGTTAACAGTCTCCTTCATCTTGAGCTTGACACAATAAATGTATATGATCTAGTATTATATTTTGTCATTGGGCGCTGGAAGAAATGAGGGTGAATCAGAGTGCATACTATTCCAGTATCTACTGACAGTGGAACACATTCTTGCAAAGAGTCGAATTCCACCCTCTAAGACAAAAGTCTTTTAATATGAACTCGATAAAGAAACTGTATAATGATGTACAACATAAGAAAATCTTGGATTTTTTGAGGGAATGTGGTTTATATAATAAATTTTAACAGTATGGTTTAAGGATTTTACATGTGTTACTTTTATTTTTCATTTTATATACCTTTTACAGAATTTTAACATCTGTACCTTTTACATTTTTATCTTTCAGTACTTAATACTTAAATTTATTTAGAAGCATTTATCTTCCTAAAGTTTTTGTGCAATTCTTCATTTTTACATTTCCAAATTTCACTTTTGGTTGGCACCACATAGTCATTGCTGTGCTGAGGTGCCATTAAATGCTACTATATACATACATACTGTTAAAGAAATGGGTGTTTCACTGTAGAGTATATGACAGTTGTTTCTCTGTTTACTGTAGCTAAAGGAATATTGCAAGTTTAAAGAACTTAACCAATCACAATTGTTGTTGCATAAGTACCATATTGTCTTGTGGGGTAATGGCAAAAATTACATGTGGAAAGTTTACTTTTACCTGAGTTTTTACACTGGATTAATAGTATCAGATTATGATAATGTGAACCATAATAAAGTAAACTCAGATAAACATAAAATATGGGCAAGTTTCTGGTCAGAGATGGCTCAACTGCTTGGTAGTTGACAGATAAAATGACAACATAAAAAGGTGTTCAACCAAAAAATTTGAGTTCATGAGCAGATCAGAAGGAAAGTAGTAGACATGTTGTCTACTTTGTGCAGATATAATTTCCCGATCTGTGGATTGGAAATCTCCCCTTTACATTGAATGGGAATGTTAACATGTGTTACTCCTGTGGCCATTTTTTGGGATTACAATTTCAGGTGTCAAATAATTAACTTCAAGGCTCATGTTCAACGTTTATTAGCAGGACCAGAGACCAATTTATACATGTATTATTTCTTTTATTCAATTTAAATTTCAATAAAATCACAATCCAGTGAGGAAATAAATCTGAGTAGTTTCTGTGGAGATTTCTACTTGAGGTTTTCTCTTCTGAAAAAAACTTGTGTAATCATACACATGTACACACATATATACGCACACATACAATACAAGTACAAGAAATGATAAACTCATTAATCCATTGCCAAAAAAAGAACATGTATTTTTCAAGGATACAAAGGTTTTAATGTGCAATATATATATATATATATATATATATATATATATATATATATATATATATATATATATATATATATATATATATATATATATATATATATATATGCTGAATAGTTTTGATTACAGCAAACAGCAATCTTGGGGCAACCATAACAATTTACTGGGGCAACCAGATTGTCAAAATAAGTTGCCCTTGGTCAACCATGGATTTTTAAAATTGTTCTACTCCTGAAGAGCAATGTAAGTGACAGTTTGTGGCTATTTAAACCATATTATTTTTTCATTTTTTCTTTCAAAAGTTGCATAAGTGTCAAAATTTTAAGAACTGGTATTTCACTGATGATTGAAACATTGTCAAGCATAATTTCCAACACCTATCATTTTATAAAAAGCTATAACTTGGTCAATATAGTCTAAATATAGCTTTTGTGGATTCACACACAAAGAGAAATGAACCTTGAACAAAACAGGGTACCAGTCGAAGACTGAAAAATCATGTGACAGTATATGTATCACTTCCTTTATAAACAAGCCATTTCGTCTGCTCTATAAAAGTTTTGTCTGCATGATTAAATTGTAGTACAATTAGCAACATAGGAATAAGTCATTACAAAAGTTTAACATGTTTAACAGAAAATTCTAATGGTAGAAGAAAAAGTAAAAATTATTCAACTCAGCGACAGTGGGGAGAGTTCTCGAGTTCTTGACGACAAATTTTATGTTGGAAAGACTCAAATAAACAACATCTTAACATACAAGGAGAATATTCTGCAGCTGTGGAAAAATGGAGTAAATGGCAAGAGAATGATTCTGAATGCTGAGCGATGTTTGAACCAAGATTTAAATTACAAGGTTTTTGAATGGTTTTGCACTGTGCGCGCTAAGAACATCCCACTCACAGGTTGATTGATTCAAGAAAAGGCAACAATTTTATCAGTTGAAATGGGATAAATATTTCACACTTAAGAATTCAGAACTATTAATGTATGTTCACTTGAAAAAAGTATATTCTTAAGACGATAAGAACCTTTTGATAATTAATGTTACTTTTAAATGAAGATATTATATGTTTTGAAGTTACATGTAGCTTTCTTACTTCATACACAGCATATACTTCTCACAAATATAGTCCCCCTCTCTTATAAGGTCACTTTTCCAGTGCAGAAGGGGTGGCCTTATTAGAGGGGGACCACTGTATATGGAGTGTGCATTTTCTGCAATTGTGACACATCCACAGTACTACGACATGAACTAGTTATGAAATTTTAAGCTACTATTTTACTGATTGATAAAGAAAAGACTAATGCCTCTCTGACTTCATTTCTGTTTTCATGTTTGATTGAGAAACGTGGAGATTTGTGCAGCATTCAGAAAACGAAACTACTGAGTACTGGGTTGCATTAGGACCTGAAGAAAACATTGCTTTTAATGAAATCAAATCAAAACAAAATGTTTGCAAAGTCACAGACAATTTTTTTCTGAAGCACACTATTTTGAGAGGCTAATACAAACAGAAAATTAGTAAATTTAAAGCATTTATATACTTTTTTATTAAAACAAAGCAGTTTCAACACTGTCAAAATAATAATTAAAAAATATGGCCTTGTTGTGCAAGTGGATTTTGAGTACAGACAAGTGATTGACAGTAATGTACAGTAATGGAGATGAAAATACAGTAATATAAAAGAAATTAAAGTTATGGAACATGAAATTATAAATAAACAATGCATGTTTTTGAATAGTTTGTTGTTGTGTTGTTTATGCATTGAGATTAATATGAAAATTGATTGTGCTGGTGTAAAGTAATGGAACTCCAGCTGGAATATACAGTAAGGCATACTATACTAACAAATATTTTTTAAAAAGTATAGTCATGGAACTAAGCATAATTATGTTTATTTATTTCTGTCCCTAGTTTGGACACTTTTTATTCATTGTTTTTTATTTTTCTAGGTTTTGATTGAAAATATTTCGTTACAGTAATGGAGAGGAAATTTAGTACTGGACCCAGAATTACAGTAATGGAAAATAGGCATTATGCACTAACAATATAGAGAATATATATGTTATTGTTGAATTATATAAATAAATAAAAAGTATATCTTTTGTTAAGTTTCCTTTTGTTGTTGTTATTGTTCCTCACTGACATTAATATATATGATGGCACTTATTTTACAGTACTGGAACACTAATATACAGAATGGTTCATAGTATCCTATGGTCCACCTGTTACCTGCCCGTCAGTGACTATCCCAGTAATTACACACCGGAATGTGACGTTAGCATGGAAACATCCACGCCTAAGTGTCAATCTGATGACGATGACTGCCAGACTCCAAAGCACTGTCATTGCTCCTCAGAGTCATTCAAGAATAATGCTTCAACATCCATCAATATGTCCAATAGATATACCAGCCTTGTCAAACATGCAATAGATGTCATTTTCATTAAAACATGTTCTGAATATAATACATTGGTTAACAAAAATATGTGTGTTTATATGTATCATACTGTTTATTGCTTTTCTCCAATATGTTCTCAGTATAGGACTAGCCACCTTAAGTGGCTGGGCTCTGACTCTGTGGGCTACGATTTCTAATGAGTAAAGGTCTATCAACAGTATTGTGCATCTGTACAACAACACAATAATAATAATGATAATGTTAAAAATAATAACAAAGATGGATTTATTAAGTTTTTTTAAAACTTTTTTTCAATTTTGGCTATCTAGAATGTGGGAATATACACTTTTCTTAATTAATAGTAGTTCTTAAAAAAAAATGAAAATAAAACATGTAATTCCTATTCTAAATTAAAAAAAGATTGGACTCATGAAAGTAGGGTCCTCATTTCCGAGTCCTGGGTGCAGTTACTGTAGCTGACGCTCTTGCCGTTTATTCTCACCTATCATCATTAAATATCATTGGTTTGAAAGCTGACCTTCTGAAGGAAGTTATACAGAATATTATATTATACCATTCAAATAAACCAAGTTATTAATAAAACAATATAACAACCCAATTTGTTATTTTCATATTTAATTCCATTCAGTTCTAATATTCAGTGGTCCATTATATTGTGGTATTTCCTCACATTACTGAAAATATAGATTTTGAATCATACTTAGAAAAATCAAACAATGACTCCTAACTGGAGACATACGTACATAAATTTTGCATTTGCTACCATGGTATGTATAGTCTATCTTACTGTATATTCAAGTGGTGTTCCATTAATTAACCATAAAAACCGCGTCATCATAGATCATATTAATGTCAATGGATAAAAAACAACAACAAACAGTGCAAAAAATATTTTTTTATTATTCAACAAAACCCATAATCAATACTGTATGTGAAAAATTTTACATTTCTTTCTCTATCACTGGAATTTTTCTTTAACATTACTATATTTTCATATCCATTACCGTGCTTAGAGAGACCCATTATTTTTCGACACATAATGAATTTCGTTCAATGAATCAGTGGTTACCATGTTTTCCTTTGCCAGACATAGCTACTTTATAAACGCAGAGCTGAAAGATGAAGCAGTATTAGAATCGCACTCGCATAAAAAGAGAATATTTGCAAAAGCCGCCATTTATAGACTGGTTCTATACAGGTAACACAACCGGAATATCCTCGGCCTTTTCAATCGCACGCTAGATAAAACAGCAGATGTAAATAAAGGCCATTTTGAACTGCCCTCAAGGCTGTGGTTGTTTTTACGTCACAATGACTTCAAAACGTCACAATGAAGTGATAACGTGTCATCACTAACAGCAATGGTTGCAGACAATTGGAACAGAGTGATTTCTTCATTTGTTTTAAATTACAAAGTTGCAGGAATAACATTACAAATTAAATGTGCAGGTATTTCATTGATTGTTGAAACGCCGTCGAGTGTTATCTTTTTAAGACTTATCGTTTTATAAGACTCTGTTCTTATCATATCTAGGCAGATGTTCTTCAGCCAGATACTTACCAATTTGGGAAGTATCGTCCAGCAGCCAGATATCGGCGCCTCCTTCAATCGTGCGCCATGTTTTCTCACGATCTAACGCGCTTGTTTCGAGATAATGACGCCATCAGCTGTGTCACCAGCGTTCTTCAAGAGCGACAGACTTTAAACATATAGTAAAATCACACAAAATGAGATTCAAAAAGGTAATTTCATGCAATTTTAAAAAATCATAATGAAAATCTATGTTTTCACTAATGCCTTTTTTATGTCCGACTTTTTTACCTTGAATTTTCGATTAGCCTTGAGCAACCACTTTTCGTTCACTTAACGTGAATTTTAACGCGTTCGTTATAATATTATGATAATCTATTCAAATAAACCATAAAAAGTGTTCAACTATATCTACTTCATTTAATCAGCGTGAAAAAAAATTTGGCATTCATGTACATTAGTTCAGAATTTTTCCGAGCGTGAGTATGTTTGCTTATTTACGGAAGTGACGTCAGTAGTATGGGGTGGGTACTGGGGGACAAGGGGGTCTCCTATGTTAAAAAGGGTAAAAAGTTTATAGGGACAAGGGGAATTTAACATGGAGACATGGAGATGGCACTTGAGGGACAAGGGGAATTGAACATGGAGAGGGTAGTTGGGGTCATACGAGAAAGAGGAACAGGCGTGAGGCACTTGGGGTCATACGAGAAATTAACATGGCGGGGACACTCTGGGGTCTTACGAGAAATTAACATTGGGGACTTTATGGGGTCATACGAGAAATTAACATGGCGGGGACACTATGGAGTCATACGAGAAATTAACATGGCGGGGACACTATGGGGTCTTACGGGAATTTTAACATTTTGGGGTGGCACTACGGGGTCGTACGGGAAGTTTAACAGGGTAGGCAAGAATGGAAAATTAATCTTTTCTTGAGTAATGGGTGGCCCTGAAAAGGACCGTTGCATTTTAGAGTTCATCTAGAGGTGTGGGCACCTCCCTGGCTTGGCCCGACACGCAGGACAGCTCCCTCTCCATGTTTTACGACTCACATGACATGGAGCTGTGAAGGTCGACGGAGGATGAGTCGCTTCAGGATCCCAATTTTCTTTTTCTTCCATCATCAGGTGAGGTTGGATGGTCTCCTTCTTTTCCCTTTCTTCCTCCTCCCTCTTTTCTACTACCCCTAGGAGGTGCCACGCCACCTCTAGATGCATTCGGATCTGTTTGATTGTTTCTACGGTGTTCATCTTGATAGATAGCAAATGGGTAGTTTTAACTTGGGAAGGTGTTGTTTTAATATACTAGAAGCGCGGACGTGAAGGAAAACATCCCTTACACCTTTTAAAAAAGCATGACTTACACTACCCGCGTCTGACGTCATTCTAGGCTTCGCGGATTCTGCACTCCATCACCCCTTACACCAAAACCAAACGCCTTGTATGCTTTATAAACCCAAAACTAACACACTATCCCAAATGCCTTGTGTGCTGCCTAAAAACCCCAAACCTGCTATCAGACGAAAGGGTATGAGGAAGGGATGAAATCACGCCAACATACTATCCAACACATACACCACACCATCCATTGCGCGGACCTAAAAAACAAACAAGAGCGGAGATATACATCAATAATAATAATATTTTATTCAATGTATATACATTATGTTACTCGTTGTAATAAACAATTTCATATAAGTCCAATACAGTTCAATACACTTCCATCTCCACCATTTCATCGTCTTCTTGTTCTGACACTTCAGGAAGATTCTTGTCGACAATTCTCTCAAAACTTTCTTCTGGACTCTCATTGATAAACTCCAACTTAATAAAATGTCCATTAGCATCTCTAATCCACTGCCTTTTCCTACAAATCCTGTAAACTTCACGCTGATCTAATCCAAAACATCTTGCCACATCACAAATGGAATCCATCCGACTATATAATCCTGAATTCAAGTCAGTTAATTTCACAGGTCTCACAAATCCTCCAATTACTTGACTCTTCTTCTCTGGCTCTTCCAATCTAGCTTGAAATCTTTTCTGGAACTTCTTCGAAAAGACCGACTTATAAATCCCAGTACAGCAATAGTAGATACCTCCTTTATTACAATCAAAATATTGAACAGCCTTTTCCATACTCCCAAATCTTCTTTCCTCAGTCTCACCAACAAACTGGCACAACACACTTTTAGCACTTCCAAAATTAACTCTCCTTTTTTCTTTATCATTCTTCACATGTTTATGCAAACATGTTTGTTCACTAGCAGTCATCACTTGAAGATTTTCTATTATATCATCATCAAGTACATCATTGAGATGTACCACTTGACTCTGTCTTGGTAGATTCACTCCATTCACCGCTTCAAAGACAAATCTCCCTCGATTTGTATGTTTCTCCCTCTTTCCTTCCTTACCAGCAACATTAATAGTTATCAATCCAAATGAATTCAAATTTCCTTTGACTTTCCTTCCAGACTTCATATGATAGACATTACCAAGTATGTCAGCAGCATAATTATCATACACCTTATGGACATGCTTATTCAATTCAATTCCAAAATCTCTTTTTTGTTGACTTTGTGGATATTCTGAAGCCCAATGTCCTTTCTCTTGGCAGATATAGCAAGTATCTTGACTTTTATCTCGAGCGCAGTACTTTTCCATCTTCACAGTTTGAATGTTCAATCCCAAAGACTGATTCTGAAGGTAAGAAGGTCTCTCTATATATAGTCTCCTCTATATATATATATAGGTTCCCTGGGTGAAACTGAATCAGATTCAGAGTAAACTTCAAGATGAAAAGATCACCCCAAATCTATGAGAAAACAGAAGAAGAAGAAACGAAGAGGCCACGACGATTTTCCGTGCCGCCTGAAACACCACTAGATGAAGTGCTAGCTCAAGTCCATGCGAGCGATTTCGAAGAAGAGATGAGTGAGCCTGAAACCTTACCACCTTCTAACCCACCCAAAACAAAACTTACCACCACCAGAACCCCTGACCAAAAAAGACCTACTACCGTGGCTCCTGAAAATTACTATCGGATTCGAGAGACGCAAAAAATAACCTCTCGAAAATTCAGAACCACGGCCTTCACTCACACGGTTCACTTCAAAGACTTCAAGTCCGAAGTACCTCCCGAGAAAGCGGCGGGGTTCATTAGCGATTTGTGGGGTTCTGTGTTACAGAACTTGAAACGACAATGTGGAGCTAAAGAAGACGATCGATTGAGACTGGCCATCCATCACGACAATTTGAAATCCCCCGTTTGGATCGAGTTCAGCACCCCGGCAGAATTAACACCAGACAAAGTCATGTCCAAAATCGAACACGTTCAACAATCTAACGACAAGTTTACCATCACCGATGGAAAGACCACACTCTACATGACTCACGTTTCCCCTCCTTGAGGAAGTGGACGAAGTAGGAAAGCGTTACTGGTGGACGATCTTCGAAGTACCAAACGCAGTGTCGTCCAAACTGACAATACCCAAGACCAGATGTGCTTGGCTCGAGCCATCGTGGTGGGGCGCACGTATGCCAACAAGAACGAGAGCAAAGATTGGAAAAGAGCCTGGGAGAGCATTCGACGATCGGACAGAGCCAAACAACGAAAAGAAGCAGAACTCCTATTGCAACAAGCAGATATCCCTAAAGAGACCGTGTGTGGCATTTCTCAAATGCAACAACTTGAAGACGTCTTGGCTCCTCACTACACGTTGGAAGTTCACCCTCAAGAAGTGCGCGGAGATATGCTGTTTCGAGGCCCCGATTTCCCCGAAGGAAAATGCATTCACCTCTATCACCATCAAGAACATTTCGATGCCATCACCAGTATCACCGGATTTCTAGGACACTCTTACTAATGCGAGAAATGTGACCAAGGATTTAACAATCGGGAGCGACACACTCATTGCGGTCAGAGATGTCGGGGCTGTTTAGCGGCCAAACCATGCCTTCCTGAACAACACCACGTCCATTGTGAGACGTGTCGACGTACTTTTGTCAGTCCCTCTTGTTACGAACAACATCGCAAGACACAAGAGCACCAACAAAAATGTGCTTGCGACTTATTGAAATTGTGCTCCACGTGTGGACAGCTGATTCGTACCAACGACCCTAAGAGACACGTTTGTATTGGGAAAAAAATGTAACATTTGCAAGCAGATCGTGAACTTTGATCATCAATGTTTTATTCAAAAGTTTGACAAGACAGAGAAGAAAGAATTAAAGAAGAACAAGAACCAAGTGGATTTCATCTTTTTTGATTTTGAATGCATGCAAGAAACAGGCATTCACATCCCTAATTTTTGCGTGGCTCATCGGGCTTGTGAGAAGTTCATTCAAGAAACAATCCACTTTCACTGTCCTCATTGTAGTCGGATTCCAGGAGGACGTGAAAAAATCTTTCGTGGGGCTAACACTCTGTCCGAGTTTGCTGAATGGATTTTAGACCCCACCACCCACGACAGTTGGAGCGAAGAAGACATTCAACGTTACGGAGACTGTCATCGGTATGCAACCGTCATAGCTCACAATTTTTCGGGATACGATGGACAGTTTTTGTTAAATTATTATTTGCAACAAGGTACCGAACGCCCTGAAGTCACCATGAACGGAAAAAAACTCATCTACATGAAAGTAGGACAAGTGCAGTTCAAAGATTCTATGAGTTATTTGGCCATGCCTTTGAGTCGAATGCCAGAAACGTTTGGCATGACAGAAATGGCCAAAGGCTATTTTCCTCACTTCTTAAACACGGTAGCTAATCAACATGCCGTCCTACCTCATTTGCCTGACCTTCATGATTACGACCCCGATGGAATGCAACCCGAACAGCGAGAAGCCTTTCACGCTTGGTACCGCGCTCACCAGTCCGATCCATTTGATTTTCAAGAAGAGATACTCAAGTATTGTCGATCCGATGTGGACATTTTAAGGCGTTGTTGTGGAAAGTTTCGAGAGTTATTTCTCGATCACGGAGATGTTGATCCTTTGAAAGATGCGTCCACCCTACCCAAAGCCTGTTCCTTAGCCTACAGGCAAAATTTCATGCCCGAGAACAAACTAGTTATCATCGACTCCAACACGACTCTCTTTACCAGTCGTCAATATTCGGTCAAAGCTTTACGTTGGCTCCATTACTTGTGTCAAAAAGAAGATAAATGGACACAACATGCTAGAAACGGAGGAGGAGAAAAGAAGATTGGAGCTTATTCCGTGGATGGATTTGATTTAGAAAACCCGCACACGGTGTACGAGTTTCCGGGTTGCTTGTTTCACGGATGCCCTACCTGTTATCTTGTTCGAGATGTGAAAAGTCCTTATTCAGATTCTACCATGGAAGAGTTGTACGAACGCACTTACCAGCGACGACTTCACTTAGAAAGTCAAGGATACCAAGTGGTAGAAATGTGGGAGCACGAGTACGATCGACGTTTGAAAACCGATCCTGAATTTAAGAACATCACCGAAAGTTACGACGTGGCCGACATCGAACCTTTGGATCCGCGACACAGTTTATTTGGAGGACGAACCAATGCTACTCGCTTACTGTACAACGTAGACGAATCCCAAGGAGAAGAAATCAAATACATCGAAGTGTGTTCGTTATATCCTTGGGTGTGTAAATATGCTCGTTTTATCACCGGTCACCCTGAAATTTTGACAGAACATATTGACGTGGAACACATTCGTCAATACGAAGGATTAATCAAATGTAAAGTCTTACCTCCGACCGACTTGTACCATCCCATCTTACCTCACCATTGCCAAGGAAATCTGATGTTTCCTTTATGTCGTACGTGTGCCGAAACATGCAACCAAGATCATCCCTGTCACCACACGAAGGAAGAACGCTCTTTGACAGGAACGTGGGTCAGTGCCGAATTGTTTCGAGCTCTGGATCGAGGATACCGTTTGTTGAAAGTGTACCAAATCTGGCACTTTCCAACCACCGCACAATACTAAAAGGACGACGCTACGAATCATCCAGGCATTTTTTCGGGTTACGTCAACCAATTTTTAAAACTGAAACAAGAAGCCAGCGGCTATCCCTTGTGGTGTCAGACTCCCGAAGACCAAGTTCGATTCAAAGAAGAGTACCGTGACATCGAAGGGATCACTTTGGAAGACGTGGAAAAGAACGAAGGAAAAAGATCGTTTGCCAAAGTCATGCTCAATTGCTTGTGGGGAAAAATGGCCCAACGTACGATCTTACCCAAGACGGAATACTTGACCGATCCTTATAAGTACTTTCAACTGGTGGACAACAAAAGTGTACTATTCAAACACGTCGAAATCGTCCGTGATGATTTGATCTTAGTCAATTTCGAAGAAGAACCCAAGTTTGTCAAACCTGACAAGTTTAGCAACGTAGTCATTGCCGCCTACGTGACCGCTCATGCTCGTTTGAAATTGTACGACGAAGCTTTAGAAGTCTTGGGAGATCGTGTCCTGTACTTTGACACCGACAGTTGCATGTACATCCATCGACCCGGTTGCCCCCACCCTACCATTCAAGGAGATCGTTTAGGAGCCTGGACGGACGAGCACCCTCAAGATACCATTTTGAGTTTTGCCAGCGGCGGCCCTAAAAATTACGGTTACCGATACCGAGACTAAGAAGGACAACTTCACACCCAATGCAAAGTGAAAGGATTAACCCTCAACTATCGAAACAGCCAAGTAGTCAATTTTGAGGTTTTGAAAAATACTTTGCTGTCTGGACAAGTGGAAGACTTTCGAGTGCACACGTTAGAACCTCACAAGATCGTACGGTTACCTAATCACCAAATCGTCAGTCGCCCTTTACAAAAAGTGTACCGAATCGTGTGCCAGAAACGAGTGAGACTTCCAGACCACACCACTTTGCCTAACGGACACGCCGATCTACGCTATAAAAAAGGGACCACTTCCAAGCCAAACCATTCATTGCAAATACAGACGTCAACCTAGAAAGAAGAAAAAAAGATGAGTAATTTTGTCATCCTCCCACCAAAGATGAATAAGAATACTCATGCCACCCACCCACCGAGGGAGAAATCTAGTGGTGTGAACTCCAAGTACCATCACGACTTGGAGTGCGATGCAGTGCCATGCGACGAGACGGATTCCGTAAGCGTTGACAGCATCGATTCACTCGATCAGACTGATGCCGTACGCTTGGACATCGTCGATGCTGTGCGTGTGCCTCACCGTCCCTCTAGAGATGTAGGACGACCTTTCTTCTTTATTGGGAAGAATGCTAAACGTACCTGTGAATGTCATAAAGAATTGACGATACCTGTGGCTTTGCCTGGTTATTCCAAGTTTGAAAGTCGACTCCAGACGTTCCAAGACAAGTGGCCTAAATATTTACTGCAATCAACTACTGCCAAAGCTTTAGCCAGATCTGGATTTATCTACTTGGGAGAAGGAGATAAAGTTCAGTGTTTCAGTTGCGGTGTGAGACTTCACCAATGGGAGCCTACCGACTCAGCTTACATTGAACATGCCAGATGGTCTCCGCACTGTCAGTTCTTACCTTTAGTGGCCTTAGAAGAGTACGGGTACGATGAGCCAGATGCCAAGAAGAAGTAACAACATGTCGGAGGATACTTTACAAGAATACATTTGTGGTTTACCTTTGGAGCTGCGAGAACGCATTTACCAGTATTTTGTCCCTAGTTTAGAAGACCGCATTCGTGACTTGCCTTCGAAGCTGCGAGTACGCATTTACAAAGAGTTGGTCCAGATCCAAATGAAACGCAAACTCAAAGTCATTCCTCGATTTTTACACTATTGCTAC
Organism: Margaritifera margaritifera; assembly: GCA_029931535.1. Classification (NCBI taxonomy): domain Eukaryota; kingdom Metazoa; phylum Mollusca; class Bivalvia; order Unionida; family Margaritiferidae; genus Margaritifera; species Margaritifera margaritifera. The sequence continues at coordinate 856,698 of JAQPZY010001421.1, read as the reverse complement.
TTCCACCGTATCAGAAGCCTGATTCTGGAGAGAAACTATCACCGCTATCGTGAAGAACACAAAAGAGAGTTACTTCTTTCCAAGTCGGAAACTTTACCAGAGGACATTCGTGGTTTGCCTTTGGAGGTGCGAGTACGCATTTACCGAGAGTTTGTCCAGATCCAAGTGAAACGCAAACTCAAAGTCATTTCTCGATTTTTAAGGTATGCTTACTTCCAAACTGTCAGAAGAAAGATTCTTGAGAAAACCTTTCATTGTTGGAATAGTCTATCACAAAAGAACCTGGATATAAAAACATGCCACCAAAGATACCCACCTTAGGAATCTCACCCTATAAAATCTCACCATGTCTGATCTGTGGTCTTCACTTGTGAAACGTATTCCGTGGAAAGAAGTCAACGATCGTGTTCAGACCTTAGAAGATTATAAAGACTTGATACAAGAACTGTTTCCATTGAATTTTGGACGCTATGCAGTGTGTGTCTTAGTGACTGCCTTTCTAGGATTTCGTTTTCCAGGACATTCGTTGTGGAGTATTTTTGAGGAACAGTGTTTGCCTTGGATTATTTTGGAGGACCCGTGGTTGTTTTGGACTATTTTGATGAACCATCAAAAACAACATGAGCATTCATGCTTTATCGGTGCACGAAAGACAAATTGTACTCAAAGTGTTGAGAGTGGTGATGAAGACAAGTGGGGTACCTCCGTGTGAAGAAGACATTAGTCAAACTTTATCTTGCCTTGACACGTTTGAAGAAGTGTGCCTTGTTAGTTGGATGCACCAACAACTTACCGGTTGGAAAGATGTACGTGACTGGAAAAGTGTTGGTTTCGATGCTTGGTTACAAGAAGTACCACAGTTTGCCAAAGATCTGGCATGCCACTAAGTGTCCAAAAGTGAAATGGGAACGACTGAAAGAAGAAGAACCTGACACAACAGAGAAAGATGACCACACTGTTGTCCAAATTCAACCACACCCTGAGGAACACACCCCTTCCTTACCGTCAGAGACATTTCATTCTTCTACCACCACCACAGAGACCAGAAGATTGCCACCCCCAGTGACTGGGCCTTCCATTCCTAGGACACCAGAATGTCGTACATTCAATTGTTTATACAGAACTTTCATTTTTTTACTGGTAGCCTTATTCTTGTACGTCAGCATTTTTACCTTATTCCTTATTGTCAAACACTCGTACGCTTTATGACTTGTAAATATGTTTTTGTTTGTTGTGTTGGTTTGTTTTTACAAAAAAAATAAAAAAAATAAACTTGTATGAAACGTATAAAATGTCTTGGGTCTTTTGTCTTCTTCTCAAAATTCTTCTTACCTCAGTCATGGCTACATCTTCTTCTGCCTCGTCTGCCTCTTCTACTTCCTCTGCTGTGGTCAAAGTGATTGACGAAAAGTTAGATCGTCCCAGTTGGGACGCTTTGTATCTCCGCCATCCTTTTAACATGTTGATTGCTGGTTCAGGCAAAACCGGATTTGTCAAACGTTTGATCGAACACAAATCTCATTTGTTCGATCGTCCACCTCAACGCATCGTATGGTGTTACAAAGAGTGGCAATCGTCTTACACGTTATTGAAAGAAAGTCAAGGAGAAGCCATTTCGTTTGTAGAAGGCATTCCTCGCAAAGACGATGGGATCGTGTCTGACGTGAGTCAAACACATCTAGTCATCTTTGACGACATGTTAGGAGAAGACGAAGAAGAAATTAAACTTTGGTTTACACGAAAAGGACACAATCGAAATGCTAGTATTGTATACATTACTCAAAATTTATTTCAACAAAGTAAAGCCCATCGGACCATCAGTCTCAACGCTCATTACGTGGTGTTGTTTAAAAGCCCCAGAGACAAATCTCAAGTGTAAGTGTTAGCCAAACAGTTAGGCACTCCTTGGTTGAATTATGCGTACAACGATGCCACTCAAACACCTCACGAGTATTTACTCATCGACTTAAAACCGACCACTCCTGACTATTTGAGATTTCGTGCTCAATTGTTTCACCCTTGGTGTCAAGAAGGTGGTCCTGTCATTTACACGTCCCCTTCAGCCACACTCTGAAGAAAAAAAACTATAAAAACATCTACCGTGTCATTTCTGTCTCACAGTCTTCTAGATGACTTCCTTTCAATCTCATCCTTCGGGTAAATTGATTCGTGCTTTGTATGGCATCAGTCACGAAAAAAATGCACAGGTCCGTGCTCATTTGTTAGAAGCTAGTCTTAAAGAAGTGTTACGATGGTTTACTTTGACGGCACGTCAATTACTGCAAGGCATCATTCACATCCCTCATCAAACTCAACGTTTTTTTCAAAAACATAAAGGGGCGTTGTCACAACTAGCTGATCCTAGAATCGATCCACGGACTAAAAAACAAATCCTTTTAATCCCTGGAGGAAGCGGTTCTTTAGGAGGGTTTATGATTCGTTCCCTTTTGAAATGGGATCCTAATGCCCAAGCCAAAAAACCCAAAACACCAAAAAAGAAGAAAAGTCCTAAAAAGAAAGCCCCCCCAAAAAAGAAAAGTTCTGCCAAGAAGAAAAAAACACCAACTGCCACCACCACTGGCACCCGCAAGAGAGGTACTGCTGCCAGGACGCAAACGTACACCCGCAAGACACCACCACCACCACCAGCAGTGACGAGGTCTCCTCTTGCGTCCACATCTTCTTCACCTCCCTTCATGATGATGCCTGCCAAACCAGACTTAAGACAAGTGTTTCCTAATTTGATGCAAAAATGGAAACCTATTTCGAAAGTCACCACTTCGGGACCCTCGACATCGGCTGATCTGGCCATGGCAGCGGCCGCCAACAAAGTATCTTCCCCTAAAACCAAAGTCCAAGAGAGAACCGGCATATTACAAAGTTTAGTGGATTTATCCAAAGAAGAATTGAGACGATTTAGTCCGTTGAAAACACCTCAACGTCGAGTGATGCCTGTCGTGAAGTTGGTACGTCGTGCAGACAATCAGTGGAGACGTCTTCCAGTATAAAATAGAAGGGTGACCTGCCAAAGACTTCAGACTTACTCCTCACCTCTAAGATGACCCCCAAACGTGCACACCACCACCACCACCACCAAAAAAAGAAGAAAAGTAAAGAAGGACGACTTCCACCTCGTCTGGCGAAACATTGGGACGTCTTGTCTGTCCTGACCAAATCCAATCCTCCCATGCGAAAACAACTCATTCAAACAGCCCCCAAAGAAATCATCGATACCGTGTGTGAATGTTGTTTGAACGTTTTGAAAGGAACGGTACCTTTGTCCAAGATACAGATACAAAAATTAGGCAAACATCGGAACATTCTTCGCCAAATGGTGAAAAAAAAGAGAAAATATCTCTTCAACAAAAGAAAAAAATGTTGGTGCAACGAGGAGGATTTCTACCTATGCTGTTAGGACCGTTGTTAAAAATAGCGGGTCCTTTGTTAGGAACGATTGCTGGACCCCTTTTAGGAGGTGTCATGCGATAACAAAAAAAAGGAAGATAAAAAGGACACCCTTCTCTGAAAAGAACACACCTTTTTGTACCTTTGGATGAAATGGAAGGACGAAAACTGACTTTAGTACCTTACAAACGATGGATAGAATTTCATCGTTGGAACGAACAACGGATACCTCATTTACCACCCAATCCTAATCTCAACGAGATGTCACAGTTACAACAAAAATTACAAGCCCTGATGGAACGAAGCGATTTGTCAGAAACAGAAAAATCGCAACGGTACGGTCAACTTTTACAACGTCTGCAACTCTTTCACCAAAAAGATGTCGACGAAACAGCTCCACCCACTCTGAGAGATTTTAAAACCCTGATGAAAAGCGAACCTAAAGTGACCACCACCACCACTAAAACAGATACCGCCACAGGGATGACGGTAAAAGAAGAAGAAGAAGAAGAGTTACAAACTCCACCTCTTAAAAAAAAAGTTAGCCACACCGGGTTGGATAAAAATGATGATGTCTACCCCTTTACCATCAAAAGTGAAAAGGAAGAAGTGAAGACAGAAGTCAAAACAGAACCGATGACCCCTGTTCAAACAACATCCTCCTTTACACCAGTGGCTCGTCGGACACGTAAAGCATTGCAATCCAAAAAGATACCCTACGAAGAAAAGAGCATTGGTACTTGGTTGACTTATTGAGGAATCAAACCATGGAGAAACTTTTAGCCACCATTTATTACAATCCTGGCCATGCTGCTGGTTACGGAGGAGTTCAAAAATTATATCGAGCTGCCAAAAGTAAATTGAAGAGTGTACGCTTGCCCGAAGTACGACGATGGTTACAAGAACAATCGACGTACACGTTGCACAAACCCATTCGACGCAAATTTTCTAGAAGCCCAACCCATGTGGAAGGCATCGATCATCAATGGGAAGCCGATTTGGCCGACGTCTCTCATTTGGCCACCTACAATCGTGGTCACAAATATTTGTTTTGTGTCACCGACGTATTTTCCAAATTTGCTTGGGTCGTGCCTTTGACATCTAAAAGCAGTACCGAATTGGTACGTGCCTTAAAATTGGTCTTGAAACAAAGTGGTCGTCACCCTTTACGATGGCAAACTGACAAAGGCACGAAATTTCTAAACCAAGCTTTTCAAAAAGAATTGAAACAAAGACAGATTCATTTTTTTACTACCGAAAATCCTGAAACCAAGGCCAGTATCGTGGAACATTTTCAAAGAACTTTGAAAGAACGCATGTGGAAATATTTTACACATCAACATACTCTCAAGTACATCGACGTGTTACCTCGTTTGGTCAAAGCGTACAATCAATAGTACCATCGAAGCATCGGATGTGCCCCCGAAGAGGTCAGCCCTGAAAACGAAGTGACCGTGTTTGATAAATTGTTTGGTACACCCCAGAGGAGCAAACCACCACCACCACCTCAGAAAAAACCCTTGCTGGAGTTGAAGACGGGAGATTGGGTTCGCATCGGAAAAGCCAAACGCACTTTTGACAAAGGTTATTTACCCAACTGGACCACCGAATTGTTTCGTGTCACTACCCCCGTGCGTGGACGCCATCCTCCCGTCTATAAATTGGAAGACATGCACGGTGAAGTGCTCAAAGGAACATTTTACTTGCCTGAGTTACAACGAGTGACCAAAAAAGAAGACACCTTGTACGACATCGAAAGCATTCTCGAACAAAGAACACGCAAAGTAGGCAAACGTCGAGTAGAAGAAGTCAAAGTACGTTGGAAAGGATATCCTCCTAGTTTTGATTCTTGGATTGCTGCTTCCCAAGTCGTTGACTATAAAAAGAAAAAGAAGAAGTAACCTAACATGCCATTCAACACAACCACGACTTCGACGACTCCTTTGCAGAGTTCTTCTCTTCAAGAATTACAAAAACAACCGCTCTGGGTGTGGTGCGGAGAACGTGTGCCTAAAAATCAAATCGTCTTTTTCTGCCAAATCTTTGTAGTGTATTGTGTCATCGGAGCAGCTATTGCCAATTTGAGTTTGCAACAAGGAGACAAACAATTGTGGACCATTTTACTCAGCAGTTGCATCGGTTATCTTTTACCCAGTCCCTCATTGAAATTTACGACGACGACGGACAACAGTCACCACAACAACAGCAGCAGCCATCACCACGGGAGTACGACCAACGTCAGTCCACCACCTTCTTCCAGTCACCACAGTAGTCCCCTTTTGGAACCCTTTAAACATCCTTTGAACTCGAGTGACTCCTCGGACGCCAAAACCACTTTGGACCTACTATGAATGACCAATTTTATTTAACTTTACCTAGTGACAGTTCCATGGATGTGTTTCCCAACAACACCTTATGTTGTTTCACTGCCAAATTACCTCAGTCCATCCAATTAGATCACGATGCTCATTGGGAAGTGGCTTTGGTAGAAATCATTCATCCTACGCAAATCATGAACATCGACGAAGGTCAAAACACTTTCATCGTGGAAATCTTGAACAAGGGAGTGCATGATGAGTTGGAGAAAATTCAACCTGGCCTTGAGCATTCCAGAAAGGTATTCACGAAGACCACTCCTCCCTTTGCGAGCCATACCATGAGAATTCCCAAGGGGTATTATTTTAGTGCTAAACATTTGGTGGAGACGATTCAAGCCGTCTTCGAAGCCCAATTTGGCAAAGCCTTGGAAAAAAAACCAAAAATGGGTACGAATCGCTTACCATGATGTGGCACGCCGTTTCATCTTGCAATTTTTCAAAGAGAAGGGGGAACTCATTGACGACAAAAAAGACAAAAACTTACCCTAGCAGGACAGAAAATTCATGACCATTGAATTTTCTCCTGGGTTGTATTCTATTTTGGGTGGAAATAAAAAGTATACTAATAAAAAAGTCGCAAGCAACGTAGAATTCGGAGAGGCTTTTCGCACCCCTATCGAATTGAACGTTGGACTGAATTTAATGTTTGTGTACTCCGATGTGGTGGAGTACAACGTGGTGGGACACACAGCCGCTCCCTTACTGAGAGTCATTCCTTTGAAAGTGGATACTTCTGCTGGTGCGTACGAAGAAGGTGGAAACACGTTTCACGTTCACCGTGAATTTGTACACCCTCATTATCTTCCAGTCAGTAAATCGTATTTTGACAGTGTCAACATTAGTATAAAAGGAGATTTAGGACAAGGTGTACCATTCATTGACAAAGGAAAAGTCACGGCGAAACTACATTTTCGAAAAAGGTTCTCTAACGGATTGTTACATCCAAAAAAATGTATCCAGTGTACCGAGGAGTGGCTCGACAACGAGGACATGGTTTAGGAGATATGTTAAAATCAGCTTTTCGGACGGTAGCCCCTGTTTTGAAACCGATGGTGACTCGAGGATTCCATGCCTTAAAAGATGCCGCTTTGACGCAAGGAAAAGAATTTTTGCAAAATGTCCTCATCGACAAACAAAATCCTAAAGAAGCCTTTATGAGAGCAGGCAAAAATGTGTTGATGAACACTGGCAAAGATCTTTTAGGTCTCCGAGAGAATCCTATAAATTCACTTCACGCTTCAGGCCCTGGCATTACTTCTTCCTCCACTTCACAGCAAGGACAAGGTAGAAAGAGACGACGACATCGAAATCCCTTCAAAGTTCATAAAAGAACACACGGTGGTTCCAAAAAGAATAAGAAAAGAAGAAGAACCGTCAGAGAATTAGACGTGTTTGATTATTAACTGTGAAAAAAAAAAATGATGCACCGAGATTCTTGCGAATGTACCAAGTCAGAACTGGATATGTTTACCATGCCTCCCACCATGATGACCATGCAAGAATCCCAGTCGGTAGCATTTCATCCTGTATCGTCTTTGACGGATTCAGCTCCTATAGAATATGAAATCAAAGGACAAACCGAAGATTACATCGATCTGAATAACAGTTACTTGTACCTGAAACTTCAAGTGAAGAAAACGGCGGACAACACCCTTCCTGTGGACGCTGACCGAGTGGCACCCGTCAATAATTTAATGCATTCCTTGTTCAGCGGAGTAGATTTGTACTTGAATAACAAACTGGTCAGCAGCAGTTTGGATACTTACCCTTACCGCGCTTATTTGGAAAATCTCTTGACGTACGGAAAAAAAGCCAAAAACACTCATCTGGATGCTTCGGTGGTCTGGAAACCTGACACCTCGGAAAAGTTCAACATCACAGTCCTGCCAGTAGCGGCGATGTCTACTGAGGATGGTGTTAATGGTGAAAAACCTATAATTCCAGCAGTCCTACACCATGTGTGATTTAACGACCGTCGAAAGAAAATCAGAGGCAGTTTAGAACTGATGGATCGTTTGCATTTGGACATGTGGTTGCAAGACAAGTATTTGTTGAACGGAGTGGATGTACGCCTGAGACTGAATCGCAGTAGTGCCGCTTTCCATTTGATGGCTAATGCTAACGAGTGGAAAACTATCATTCAAGAAGCCAAACTTTACGTACGCCGTGTGGAAGTCTTACCAAAAGTAGCCAACGACGTCAGTCAAACGTTGAGCAGAACCACTGCCAAGTATCCTGTGCGACGAGTGGAAGTGAAAACCTTTACCATTGCCGCTGGACTCCGATCCAAAGTCGAAGATCACGTCTTCCAAGGACAGCTCCCCAAACGTTTGCTGATTGGAATCGTCAGTAATGCAGCCCTCAACGGAGACCCCAATCAGAATCCGTTCGAGTTTAAACACTACAACGTCTCCAAGATAGAAGTCAGTCGAGATGCCAAAACGTTGTGTACCAGACCTTTTGAACCTAACTTTGAGCAGAAATATTACTTGCGATCTTACTTGAGCCTGTTTGAAGCCACAGGACAGTTAGGCACCAACACCAGCCACGGCATTTCGTATTAGGATTATGCAGGAGGGTATGCCTTGTGGGGATTTGATTTCACTCCGGACCAAGGCAGCGACGAAGGACATTTCCACGCTATAAAATCAGGCCCACTTCGTGTGGAACTTCAGTTTGTAGATCCTCTACCTCACACGGTGAACGTCGTCTTGTATGCAGAATTGGTAACACTCTAGAGATCAACAGTTTGAGAGAAGTGATTCTAGACTATTAGAAGAAAAAAAAGATGCAACACGTAGAAGAAGAACCTATGGAAATAGATGAGGGATTTTGTGAAGTTCAACAGTCACAAACTACCACGAATGATGATGATGACGAAGTGATTCATTCAGAACCTAAAAAAGAAGAAGAAAACAATCCTGTTCCAAAGTTTACTGGATTTATGACTTGTCGATGGCCTGAACAAGAAAAATATTTAGTCTCCTGTTATGCTCAGGAATTGACTGAAAGAATTAACAGCTTGACCCGAGAACATTGTCATGTATGTCAAATCGATCATCCCAGCCAAAAACAACACGACCAATGTTTGATGATGACAGGCGAAGAAAAATTGGACGAATATTTGGAAGAGGCTTGGTCTCAGATCTCGGAAGAAAAAGTGTTTAGACAATGGTATAAAGACTTGCAGGATTCTTCTTCACCTTCACTCACTCCTCTGGAGATCAAACGCATCGTAGGTCTCATTGAACAGAGTACAGAAACTATCCGCCGTGAATATTCGTGGAATTACTTGACAGAAATATTCAAGCATAAAGTCAAGTGAGAATTGATGACTCATTATTTCCTGTGAAGAAAAAAATGGATACCAGGGAACTTCATTACCTGTTGACTCGCAGTTCCTACACTTCTTCTTTGAATCCTGTGGTGTGTGCTAAAGATGAACTACCTCATCGCAAACCTAAAGACGTTCATGCCTATGTCATCAATACCGACGACAGTCATCTACCAGGAACCCATTGGATAGCCGTGTACTTTCCAAACGATCACAATGGTGGTGGTGTGGAATATTTTGATTCTTATGGATTACCTCCTTTGAAAGACGACATCATCTACTTTATGAGAAGAAATGCCATCTCTACTCGATTCAATAATGCCCGATTACAAGGATCGGATTCCATGGTGTGTGGACAATATTGTGTATATTTTCTTCATCAACGCAGTCTCGGATATTCCTTAGAACATTTAGTGACTTGTTTTGATAGAGACTATGCTCGAAACGATGCTAAAGTAGAACGATGGTTTTGTGAACGTTATGGTTATCTCTTGTCTTAAGCTCAGAAACGTAGTGTGCATAAGAATTATGTGGATGTAGAAAAGTGAAAGTTTAGTTTACCTTCCCAACGTTGTCAACCCTGTAAATACGTTCCTGTTTAATATCTTGTTGATTGTTAGTTTTGAAATTTTTATGTTAGAGAGGCTTCTTCTTGTTCATTAAAAAAATGTTGATTTTTTGAAAAAAATGGTGTTGTGTGGTTTTTTTATTGAATTTGAAAAAAATTATTATGTTCTATCTCTTTCTATCGATCTGAAGTCACCCCCTCTATCCATTTTCTCACTCTCAATCTGAACCCCATGTTTTCCATCGCGTCCGCGCTTCGAGCATATAAAGCGGTGCGTTGGCCAGTGTAGTCACTCTCGTTGACTCGTCAAGATCTCAACAACAACACTTCAAGAAGATGGCAGCAGCTAAGATTAGTAAACTGAACGAAGCTATGGTGAACATGCAGAGGGTGAAGCATCATTTGATGGAGACCAACCCTGAGAGAAAGACAATGATCTTCCTACAAATGCTCACGATCTAGTGGAAGAAGTCCTAAGGGAAGAAATCATCAGGGACAGAACGGAATGGGAGGAGAGACAAAAAGACTGCAGCAGCAGCAGCAATAGCAAAGACAACAACAACAACAACTCTTGCAGTCCATGAAACTACCCAACGGAGAAGTCAGCTGTAAGATAGACTGCGATGAGTTTGCTTTCTCTTTTACCAGAAAGAGAGCTTGTCTTAAAGCCGTGAGACCGGTGGCTAAACGTGGCCGCCCTGCTGCAGCTGCCGCTGCTACCGCAACTAGAAGTTAAACAACATAACTTCTTAACCCCAACGGTCCTTTTCAGGGCCACCCATTAATCAAGAAAAGATTAATTTTCATATCATTGCCATATATATATATATGTGTTTGTATGTTTGTGTGTTTGAGTTTATCTTTACCCACTCCACAAAACAAATCCCTTTCCCCAACAAAAAAATTAATGTTTGTATAGAGAGTGTGTGTTTGATTAAAAAATTTAAAAAATGGATGGTGTGGTATGTGTTTGATTAAAATAAAAAATAAAAAAAATAAAAAAGGATTGTGTGGTGTGTGTTTGATTAAATTTTTTTTTAAAAAAAAGTAGTTTCTTTTAGGTCCGCGCACTGGGTTTGTGTTTTTGGGGTAAGGATGATAGAGTGTAAAAATCCGCGAAGCCTAGAATGACGTCCTAGGGATGACGTCAGACGCGGGGTAGTGGGGTGATTTTTTTTTTTTTTTTTTTTTTGGAAAGGGATGTTTTCCTTCACGTCCGCGCTTCTAGTATATTAAAACAACACCTTCCCAAGTTAAAACTAGATTCAGGCAGCAGCAGGTGGAGAGTGTAGACGTGTGGCAGACGTGCTAACCGGTAGAGGGAGACGCAGTGGACGAGGAGGGAAGGAGGCAGTCTTGGCAGCATTGCAGCAGCTATGGACACCCAACTACAACTACAAGGACTCGCTCTTGGTTTGGAGGTATGGGGCCAAGCTGCTGTGCTGGCCAATGGAGTCTGGTATGCCTACCTATCCCCCCCGCCAACAGCCGACCACATGGAGCAGCAATAAAGCGAGCTACCAAGGGGGCGCTGCGTTAAGGAGAGAGCCAGCATGGCAGATAGACAGAGCTTCTCTACCGGGGACCACCTGCTGAATAATAGTCCTTCTAAGGGCTATTTCATTGCCTGAATCAATGGGGTTTTCAATTTGGCTTTTTTCGAAAACCCCTTTCGATTATACTCTTTCAAAACTCAAATTTGATCAATTTTGAACCACCGTCTAAAACACATTCTCTAATTAATTATCTGTGCGTGATACAAAAATGATATGAGTAACTTGTACTCGTTTATTGATATTATTTTTGGACAAAAATGTACACTATGTACGCAAAATTCAAAAAAAATTTAGGAATTAATTAAACAAAATCTCGAAACTCGATGTATTGTCATAATTGAACAAGTGGCTTACACTTTATTGGTATTAGGGACAGCCCGACTTAGTATAACTGGGCAGAATTTGATCATGTATGTACGTTCTTGGCGTTTCGGCTTCCGACACGCTTCGCGCCTTCGCTTGCTTAGTCCGTGCCGCTTTTTCACTCCTGACTGCATACTTGACACAATTCAATCTACAACGTGCGCTACAACGCGCACACATATACCTGTAAACATTGTGGTTCTAGTCCTATGTACAGGTATAAAGGTACACACTCTCATATAGCGCACATTCATTTAACCCCCTTAATTGTGGGGAACCATGTTGCGCTGGGGAGGTGTACTCTGAAATAATTTACACATCCCTCTGGGATGTGTAGACGGTACTCATCCTCCAATAGCGCGCAATCATTTTAACCCCCTTAATTGTGGGGAATCGTGCAGCGCTGGAGGGGAGTACTGAAAATAGAGTCAGGTGGTTGCAATCTGTCAACACACCTGACCACTCAACCCCCCTATGCGTGCTTCGCACGCTGTGGGGGTATATAGTCGCACATGCCCGAATGGGCGAACGCGACTTTAATGCAATAACAACAACAAGTTAAAACTACCCATTTGCTATCTATCAAGATGAACACCGTAGAAACAATCAAACAGATCCGAATGCATCTAGAGGTGGCGTGGCACCTCCTAGGGGTAGTAGAAAAGAGGGAGGAAGAAGAAAGGAAAAAGAAGGAGACCATCCAACCTCACCTGATGATGGAAGAAAAAGAAAATTGGGATCCTGAAGCGACTCATCCTCCGTCGAACTTCACAGCTCCATGTCATGTGAGTCGTAAAACATGGAGAGGGAGCTGTCCTGCGTGTCGGGCCAAGCCAGGGAGGTGCCCACACCTCTAGATGAACTCTAAAAAACAACGGTCCTTTTCAGGGCCACCCATTACTCAAGAAATAATTAATTTTCCATTCTTGCCTACCCTGTTAAACTTCCTGTACGACCCCGTAGTGCCACCCCAAAATGTTAAAATTCCCGTAAGACCCCATAGTGTCCCCGCCATGTTAATTTCTCGTATGACCCCATAGTGTCCCCGCCATGTTAATTTCTCGTATGACCCCATAAAGTCCCCAATGTTAATTCTCGTAAGACCCCAGAGTGTCCCCGCCATGTTAATTTCTCGTATGACCCCAAGTGCCTCACGCCTGTTCCTCTTTCTCGTATGACCCCAACTACCCTCTCCATGTTCAATTCCCCTTGTCCCTCAAGTGCCATCTCCATGTCTCCATGTTAAATTCCCCTTGTCCCTATAAACTTTTTACCCTTTTTAACATAGGAGACCCCCTTGTCCCCCAGTACCCACCCCATACTACTGACGTCCATGGCTCGTGACACTGACTAAAAAGTCACGTGGCATATGACCGGATATTGACAGTTAGACACGGGTATGGATATTATTAGTTTATAGCGTCTCCGTGTTTTTGAAATTAAAAAAAATTAAATTTAAAAATGAATATTTTTTTCTGGTTAATTCTATATGCAGTTTGTGCTCTTACATTACTGCTTGCTTGTTCTTTACCATATAAATACATGACTCAATAGACTGGGAGAGAGACAGACAGACATACAGAAAGACAAATTTAAAAATAGGCACTGGTGAATGGATACACATTTTATTATAATACATTCAATGTCTTTTGATGTAGAATATATGTTTATTATGAAATAATACTGAAACGAAAATTCATGCGTGAATATACATTTCGAGTGTAAATTTTTTTTACTTTGTATAAGAACCCCATATGATTAAAACCAAATATTTACATTGGCTATCTAGTTGTATTAATTCCCAAAGTTGGTTTTCGTGTTCAAAATATCTAAACAAAGTCATCATGTGATCGGCGGCGTTATCTTTAGTATATATCGTCCAACGGCCAGTTGTCGTGAGCCCCCTTCAATCGTGCGCCATGTTTCTCGCCATCTAACGCGCTTGTTGCGAGATAATCACGTCATCAAGTGTGTCACCAGCGTTCTTCAAGAGCGACAGTAAAATCAAACAAAATGAGATTCAAAAAGGTAATTTCATGTAATTTAAAAAAAATCTTAATGAAAATCTATGTTTTCACTAATGCTTTTTTTGTGTCAGACATTTTGGACTTGAAGTTTCTATTATATAATAAAGATAGCGCCGCCGATCACATGATGACTATCACTACGATTATCTAGACTGGTCCCTTGTCGTACTTTTGACTATAGTTACGACAGGTACTAGCATTTGGTAGCTGGACGTTTCGCCCCATGGACGTTTCGGCCCAAGACATTTCGTCCCACTTCAATGGACATTTCGGCCCATGGCAGTGGTTATTTATCCCCATGTGGTACCTGGCCGTTTCTAGGGACACTAGATACACTAAATTATTATAAAAAAAGGACACTAGATACACCAAATTATTATACCCAGGACATTTCGCCCCGCTTCAAGGGAAATTTCGGACATATATAGAAATTCATCATAATATCATTACATAAACGAAGAAAAAGGAGAAAATATTCTCAGATATAATGACAGGCTGAAACAAAATTAAATGGGTCCGTAGCTTAACCGGAACAGACCATAATATGGGCAATTACCGAAGCAAGCTCCTCAATTAGACATACACCACTGGTAGGGCATTAAAGAAATGTTTTTTTTCTTCTTCATTCTTTTCATAAAATAGCAATATATGTTTTATACATATAAATCAGTCTCCTGCAACCATCTATTAAGAAAATCAGAAGTAAATCTAATAGTCTAAGTATAAGCCTATTCTTCTTCTTCTTCTTCTTCTTCTTCTTATTATTATTATTATTATTATTATTATTATTATTATTATCTCCTTCTGATAAGACGATAACTTGTCTTATTATCTCTTTCTTTTTCTATACTCTTCATCAACCATTTGCAGGCATTAGGTCCATACACTAGAGCGTGACGATACATGGAAAAGAAAAAGAAAACAAAATGCATTTTCTCAAAGACTTGTTTCAAAAATAATTATAATTTCAAAAGAATACGGTTTTAAACGAACATAATTATCTAGCAAGTGTCCTTTGGGCTCAATTACAACCAGGTAGCTTGTTTGATCTTCGTAGTTAAAGAATCCACTCAATGTGGCATCAATGTATTTAAGCTGAGGCAAGGTTTTGAGTAAGTCATGGAAGCTTTTGTGCAAAGGAAATAAAATATTAGCACATATGTTTTGAATAGGAAAAATAATTTAACTGAATTGAAACATTTATATTTATTAAACTATGTCAGAACATACAATGTCATGGTCTGAAATGTCCGGTAAAGTGAGGCGAAATGTCTTGGGCCGAAACGTCCATGGGTCAAAACATTCCTAATTCCGATACATGGATAAAAAGAAAGTCTGCTTAAAACACGCAGAAAACCTGACCATACAATTTCTCGAGAAAGAGAGCAACAATTTGGAATTCAATGTTGTTGCGCACAATTTCTCGAGAAATGGCTTATTCCAAGTTGTCACCCAACAAAAACACAACAGAAGACCAAACGATTCGTGGGTGTAAACAGAACGAAAATGCAAAATGTCAACTGATAATTCATCCCCTATGGATCCACAAATGTAAATATAAATATAATCAGAACGTGTCTCTAATTTTAAAGGAATTAAAAAAAGAAGGATTTTAACAGTCAGCAAACCTTTGTAACGTTTGATTCGTAAGAAATAATACTTGGATAAAGTGAAAGTTGAATCCACTCTGATGACAAGACAATAGTGTTCAAAGATTGAGCTTTAGAGGTTCCGCATCAGTTGCCGCACGGAACCTGTTATCGCACACTCGTTATTTATTCTTCATTCTGTGCAGTATATTTTGAACTTGGAGTTAAACACTAACACATAGAGCAAGGTACATTTTTACACCGGCAATGAGATTTTTTACGCACTTGCAATAAAAAGAAAATGGCGGAATAGAAAGTTCACATAATCGTTTTCCGAGTTTTATTCATATAATTAAGATGAAGATAATAAGTTTGCTGCTTGCGTTGTAATGGTCACATGGAACCTGGGCTGTATTTTTTTCCCCCACAGTCACTTGTCTAGGACAAGTGATTGAATAGTCACTTTGAAAGACAACATTTGTAATTATGTGGGTGTAATTATTATGCACTGGTTTATACTGTACTGTAATTAGTTTTGCACCTAGGTTGAGCTGTCATGGAGCCATTTTATGTACCTCTGTCGTCCTATAATGATCAGTATAAGGGAATCTGTTGAATTTATGGGGACACTGGCAGTTTTGGAGAATGTCCAGCAGTTTTGGATTATGTCCAGCAGATTTGCCTGGTAGTCCAGCAAATTACTGCAGTTGCCCACAAGATTGTTGCAGTTAAAATTATTCATCAGCTGTTGTTCCATATATATATATATATATATATATATATATATATATATATATATATATATATCCTCGTGTAACAACCTTTCATGGACTTAACATGAATTTGAATGCGTTCGTTATAATATTATGATAATCTATTCTAATAAACCATAAAAAGTGTTCAACTATATCTACTTCATTTAATCAGTGTGAAAATAATTTTGGCATTCATGTACAATAATTAATAATTACCGTTTTTCCAAGCGTGTGTATGTTTACTTATTGCCGGAAGTGATATCCATGGTTCGTGACACTGATTAAAAAGTCATGTGGCATATGACCGGACCGTGCCAGTTAGACCAAGGTGTGGATATTATTAGTTTATAGCGTCTCCGTGTTTTTGAAATTAAAAAAAATTAAATTTAAAATCGAACAATTTTTTTCCGTTTATTCTATATGCAGTTTGTGCACTTACATTACTGCTTGCTTTTTCTTTACCATATAGATACATGACTCAATAGACTGAGAGAGACAGTTGGAGAGAAAAATGTTAAAATAGACACTGGTGAATGGATACACATTTATTATAATAGATTCAATGTTTTTTGATATAGAATATATGTTTATTATGAAATAATACTGAAACGAAAAAGTCTGTAGTGAATATACATTTCGAGTGTACATTTTTCTTACGTTGTATAAGAAACCAACATGATTAAAACCAAATATTTACATTGGCTAACCAGTTGTATAAATTCCCAAAGTGGATTATCCTGTTCAAAATATGTAAACAAAACCAACATGTGATTGGCGGCACTGTCTGTAGCATATAATAGAAAATTAAAGGTAAAAAAGTCGGAAAAAAAAAAGGCATTAGTGAAAACGTAGATTTTCATTATGATTTTTAAAAATTACATGAAATTACCTTTTTGAATCGCATTTTGTATGCTTTTACTATAAAATTATATTCTTTTGCTTCTGAAGAACGCTGGTGACACAGCTGATGACGTCGTTATATCGATAGAAACATGGCGCATGATTGAAGGAGTTCAACGACAACTAGCCGCTGTACAATATATATATATATATATTGACAGTAAAATGTATACTTTAAGATAAAAACTTTGTATTCTTTAAGACTAGATTTGTGTTTTCTTAAATGGAACAAATAATGATTTTCCCTTGTCTTGGATTGGCATTACTTGTATACATGTGTGTGTGTGCATCATTGTACATGTGTGTGTGTACGATTGCATAAATCTTGGGTAGAAATCTCCAAAGAAATAATAAAAATTTATTTCTTCACTACATTGTGACTTGTTTGAAACTTCATTGGAATGAAAGAAACAATACATCGCATAGCTGGTGTCTGGTTCTTGTAATTAGAAGTCAGACACAAGTCTTCTGATTAATTAGGATCCACATTTCTGTCTTACTGTCACACTTTCATTTCCATTCTTATTAATTAGTATCCAAGTTTCTGTCATGCTTTCCTTTCCATTCTCAATAATTAGTATCCAAGTTTGTCATTCTGTCACACTTTTATTTCTATTCTCATTAATTAGTATTCATGTTTCTGTCTTTCTGCCACACTTTCATTTCCATTTTATAACTTTAAAGCCATTTGAGATTAAGGAATGAAAGTTGATTATTTTTATACATCATCTTTAGAAGGTGTGTTTCATACCACATTGTGAGTCCTATCTTTGTGTCTCAGTATTTTAAATTTTCCATCACCCTTTCCATTCAGCTCAGTAACTTTATAGTCATTTGAGATTAAGGGATGAAATTTGGTATACTTATACATCATCACTAGAAGGTGTGCTGCATATCAATTAAGGGCCCAGTCCTCAAGGTCAATGTCACAGCTGAATATTTTTGAGTTTCCATTACCCTTTTCCTTCCACTCAGTAACTTTAAAGCCAATTGAGATTAAGAGATAAAACTTGGTATACTTGTCAGGGATTTACAAACTTTATAAAAGTCAGCTTGCCCTGGTTAATTGTTAGAGACGCGTGCCTTTTATTTCCAAACACACCTGTCAAAGAAATCTCGTGAGTTGTATTATTAACAAGTAACCTACTCACCATAAACTCAGCGACATGCATGAAACGAATCTTTGAAAAGCTGATTGTTTAGAGTCGGCAATCTGACAAACTCCCCAAGGCTTAACTTAGGACCTGAAAGTCAGCAAATCGCAGATATGTACAAATATTACAATTAAAATGTAACTCATAAGTTAAGATTTAAATATTTATTCCTTATTTGTCAAAACTTGCATTAAATAGTAAATATTCACATCAACACGTCTGCGCAAGAAAATGTGAGACCTTGACATTGACTACAAGATGGAAATAACACATACAATAGATGAAAGAAACTGCCCCCAGTTATGTACAAGAAGAATGCGCTACATATAAACGCTAAATAAAGGTGCTGATATATGTACTGTGGCGAGATCACAGGGTATAAAACTTGCAGAACATAAAGCATTAGGAACTTAACACAACCCCTTGTTGGCAAAATAGCTTGCACAGACACAGACCACTGACGTTAAAAAAAATTTTCTTGTATCTTGAATCCCTCTCTCAATTTTGTGGACTTACCCACAGGCAAGTACCTTGCAAACTTGAGCTTGCCTGAACCAAATTTGAGCTTGTCCTGGGAGTCAGGCAAGTGGATTTGTAAATTCCTGCTTGTACATAATCACTAAAAGGTGTGTCACATACCACATTAGGGGGTTATATCTTCAAGGTAATGGCTCAGTATTTTACGTTTTTACCACATTTTCCCTTCCACTCTATAACTTTAAAGCTGTTTAAGATGAAACTTGGTATACTTATACATCATGACTAGAAGGTGTGTCTTGTACCACATGGGGGAGGGGTGCTATCTTCAAGGTCAAGTTTATGGCTCAATATTTTAAATTTCAGGTCTTACTTTCCCTTGCACTCTATAACTTTATAGCCATTTGAGATTAAGGGAGTAGCTTATATATGTGGATTGTTGTGGCCTCTTATTGATAACAATCACCCGACTACTCAATTATGGATTATATGGAGATAATTTGTGCACCCAGCTATGGGTACCTTGAGAGCCAATTTAACAATAAAAATGTTGCTGGAAAAATATATAAAATGTAAATATGATTTTTAACATTATCATTTTGAGCTCTAGTGGTCATTGATGAGTTTGTATTGCTACTCCTTCTAAACTACTTGGAGGATTGCCATGAAACTTTACACACACATTCATCCCATGGTCTAGTTGGTTCTAATAAAAATGGTGCCACTTGGACATTCAAGATAAATATGGTAGTACTGTGCTTATCACAGAGTTAAGATAGCAAAACTGTCGAAGCAGATAAGATTGTCTCATTTTTATCACGCTATTTGTGCATTATGTACTATTATTTTTCTTTGTCCCTCTAAAATGTTGTGTGTCCCCCAGCTTTATAGGGTGGGGGACACAGTGTCCCCTGTGCAACACTGCCTGGCATTATTTTTTAGTTATTCCAGGCTCCAGGGCAGTGGATTTTTTTACCCATGATGTAGATGGGAGTCTAGCTGATGAGCTTTGGGCTAGCACATGAAATGCCATTCCTCATTCTTGCACTGCCATCTCCTTCATCCTCCTACATTGAATACCCTTTTGATCAGCTAAAACTACATTGAGAACATGACAGTATATTTTGTTAGAGCGATTACTTTACTTTAAAATTAGAAATGAATTACAAAGTAATAAGTGGCACTAAGTATTTAATCCCAGCATCATTGGATCAGCATTGTAACAAAATCATTGCTCCTTGTGTTGTAATGAAATGACAACCATAAAACCAACAAATACAAGTCATATTAAACATGAAAATGGCCACAGGTTGCAAATAATCCACCTCCCAAAGAATATTTGTTAAAACGGTCAATTTGACATCATGATTCTTAAAAAGTTATCAGTCTTACAGTCAAACCCTAAGAAATTCATTATTATGGACAGTAAGAGTAAAAAGATGAATCGTTTTGACGTTCCGTGTGACTATTACCAGCATTAGCATTATGGTCTTTACAGGAATAAAACGAAGTCAATCACGAACCCTCTCCATGGCTCCTGTTTCCACCATTTATCTTTTTATTGCCAGTGTGTAGAAATGTCGATGCAGGTGTGTTATGATTGACCAGTGTGAATTTGTGTCTGCAACTAACTAAAATACTGCTTAGAATTTAGAACAGTTGATGATCACACAGTAACTGAATTCCATGTGGCAACTGGTGCAGACCCTTTAACTAGGATATTTAAAAGCAGAAGAATGTTAAGATTTACTACATTTTCCTCACATTTGTGTTCTTCAGTTGATGTAAAATCAGTCAAGGACAGAGACCATTGATATCGCAATAGTTATTAGAAGTTTAAGCAGTAGAAAACTAATTTCATTGATAATCCTGACATTGAAATGTACAAGTGGTTGGCAGCCCTTTTTGTCAGCCGATTGACTGGAAAGTTACAAAGTTGTGCAGATATGTTGTCTAAGAGGTAAATGGTTCTAGTATAGCTGTGAATTTATAGCAGTGGCTTTGATAAATTTTTGATAGCAGTTTAATCCTTCCATTCTAGTTGTTGCTAGAGCATCAATGACAAAGTAGATCTGTCGGTGAACATGTAGTACATGGTGTGGACAAATGCTGTAGAAGTAAGGTGGGCAGCGACCAGAAGGCTAGCACACTGGCCTTTTGTACAAAAGGCTTCAGATTCAAACACCTCCACCCCCTGTCCATGGTGAATGAAGCCGTGGGTGTTTCCTGATGCCACTTGCATCATTGATGGGTTACTGATACACATCAGTGTGCTCTGCATTAGATTGGAGCGAAAAATTGATTGGGTCTAAAACCGACTCCTGAACCCCCAGCTACTGAATCCCCATACTTTTTATTTAAATTAAGGAAGTGATCTCACAAACAACACAGGACTGTTTAGCACCATGTTTTATAACCAAGACATTCTTAAGACTTTTTTATATTTAAAAAATTAACCCAGAGTTCAAAATAGTTTTTGAGAAATCTGACTTGAATTATTTTGGCTAAGGGTCTGGAATCCATTACTGGGCCTCTGAACCCTCACCAACTGCACTCTGTGATTAAAAACTTATAAACTTTTTCTGAATGTCCAGACAATTTATGTTTTCTGATATATGTTCTCTCTATTAATATGGAAGAAAACTGATTCTTTGGCTCGTGGTCACCCATTGTTTAATGGAAGATTCCATAATTATGCTGACTTTAAATGTTATATAAGTCGGCATGTTTTATACACTTGGCAAAAGATGTGCAATAAAAACTCCATAAACAAGTTTCTGAAAATTAAATCCATCACTGGAGAGTGGCATTCCTGTTATAGTACAGATTTTGAGGTTGTATTGTGCCCATCCAATATAGGACACATATACCTGATTCTTGCATACTGTACCTCCTGAAAGGTGAACCTTGACCAAAGTGCATACCTTGTCAGTGAACATTGACAGTGGGACACATTCTTGTTGAGTGTATCGACTTCCACCCTATAAATAAAAGTTTTTTATGTGAACTCGATTAAAAAACTTTATGATGATTTACAACCAGAGAAAATCATGTACTTTTTAGCGGGAATGCAGCTTATGTAACAAATTTTGATGCTACATTTTTAGGATTGTATATTTTTTACCTCTATTTTATATACTTTATAAATAATTTAACATCTTTACTATCCTTTGATTTTGGTGTAGTACATGTTTACATAGGTGGCTGAGTGGTCTAAGGCACTTGCCTTCACAGATCACTCACACCGTCTCGCCTCTGCCCATGTGAATTCAATCTCTGCTAGACAAACATGCGTATGTGAGAGAGCTTGCCAGTAGCTTCCCTTGGGTCAGTGGTTCTTCCTCCACCAAAAATACTGGCTGCCATGTATAGCTTATCATGTGGTGAAAAATGGCATTAAATTAACAAAACCAACCAAACTGAAAACATGTTTACATTTATTTGGAAATGTTTATCTTCCTGAAGTTTATTTGTAATTCTTTATGTTTACATATTTAGAACTTAACTTTTAATCTGCAATATAACTTAACATTTAATCTGCACTATATAGCCACATTTTGCACTGACATGCCATTAAATCCTATGATACATTGTTTGGCTTGTAGCAAGGGTTGTACCTAAAATATGTTATCCAACCTCAGGGAACCAAACCAATACCCTTGATTCAGTCTGACACATATATCAGGATTAGATAAACACTAAAAATTCATGCATGGTTTCTTAAAGAAAGAGACACTATCTGTGTAGTTAAAAGACCCCTTGTAGTTAAAAAATGGATAGACATTTGTCATTGATGTGTAGGGTCTCATAAGTACCCTGGACAATGGATTTGCACACTTTCTTGTAATACTTGTGCAGTAACTAAGGGTCAAGTAGTAATGAATAGATAGAGTGAATCCTATCTATAAAGGACACTCAAGGTACCATAAAAGAGTTGTTCTCTGTGTGTTCTTTATATAGAGGTTATAAATAATAAAGAAATTTTTAAAAAATGTATTTATAATTTTGTTTATGAACAAGTATTCTTTTACTAGAGATGTTCACTAAGCAGCCTAATTGTAGATAGACAGTAGTGTTGCAGATGCTGTGGTCATCTCAGGACACAGGTATATTGTATGGCAGAAGTGAATCAGACCCCAAACTGATGCATTATGGATACGTGATAGGTGATTGGCGTAAATGTGGTCTGTGATACTGGTATGACTTTAGGATCAATTTAATAAAAATTAACACTTCATAAAGACTTGGATCTTTATGTACAAGTTTTTTTGTTTTTTCTTACACCTGCCAAAAGGCTGAACATATTATGATGTCTGCCCATTTGGTTTCCACACAACAACTTGAGTTATCCTTCCTTTACCGTTACCAAACTTTGTGGATGAAGTGCACTCTGGCTAAGAAAGAACCATATCAATTTCAGGCTCTGAAGCTCAAAGGTCAAGGTCACTGCAACTGAAAGAACAAAAATGGCTTTCATATAATAACTCAAAGTGTCCACCACCTACAGTGATCAAACTTATCTGAAGACTTGTACTTGTGTTGAGGAAGAACCCTATTGATTTCAGGGTTAAAAGGGCAAAGGACAAGATCACTGTGGCTGAAAGAAAATAAATGGTTTCTGCACAATACCTTCAGTTCTCCATCATCTACAGTTATCAGTGTTGGTGGATAGCTCACACTTGGGTTAAGGAAGAAGTTTATCGGTTTTGGGGTCAAAAAGTCAAAGGTCAAGATCACTGACTGAAAGAAGGAAAATGGTTTCTGCACGATAACAATAGTGCTAAATCACATACCTGGACCAAACTTTGTGGATGGCCTGCACTTGGGGTAAGGAAGAAACCTGTTCATTTCGGGGCTAAATGGTCAAAAGTCAAGGTGACTGACTGAAAAAAGAGAAATGGTTTCCACACAAAAACTCAAGGTCTCCATTATCAATAGTTATCAGACATTGTGGATAGCTTGCATTTGGGGTAAGAAGGAAGAATTAGGTTTTGGGGGCTAAAAGGGTAAAGGTCAAGGTCACTAATTGAAAGAAGAAAAATGGTCTCTGCACAATAACATTAGTTCTGCATCATGTACGTGGACCAAATTGTGGTGATGGCTTGCACTTAGGATAAGGGTAGAAGTGTATCCATTTTGAGTTTTTAAACATGGGATGGGTGTATAAAATAATGTTTACAGTACATTTGTTTATTTGCACCTAATTTGACATGAAGTGACCACACAAATTGTATCTGACCATGAATCGGTCTCAATTTTTAAATTTGCCATAGACTTTTATAGTAGATTTTTAAAATGTTTCTCATCAATTATATTTTTTTTCACAAGGAATAAATGTGTGCAGGACTTGATCACAGAACCTTAATGTCTGTAGCCAAGTGACCAAGCAAACTAACTATTGTTCGTAGTGTGGCCTACTATGTGCTGTACTTCCGCTGTTATATAATTATTACAGATTATTACCAAGCCTTTGTAACGAGCATTTAGATTGGTTAAAATTACATCATGTGATGCAGAAAACTTCATAACACCAGAAAGGAACTATTGTATTCATGCACCATTCTTGTCTGCTTTGACAGTATTTGTAAACAATGCTTTCAGTATAGTTCATTTATTTATTTCTTAAGATTCAATATAACTTTTATAACTGTTTGTTATTAATAGAATTGAACTTCAGTTTTACAGGATTGATGAAGCTTAAATTCAGTTATACACTGTATATAAATGGCTGTCACTTTGTAGTCGATTTTGAAGCTTCATGACTTCATAAATCCTGTTAAATATAAAGTTCAGTTCTTATATAGATCTGTGTTTTCAGGTATAACATGCTATGTGTATGGATTCCACCACTTTCACTTATGGGCCAAAAAAATGTTCAGCTAAACCAATTTTGACTCAAACCATGGGTTCAAAATCTTGGCATCAGATGTACGACTACTTTTATGAACTAGAATTGTTCCAAAGATGTTGTAATGACTGTTTTTATACTATAAATTAAAGTATAAATCTGATATTTGTTACTCGTGTTTCTTCAGTGACAAAAAGCCACCCCATGAAACCGAGTTGTATGTGTCAGTGGAGGAAACTAAATGGCCAATTGTTTATCGTCCAGAATACAACATTGGATTTCTTGGTCTCGAAAAACTCCATCCATTTGATGCTGGAAAATGGGGCAGAGTCTTCAACTTTTTAAAAGGTAGGTTTGTAATGGACCATAATGCATGTAAGTCTGGGGATTCTATAAAAGTTGGGATACTTTTAATTCAAAAATAATTTTTCATGCTCTATAAAAGTTGGGATATGAAATTATAGTTCTTTTTCATGTACAATAAGCTGATTGGCATAGTCAAACGATCGTAACATTAGAGTTCCCAACTTATGGGACTACTCCCATTACTCAGTTGTTGGATTGTTATTAATTAAATTGAATAAAGATATTTAATTTTCATATGTTTTCTTATTTCTATTTCAAATATGTATAATTTCACTGGACAAGCATTTAGCATTACAATAATCTTTTACCAAGTAAACAATAACTTCTCCCTTTTTTTATACTAGACTAATTTACTGTTGTCACTTTACATATTATTACATACAGACTGTCACCAGTAATTGCAACATTCTCTGTCTTGAAATTTTAATCACCTAACTCATTAAAATGTGATACTGATATTGCGACAATGAAAATAATATACATACAAATTTTTAACTCGTGCTGAATGAAGTACACCTCTTGGTTTTGTATCATAGGCACCACTGCACTGAGCTTAATAGTGCCTGTAAAAAGTCAATAAGGAAGAATCATATGTATCAGTGATCTCCCCAGAAATTTTGGATAGCATTGGGGTAACATACCTGACATATTGCCAGAGAGTGTTAGGGGGCTTTTGAGATTAAGAAAGTGTGTTTTGAGGTCCCAAGGGTTGTCAGTGCATGTGACCCAAAAAAAGCAACATAGTCCAATTTGTAAACAAGCTATCTTTTCATATGAACCCATAGAAAATAACTGGAAAGTCAAATTTGAATAAAAGAAAATAGCATCTGTTTTCTTTGAAGCACTTAATACACTTGCAAAACAAAAATAGTTGGTAGACTTACCACTGTCAAATATCATCACCATACACACACACACACACACACACACACACACACACACACACACACACACACATGCATACACTCACATAATCACAACCACACAGACATTAAATAAAAAAATACACCAAGCTTTCTGTATTGAAAATCCATTAGATAGTGGAATAGTGTCTTAATTAGATGAAGTCTTTGCTGCTGTCAATAGTTCAGTAGGGGATTTGAAGGTAATGCAAGTGTCATTTGTATTCCTCTGTGCACTCATTAGAGTCTGATTGGTACTGTTATTCAAACTTCCCTGCTGGATTCTCTGAGGAAATCCTGGTGAGAACAGAGTTTTTCTTGCCAACCATAATGCTGGCATTGTCGGAACTGTGTCCAATGCAGTCTTAAGCACATGATACGCTTGTCACTATACAAAAAAGGAAACCATCAATAGCAATAGGGTCTGACCACTTCATTTTGGGATGGGGGGGGTGCATTTTGTTTTGAAGCTTTGTGGGGAACTTACAGGTAATACAGCAGAAATAAACACCTCTGCCCAGTAAGGGTGTTAACATAATCTCTCT
Organism: Margaritifera margaritifera; assembly: GCA_029931535.1. Taxonomy (NCBI): domain Eukaryota; kingdom Metazoa; phylum Mollusca; class Bivalvia; order Unionida; family Margaritiferidae; genus Margaritifera; species Margaritifera margaritifera. Next base: position 830,531 of record JAQPZY010001421.1, on the reverse strand, counting down.
ATTGACACAAATCAACTGTGTAAACCTGAGCATGTGCTTATTATTGTCTGTCACTCAATTTCTTGGCTGAAATCATCCTGAAAAGCATCGGTTGATTAATAGCTGGTAGTTTAACAAGATTAAGATAACGAATAATAATAAAGGGGGCTAACCTAAATGTTCCATTCAGTGTGTCGAATGTTCTGGTGGTATTGCTATGGTGGCGCTAAACAGTTTCATATTTTGCATAGGGTAGATTTTTAAAGAAAAAGAATTTCCCAGCTTTTCCTCACTGGTTATTCTGGCTATTTAAAAAAGACCATGTATATCTTAGGTATTATTAAATGAACTTCTAATTCCCTTTATTTTTTGTGTATGATTGATGGGTACAATTTGGGTTATAGTGTATACAGCTTTGTCTTACTTCAGATGTGCACCTATTAAAAAAACTGCTAGCTCTGCTTGATCATTTTCACTTCCTAAACTTCAAATATAAATTGTAAAAAAAAGAGCTGATAACTTTTTTTTTACTTTTCTATATTTTGTAATTCATTCATTGTACTTTCATAAGCTGATATTGCCTACTCTGGCAACATTTGTTTTCCCTATTTTAATAACTGCTAAAAATAGTGTACTTTGGACTAATTCAGGCTGATTTTTCAAGCACATGGGAGTGCCCATTTTTGTCAGCTTTGTGCTTAGATCATGTACAGTTTACACAAGTGCAATATGTGAAGAAATTTCAGCAACAGTACATGAAAATAGCATAGAGGTATGCCAACATTCTCTTCATTGTGCATGTTGCAAATTCAAACAACTTCACCTTACACCTGTCACTCTCTCAGAAGTATATAATATCTGTAGAGCACCTCCTATGTTGACAGATGTTGTACACTCCAGAATGACTAATGTCAATATGGATGTTTGCAGTATGTGCAAAAAATGAAATGCTCCTCCCTGCTGCTGTGCTTCACAAAGTCAAACTCTGTCAACCAGGGATTCTGAAATTTATTTTTGCTGGGCTTTGCTTGCTTTGCAGATGACTCATCCTTCCCTGGATCACAGCTGCATTGTGACATTTTACCTTAAACAATGAATCACACTTGAACACTATTCCAACTATCTAAATAATAATGTTTTGAGGGTTATTCTTCGAGTAAAATCCGACATAAAAGAAACATAGCCACTGCTCACAAACTTGCCAAATAATCTTCAGTTAAGATGGCTTAAACATTCACATTCAAGGCAATGATGTATAATAACTTTGTTTTTCTACATTCATCTCTTTGATTTACCTAACCTGAAACAAATTGTAATGGGTTGTTCTACTTTGTGCACTTTATCTATGCAAATTAGCCTAAAGGGTTCTCTCACAGCAGTCTTCAAAGGACTTAACACATCACCCTAGCTATTGTCAGCAAATTAAGTAATATATGTGAAATGGTGGTTATTTATCTCTGACCACTTCACCTTTTAATTGCCTCTATGACAATTAGCAGTAATAATAATAATAATAATAATAATAATAATAATAATAATACTATATTTATAGAGGGTGACTTATTTAGTTAAGGACTATTCTCCCTTGCGGCCTTCTTAAGAAAAGTATAACAATCTGCATCATATGAAAGATAATAGTAATTACTATTTATTTTAACATTTCTTTAGTATTATAGATGTTGAATTCTATTATAATATATTAGAAATGCATACATACTCATGATATCTCTTCTTAAATACTGTAATATTTTCTGCAGATTTTACATGCAGTGGAAGCTTGTTCCACAGAACTGTACCAGACTATTTGAAGCTTTTCTTAAATTGCTCTGTTCTTGGTTTTGGTGGATGAAGGTTTCCATGTGATGTTGATCTCAACTGGTAATGTGTTGAAATAGACCTGAATACATCCTGGAGATACTCTGGTACAGCTTCATGTAGACATTTATATACAAGAACTGCCTTGTGAAGATCAATCCTTTCATATATTGTAAACCATTTTTGATCTGTAAACAATACTTTTGATGAATAATCAATAGATGCATCTAAAATAATGTGTGTTGCCCTTTCGTGAAGTTTATAAATCCTGTCAAGCCGAAATTTGGCACAGTTTCCCCATACAGTTGAACAAAAATCCATTGTTGGGAAAATATATGAATTGTAGTGTAGAATGTGAGTTTCTGTAGGTAAATATTTCTTGATTCTGCTGAGTAGGGCAATTTAGGATGAGAGTGCTTTTCAAAGATTGTCGATATAGTCGTCCCGTTGAAATTATTATCTACAGACACACCTACAAGCTTTTCATGTTTGACATTCTCAGACTGACAATATAAACTGTATAAACTGCCCCGAGGATAGTTTTATATGAGCTCTAAGCAAGACCATTTACACATACTACATGTTCTGGAGATATATCGAGGTGGAGTCAAAAATCGTGTTTTTTTAGCGTGAAACATTGTGTTATGGCATTTATGGGGTAAGTGTGCAGTAGCATCATAAAATGTTTTCAAAAACATGCATTATAATCATAAAAGTAATAAAATAATATCAATGAAATATAAATGAAGTACATATATTCACATAGTATTATTTATTTTCATAAGTTATAACATGATTTAAGTTCAAAACTCATTAGTCTTTTGAATTTAAAAACAATATCCTTCCTTTCTTCACTTCCCCATATATTTTCACTGCCACATGAAAATTAAAGTCGTTAAGGCAAAACCCTTTTGTGCTAATTGTCACAAGGTAATTGGGCACCCTCTGCAGCAACCTATTCTGTAACAAACTTGAGATCCTGTTCAATGCAGAAAATTACCTTTTACAGTCCCCCCAAGAAATGGAACCTAAAATTTATTAATGAATGTACGGATAGATAGATACAAAACTACCTGAATCCTAATTAAGTGAATTACCAACAATGAATTCTCAAGAGTTAAGACAGTGATGTGTTTTCAAATAATAATGACATAATACCTAATATAATACATATTCCTTTCCATTAAAAACAGTATACCAATGTATTTATCTTGATTTAATTCCTTCATTGAACCAGTGTCAGAGAGGTATAATATTGTTCAGAAGTTAGTGTTTTATTCTGTTCTACTGCACACACAGCACTGGGGCCGCTTTTGTGTGTAGTTTGAGAGATGTGGGTACAAATCCTCAAGGGAGGCAATTTTTTCTGGAAAATAACATGAATGACAACAATAACAACTACTACTACTACTATTGTTACTACTATAGAAACAAAAATAATTGATTGTAATAGTGATCTAGGAGTTGTAGGCCATCTTTCCTCCCCCATCCCCCTATCTCATCCATTGGTAATTAAGTAGATTAAAATCAAAATTAAGCAGTATGAAAGACTTACCATCCCATTTCAGCAATTTCCACCCAAGGATATGAAATCTTCCATTCATTGTTGAAACCTGTGTTTTGTTTCTTCCGATCTTTGGGGAAATCCAACTATCTGAATTGGAATCACCTATCTCTATATGTGGCTAGCCAGCCAGTGGGTAGTTTTTACAGTTGTTTTTAAGGTGGTATGTCCATTGTTCAGAATGAGCATTAAAATCTGCTTAACTTAAAAAGTAACAAGTATTACATTTTTTGAGCTGGTAGTGGAAAAGACTGAAATATATATATATATATATATATATATATATATATATATATATATATATATATATATATCACAGACTACCAGTAGACTCCATCATTGCTGACCAATTACGTGACTATGTCAGTGAGAAGACAAAACCAGTATCAAAGGTCACACACCTGCAATTGGGCCAGGCAGGTACAAAAGATAACAGTAGAGTGAGTGTGAGTAATTATCCTGGATTACCTTAATTACATATCAAGAAGAGGTAAGAACATGTGTCTATTGAGTGACAGAACTTTGAATTAGGTGACAGGATGTCTTTTTTAACAGATTAATTTTTAAATGTTAGCGGAAGCATGGAAGCGTATCAGCACTGGTGCATTGTATATCAGCTGGTTCTAAAGTGTAGCAAACTAAAGTGTGCAAGGCCCAGGGAAGAACACTGTGTATATTGTAAGTTTCGCATTACCATGCAGGCCTTGAACTAGACACTGTGTATATTGTAAATCTCGCATGACCATGCAGGCCTTGGACAAGACATGGTGTATATTGTAAGTCTCACATTACCATGCAGGCCTTGGACTAGACACTGTGTATATTGTAAGTCTCACATTACCATGCAGGCCTTGGACTAGACACTGTTTATATTGTAAGTCTCACATTACCATGCAGGCCTTGGACTAGACTCTGTGTATATTGTAAGTCTCACATTACCATGCAGGCCTTGAACTAGACACTGTGTATGTTGTAAGTCCCACATTACCATGCAGGCCTTGGACTAGACACTGTGTATATTGTAAGTCCCACATTACCATGCAGGCCTTGGACTAGACACTTTTGAATGACCTGTATTTTAAATTTCATGTTGCAGAAATAAGAAAAGATGTACACAGAAAAAACAATATAAAAGCAGTCGTAGTGGTGTGTACCAGTTTATTGACTTGGTAATTGGACAAGAACTTGTCACTGCTGGTGTAACCTGCAGTGATTTTGTTGATTATATCTAGAATTGTGATGTTTCTGTAAGTATTGGGACATTAAAAAAGTAGTGTATGTTTGTTACTTTATCAAAGTCTTCATACATGAAAAATAATAGTTTTTTCCTGTCCCAAAACTTGCATCCATTACAGGAATTTGTTTAGCAATTACTTCTTCATCATCGAACATCAACATTTAGTAGCCTGTCTGTTAAGACCAGGCATATATTTCATCATCGAACATCAGCATTTAGTAGCCTGTCTGTTAAGACCAGGCATATCTTTCATCATCGAACATCAGCATTTAGTAGCCTGTCTGTTAAGACCAGGCATATATTTCATCATCGAACATCAGCATTTAGTAGCCTGTCTGTTAAGACCAGGCAAATCTTTCATCATCGAACATCAGCATTTAGTAGCCTTTCTGTTAAGACCAGGCATATATTTCATCATCAAATATCAGCATTTAGTAGCCTGTCTGTTAAGACCAGGCATATATTTCATCATCGAACATCAGCATTTAGTAGCCTGTCTGTTAAGACCAGGCGTATATTTCAGCATCGAACATCAGCATTTAGTAGCCTGTCTGTTAAGACCAGGCATATCTTTCATCATCGAACATCAGCATTTAGTAGCCTGTCTGTTAAGACCAGGCATATATTTCATCATCGAACATCAGCATTTAGTAGCCTGTCTGTTAAGACCAGGCATATCTTTCATCATCGAACATCAGCATTTAGTAGCCTGTCTGTTAAGACCAGGCGTATCTTTCAGCATCGAACATCAGCATTTAGTAGCCTGTCTGTTAAGACCAGGCATATCTTTCAGCATCGAACATCAGCATTTAGTAGCCTGTCTGTTAAGACCAAGCATATATGAAATGACAGTGTATCAGGACCGCTTCAGCACAAAGCCCAGGGATTAGTAACCTGTCTGTTAAGACCAGGCATATATTTCATCATTGAACATCAGCATTTAGTAGCCTTTCTGTTAAGACTAGGCATATATTTCTGTATTACATGCTTATATGTGTCCTTTGCTTTGTGTCTGTCTTCACTATTTTATCTTATATGACAATTGTTTGCAATAAATGATTGAAAACCAGAGAGATATCCAAATGAAACAGATGCAACACCAATCTGGTGTAATTAAAGAAAACTTGGTTCAGTTCTTGGCAGTCTTTCAAAAGTTATAAATTGGAAAGATTTGCAGTGCAAGAGCAAACTTTTGTATCAAACTAACTCAGTCAAAATTCGATGGGAAAAGGTGTTATGATACTGCACTTTATACCAGCTTTGATTTCAGTCATTAAAGTACGTCAAAAATTAATGAATGGAAATACAATTTTGGATATAGGGGATGGATACACAGATAGACAATCATGGCTAATGATGTGTGTCCACTGCAGAAAATATGGTTGAGGCATAAAACAGAAATTTCATGACATCCTTTGCATGATAGTAGATTTCTAGCATAAAGGTAACAAATTCTGAACAATTCATCTGCCTTTTGCTGTGATGTGGCATTTCCATGTAATCCTCTTCAGAGAAAATTTAAATTGATTTGAATTCATTTCAGTTAATATTCCTAATTCAATCAAATGTAGGCATTTTGCTTTACATAATGAAATTTAAGAACTTGCAGGACCATAAAATGAAACAAAATGGTGAGAAAAAAATAGTAGCTCATTGCTAGTAAGATCAGCCTGATGCCTGGGACCCCACTAAATCTAGATCAAGCCCCACCTATATTCTAAGTGAGTTGCCTGTAGGATTGTCGAAAAAGGAAGTGTTATATAATTTGCCTAACAAAACCTTGTACATGCCAACAAAATGGGGCATTTTCATTTTCAACCTCTTGAAAGACACTGATAAATTTTTAATATTCAGCACCCTGCTGGGGCTCCATTTATAGATCCCTCCTTACATATCTGCCAACCTTAGAGACAGTGTTGGGTGGATTTTGAGATTCAAAAAGTGTGCTTTGTGGTCCCCAAGTGATCAGAGCGTGTGACCCCCAAAAGTGATGCCATAAAATTGAGAATAAGTTAACTACTCATATAAGCCGATAGAATATGACTGGAAATTCAAATCTGAATAAAAAGAAAATATAAATGTTTTCTTTGAAGCATTTAATACACTTTCAAACAAAAAACAGCATGTATGTATGTAGTAGCATTTTATGGCACCTCAGCACTATAGTGGCTATATGGTGCCAACTTAAGTTAAAGTTTGAAAAATGTAAAAATGAATTGCTTAAAATCTTTAGGAAGATAAACTCTTCCAAATAAATGTAAACATGAAGTACAAGATAAAATTTAAAATATAAAAATGTTTTCTTTTATCTGGAGATAATTTTTTTCAACTTCAATGATGAATATAATTTTTTTTTTTTCAACCAATCAGAGCAACATTTTTTTTTTTTCATGCTATTTGGTGGCGAGAAATATTTTAAAAGAAAAATCACACGGCTGCCCCACCCCAATTTAATGGTTGGTCCCTAACTAGATGCAGACTTTGCTACTCTCAGTAGTTCATTGCAGGGTTTGAAGGTGATGCAAGTGTCATTAGTGTTCATCTTAGTAATTATCAGAGACTTGATGGTACTGTTGTTCTGATGCTGGGTGGTGTTACTATTTCAACAGATGTCACACACTCTAGAATGACTAATGTCGACATGGTGTTTGCAGTATGTGCAAAGAATAAAATGCTCCCCTTGCTGCTGCACTTTACAAAATTCGTTTCAACATTTTGACTTTAAATATGAATCTCACTTCCACACTATTCTAACTGCCGAAATAATCATGTTTTGCATTTTATATATGGAATAAGATCCGACTTCAAAGAAATATTCCTGTTGATCACAGACTAGCCAATAATCTTTAATAAATATGGCTTAAACATTCTCAGTCAAGGCACTGAAGTGTAATAGCTTTTGTTTCTTCAACATGTGTCACTCAGATTTACCAAACTTAACATGAATTGGGTTGTCCCACTTTGTGCACATTACCGATGCAGATTAGACAATTACGCTCTTCCATAGCAGTTCTCAAAGGAATATAGCTATTGTCAGTCAGTTAAATAATCTATGCAGTGGTGGTTGTTTACATCTGGCCGCCTTTACCTTTTAATATCCTTTATGACAATCAACTGTATTAACTGCCCATGGTGTTAGTTTTCCATGAGCATAGAGCACAACTGTTTACTGTTTATACATGCTACAGGTTACAGGCATATAACATGGTGTCAAGAAAGGTCTTGTTCTCTTTTTTAAAAAAAAATAAGATTACTCAAAATCATGTTTTTACAAACATGAGATTTTGGGAATAATAAATCATGCTTTTTGCATGACATGTCGTGTTCTGGCAGGTTTTCCATATGATAATCATCTACTTACTTGTATAGAAGGTTATGAACTTTGTCCACAAAGCAAAGCATGTGACCTATGAATGGGGAACAATACTATTTCTGTTCTCTATATTTTGTTGGTTACCTATCATTAGCACTCATTGTCCTCATGAATAATAATGAGCTGCCGCATGCTCGCATGTATAGGGTAATGCATCACTGGTTAAATATAGTGAGCAGTACCGGTGTGATTGTTTGACAGTTAAGCTTAGCTAGGGGATTAGTGACCTATAAAAGTGTCCAAGACCGTGTTTTTCACCTTAAAGGAACAGAGATAATTTCATTGTATTTTAATCCATTTAGTTCAAAGACTTGGTAGCTACTGATACAGTTGATATATTGAGTTGGTGTTTTCTGTAATCAGATTATTGTGAATTATCCACTGTACTATGACATGAAATAACTGAAGCTTGAAGCAATTGTTTTTTACTGATTGAGATAAGAAAAAGACCTATGGTTCTCTGACTTCATTTTTCTTTTCAAATTTGATTGAGCAACATGTGGATATTTTTGCAGCGTTCAGGAAACAAAACTACTTCCAGTCCTCAAAATACTCTTTACTACAGATCATGATGAAACACAGTACATTGACCTGGTGGCAAAGCTGAAGATGAGACAAGATTGGACTTGCCATGGCACCATCTTGAATTGGTTACTGGATAAAGCCTCAATTTTTATCACAAAAACTACAGTCATACTAAAATCTTTGGACTATATTGAAACCTCAAAAAACAAAGTTCATCAACTTTTGGGATTCCTTTTTCACACTGAGAGCCTTTCATAATCTTAAATTTGACAACCCATTAATATCCCAGATCTTACTGAAATATGATTTACTCGTACAATCTGGGAAAAAATTTCTGTACTGTTGGCTGCCTAGTCACACTGGTTGTAAGACTAATGAAAGCGCAGAAAACCCCAATCTGCCCTCTGTCACCCATTTTTCAATGTAAGATCCCTTGTACCGACTTCAAATATTATATAAATCAGCATGTTCTGTATTCTTGTTAAAATATGTGGAATGGAAACTCCACAAACAATCTTCGTAAGATCAAACCCATTATTGGAGGGTGGCATCCCTCATGCAGAACAAATGGCAGACATGAAGTGATATTGTGCTGACCACATATAGGACACACATACCTGACTTGTGCATACCCTGCTAGTGTCCACTGACAGTGGAACACATTCTTGTTCATTGTGTTGACTTCCACCCTGTGATACAGATTTTTTTTATATGAATTCAATTAGGCAACTTTATGATGATGTACCACCAGAGAAAATCTTGGATGCTTTGTAGGAAATATACTTGATAGTTTACATATCAAACTTTGACTCAGTATATTCAGAATTTTATATTTTTTACTTTTATCTTTTATTGTATATATATATATATATATATATATATATATATATATATATATATATATATATTTATATATATATATATATATATATTGTACAGAATTTTAACTTATTTACCTTATATCTTTCATCTTGTAGTTTTTCATATCTACATTTATTTTGGAAGGGTTTTTCTTCGTAAAGTGTTCTGCCATTCTTTATATTTACATTTCTACCTTTTTGTCTTTTCAATTTTAATACTTCATGCTTATGTTTATTTGAAAGTGCTTACCTTGCTAAAGTTTTTTGTGCAATTCTTTGTATTTACATTTTTAGAACTTTACTTTTAATTGGCACCATATAGCCATTATTGAACTGATGTACTGTTAAACATATACGTAATAAATATTCAGTCTCATGAACCATATCAAGAGTTTAAAGAGAGACTGTTTAACACAGAACACACTTCAAATGCTTATGAACATCAACTCTTTAACACAGAACACAATTCAAATGCATATGAACATCAACTATTTAACACAGAACACACTTCAAATGCTTATGAACATCAACTCATTAACACAGAACACAATTCAAATGCATATGAACATCAACTATTTAACACAGAACACACTTCAAATGCTTATGAACATCAACTGCTGAAAGCAGGACACACTTCAAATGCTTATGAACATCAACTGCTGAAAGCAGGACACACTTCAAATGCTTATGAACATCAACTCTGCTCATCTAGTCAGTAAGGAGGACATTGATAGAACAATTGGGTGCTGGTTGACACCAAGACCTGGAGGAAAACATTGCTTTAAGTGAAATGGAATCACAAATTTAAGTGAACAAAGTCAGGCAGAAATGTTGTTTGAAACTTAGTAAAACATAAACTATTTTGGTATGAAGCACTAGTTTACATCAAGACCTGGAGAAAATCAAATCAAATCTGAATTTTAGTAAACAAGGTCATGTACAATTTTTCTGAAGTAGACTATTTTTAGAAGAAAATAAACATAGAAAATGAGTCAATTTAAAGCAATTTTATATTTTTTTTATTTAAAGTTGTACAATTTCAGTGTTGAGTGAAAATAAAAATAAACAAATTTGGGGAATATGAAATTTGATTTCTTTTAAAGCCACTTGTCCTGGGCCTGTGTTCTTTGAGCACTGTAGCATCTCAAATTATTGTCCTTTAAAAAAGGAATCTTCTGGGGGAATTTTTTTTAATACAAGTTGTTGCTGTATCCTAACATTTTGAATGAACACTCACAGGGTTCCAAGTACTTGGTGCACAGTGGATGAATGCATCATAATGCACCATTTTGTGGCTCCAGCAATGTGACAAAAAATCTAATAAAGCTCCATAAGAATCACTTGTTTACCCAACAGTTGATGCAACTAAAAATTAAATTTAAAAAACCAGTGTGAGGTTTGTAGCTCAGCTGGCTATAAGGTTAAGTGAGCTTATGGTATGATCCTTTGTCTTTCATGCCTATCCGTTGTACATCATGTGATGTCCATCATCCATTCACAATTGTTATTTAAAACTTCTCATAAACTGCTGGACTAATTTGCACATGATTTACAGGAAGTTTTCTGGCATCAAGGCCCTTAAAAAGTGTTTAAATGATACTGATCTATCATCCAATATGACCACCAACAAGGCAGCCATTACTAAAATTGGAAAAACTGTACAACTTCCAAATATTGCTCAAACATGTTTGACCAAATTTTAGAGGAAGCATAGAGGTATAAAGGGCATTCAGATTTGTACAAATGATGCTGTTCTGCTATCAAATATGGCTGCAATTACTACAAATAAAAATCTTTAACTGCTTCTTTTCAAAACGTGCTCAACAGAATTTGACAAAATTTTATGGAAAGCATTCTGGCATGAGCAGCTTTCAAATTTATACAAGTGATGCCAATCCACTTTAAAATATGGCTGCCGTTACAAAAAATAGGAAAAAATTCAAACAACTTTACCTGAGAAAGCTGCTGAAGAGCAAGTATTTGGGCATAAAGGCCTTTCCATATTGGACAAATAATAAGATGTGCCATCAAATATGGATGAAGATAACGAAAAATAGGAAACCTTGAAACAATTGTTTTCATAAAATATGCAATCAACATAATTGGAAGAAATTTATACAGAAAGCATCCTACTGACCCCAATTTTTGGGCAAACATTTCCTTCATTTGGCTGTTAGGCAGATGTCAGCTAGGCAAGCAATCTTAGGCCCACATGGGCCTCTTGTTTTTATAAATTTTGTTTTCTCTACTTAGATGTGAGGTTATTGATACATATTACCACCATGGGTACTGCTTTATTTTTAGAAGCCAGGATGATCCGGGACGATACAATAGTCCGGCCCCAGGAGGCCTCGGAGCAGGATTTGCTGGTGGTTCACAAGAAGCCCTACCTGGAGAGCCTGACGGTATGAGCATGCTTTGGTTCTGCATAATATCAGCAGAGAAGGTTTAGGTGGAACAACAGATAACAATTTGGTCTGACTCCATTTTTCACTATTCAGAATAAATTTTATAATTATTGGAATCTTTAAAAAGGTAAAGCCTCCAGAGCTCTGCATAAACTTAGTGCCTAATTAGCTCTTGCTTGTTATTAGGGATACCCCAGAGGCCTTGCAAAAACTATCATAGCACCACAAATGGCTTTAAAATCTAGTTATTTCATGTGATTTTTGCATGTTTTATTGTAAAATAGACAAGTTGGCTATTGTGGTAAAATAATTTTACCTACATTCATTTTATGAGTAATTACGATTCTCCAGTCATATTCTTCCTTTCATAAAATTAGCATGGTGTTGTGCTTTCACATTATGTATACATTTCTGCCACAATAAGTCGGTATTTCCACTGCTCTTCAAATTCTTATGAGCATTTCATACTTAGGTAAACAGAATGTAACCTGAATGTTGGTCATGGGAAGCTAAATTTTTTTGGCTAAAAACTATACATGCCATAACTTTCCTAAGTCTTGATTTTCATATTATTTTCTTGTAGTTTTGAAGTAGGTGAAATAATCATGTTTAGTTGGAAAATATCACCAGACATAAGTGTATATTAACATATTTTTCCTAGTAATGTCGCTCCCCTACTTAACAAAAATCTGTTTCTACATGGTTGGGTGGGTGTCTCATTCCAGTTTTCTGAAACACTACTTCACCAAATTAAAATGATAACTACAAACTTTGACAACACAAAAGCTCAGTTATTTTGAGCAGGTAAATGAGTTTAAGTTATAATGTTAACTTTTAGCAAATGACGGCCTCCATAACGGAAAATTCAGCTAAAATCAGCGCCATTTTGACAAGTCATTGGTTAATTTTTTGCAAGGTATTTTGGGTATGACTCGTATTAGGTTTTCATTTGCACAAAGTTTCAATGATAAAAGGAGTGAACTAGTGAAGTTATAAAATACCAATTTTACAGGAATTTCTGTGTTTGCCACTGTCTGCTATAAATCATGCTTCTAACTGAAATTAAAATTCATTAACCTGCTCCAAATAACTGAGCTCTCATCTTATCAAGGTTTGTAGTTATTAATTTTAATTGGTAGATATTTGTTTCCTCAGAAACTGGAAAGGTATACCTACTTGACCATGTGTAATTAAACTTTATTTGTATCATAAGGACATGCATACAGTAACTTGACATTAAGAGAAACAATACACAATTTGATAAGCAAACAGGAACTATGCTTTATACATGTTGAGTCCTATCCTTGTAACTACTTGACTGGGATAAATGTAAAACAAGAGCATGGGTCTCTGTGAACTTTACTTCATTGTTTAGCCGACATAATTTGGACTAAATTTATTTGTACTTGTACCATTATGTAAGAACACAAGAAGGGCACATGAATACATAAGTAGTGCCTTTCTAGTGTTATGAACTAATGATTTCTAGTTTTCTGCATCATATAATGTGACTTTAATCAATCTAAATGCTTGTTTATAAAGTCATTGTAAATTTTTCTAATTATATGGTATTAACAAAATGAACATAGTACATGAAATGATTATATTTTTAGAGTAAAGAATGGTTGGCACAATTATTACTTCCATTTGCATGGTGAATGTAAATGAAATAACACCCACCCACCACACCCCACCCCTGCCACTACCATTTGTAAGATAACATTTTAATTAGACATCAGTAAATTACTCTGGTTCAGCTAACACCTTGCAGAGTTTCCATCATTTTCTTTTCCTTTTTTTTAATGTATTGTAAGCTTTAGTTTTTCTCCAGCTTTACATATAATAATGCCAGATTGACATTATTTTCCATCAGGGTTTCCATTACAGTGAAAACTTCTTAGCAGAAACCTCTGTATAAAGGACACCTCCTAAATGACAATATTTAAGAATCCATTGTCTTCATATCCTTTAATATTTAACCTCTAAATAAATGACACCTGTCCATATCACACTAGAATTGATGGTTCATTGACTGTCCTTTATAGACAGGTTTAACTATGTATTGTTTTACCAGTGAGCATTGCCTGGATGTTTAGTGTTCAACATCACACAACCTTTTCTAATAACTTTTTTTTTAACCAGTGAGTGGTACCCTGATGTATAGTGTGTAATATCACACAACTTTTTCTGATAACAGACATTTAAAAAAATATTAAATTTCAGTCATTTTTTATCTCATTTCTGTAATCATCTTTATTGCATTCAGCTCACAAGCATATTGGAAAGGACTATGCTTAAAGAGGTACTTTTTGTAGTTTTAATACCTAACATTTTGTAAGTCATCTGTCCACTACAACAGCAGAATCAGGTTTTCACAGTCACTGATAAACTGAATGAGCTGCTTTTTCAGAGATTTTCCTAATTTCTTTTTTTTTTGTTTCCGGCAATTGTTTTTCTTCATTTTGTAATTACATTAATGTTATGTACCAGTTGGGAGTTCTGTAAATGAGAAATACTGTGATATCTATATATACAGGACAATCAGGAGATGGTGAAAATTTGTCTTTTATAGACAGGTGTCCTTTACACGAAGGAAGTTTTAGATGCACTTATTGTCTCTGAGAAAACTCCTTCCACTTGTATATCAAGATTTAAGGGTATGAAAAACTATTTAATTCAAGTCTAAAAAATATATTAAGTAATATGTACAAGTGCACAATGAAATAATCTATATTTGATATTTCACCAATTTTATTATATGACAACGTCCTTTATAAACAGTGAGAATATATATATATATAGATATATATATATATATATATATATATATATATATATATATATATATATATATATATATATATATATCATGTTAGATGTCCTTTATATACATTATACCTATATACAGATTCTTATGGGGATTCCTGAAAGTGTTTTTTATGGACAGGTGTGTTTATAGAGAGGTGATCTTTAAGACTGGTTTTACTGTAAGTGTAAAATTGTGTTCACATTGATCTAGATAGTAACAAGAATAACATTGGTAACAAAAAAGGACGCAAGTGAAATTGCATGAAACAGAGTTGTTACTGTGTTTACCTTTCATGAAATCAATCTAAATTAAAGATATTTCTCTTCTTTCATGTTCATGATTGATACACAGTTTGAAGGTTTGTGCTATGAATGAACCAACAGGAAATTCGGTAGAATGCCATGTCTTGCCTGCTTCACCAGTACATAATCCAAAAACTTAGCATACCCACATTAGCAAGAAAATTAGGTCATTGCAACCACAATTTACTTTTTATTGGTGCTTCCATAAGTGATAAAGGTGAATGCAGACATCAGGTTTTATGACAATACATGCAACATTGTCTTGGGAACAGAGCTACATGTAAATGCACAAAATGAAAATATTTCATGGAGAATGAAAAGTGTATGTACATCACTTCTAATTACATATGCCTTCTGCTTGTGGTGATTTCCAATGTGAACACACTTATAAAATTTCATGACTGTATTGACAAAAGTGTGTGATCAATTGAAACTTGAAAAGTTGGTCACTGTGACCAACTTTTGTGATAGTTATTAGTACCTTACAAGGAGAAAATTATTTACAACCTGAAGTTTTCTTTCCAGTGACCTTATCAGAGCAGATAATTATTTAAGGTGAAGAGTTAATGATGTTATATTATAAAAATTACAAAATATTCTGCAATTATAATTTGCCAGAATAGTACCTGTAATGAAAGTGTTATTATTGTAATTGATGATAACAAAACGACAGTACCTTCCAACAACTGTAAAACGCCAATAGCATGCTGCATTGCAACTGTGAGGTCTGTATGTAAATGAGGTTTTTCTCCAGATTCTGGTGCAAATACCTTGCAAGCACAGAAACTCTGGTCATGGCCTTGTACACTGCTCCTCACATGAACATTCTGTCTGGGTGGAAAGCAGAAAACCAGCTGATGAAGGAAGTACTCTGTAATTGGTAACCTGGATCCAATAACAAGAAGAACTTATGAATGTATGCACACCATACAAGGGCTGCAACAACATGGTATTGCACACCATACAAGGGCTGCAACAGCATGGTATTGCACACTGTACAAGGGCTGCAACAGCATGGTATTGCACACTGTACAAGGGCTGCAACAGCATGGTATTGCACACTGTACAAGGGCTGCAACAGCATGGTATTGCACACTGTACAAGGGCTGCAACAGCATGGTATTACACACTGTACAAGGCTTTTTGTGAAAAAAACACCCAACTTACTTTCTTAGTATTACACACTTTTTTAATACCAAGCATGTTTAAAAGTTAACCCTTACTTTTGCTTTTATTTGTCCAAAAACCTTGTGCATTTTTGTACCAAACGTATTGTTTGGTGATAGTGTTATTCTGTACATGCAGCATATAACTATCTGTTTTGCAATGTAATGTGTGCGTGTTCTGCTTTCCTAGACATAGTAAAATATTTTTTAAGTCTGTGACTGTCCTCTTTCAAGCTATGCATTGCCTCCTATTTAAATCTGGAGGAAACACTGTTTTTAAATGATTGGATCTAATAGTAGATTTTTGGGGATTATTATGTGCTTAGTTGATAGGTATCATTTGCACATTTACTGCTATTTATACACTCCATGATAAAACTATACATTTTCCATATCTCTTATATTAGTCATGTTGCATAAAGTTTATGAAAGTTATCTGTCATTACAGATGTATGATCCAAAAACGTGTACATTTTCTTAAAAGTTTAGTATGAAAGTTATCTGTCATTACAGATGTATGATCCAAAAACGTGTACATTTTCTTAAAAGTTTAGTAACAGCGAGATGGATAAAACAATTTTTATGTCAGCATATAGGTCAGAAAGGAATAAAGAAATAGTATGTCCCAACTCTTGTTAGTTATTTTCTCTTTGATAGTGACTGCCACTAAGGTGGCACTCTCCAGTTTCGTACTTTGCATAGCACTCTCAAGTTTCGTACTTTGCATAGGGTTAGATTTTTAAAGAAAAAGATTTATCCCGGTTTTCCACACTGGCTGTCCTGGCTATTTAATAAAGACCTTGTATATCTTGGGTATTGTTAAAAGAACTTTGAATTCCCTTTATTTTGGTGTATGATTGATGGGTGAAATTTGGGTTATAGAGTATACAGCTTGGTCTTACATAAGATGTGTACCATTCAAAAAACTGCTAGCTCCGCTTGGTCATTTTCGCTTCCTGGACTTCAAAGGTAAATTTTTTAAAAAAGAGCCGATAACTTTTTTTACTTTTTAGATATTTTGTAATTCATTCATAGTACTTTCAGAGGCTGGTATTGTCTGCTCTGGCAAAGTTTGTTTCCCTATTTTAATAACTGCTGAAAATAGTGCACTTTTGACTAATTCAGGCTGATTTTCGAGTACTTTGGAGCGGCCATTTTGTCTGCTGTGTGCTTAGATCATGTTCAGTTTCCACAAGTACAATATGTAAAGAAATTTCAGCCACAGTACATGAAAGTAACATAGAGGTATGCCAACATTCTCTCCATTGTGCATGTTGCAAATGCAAAATATTTCATCTTACACCTGTCACTCTCTCAGAAGCATGTATTATCTGTAGAGCGCCCCCTAAGAAGAAATAAAAGCAAGGATTGTGCTACGCTTACTGCCAATTCATGCATGCACATATGCAAAATTTTAATTTGTGTGCTTAATTTAACAATATGTCTTAATTTCATTGTTTGAAATACTACACAGATCTAAAACAGAAAGGTGTTTGTAGGTTTTAACAGCACATTTAACACATTATTGGTTATATCATGCTGGGGAAATGGGAGCTAAGTGCCTTTCCCAAGGACAACCTGAGGTAGCTGACCCAGGATGACCTGGGTGGGTATTTGACCCACAACTCTTGCATTATTAGTCTGATGCTCTACCAACTGAGCTACTGGGGCTCCCCCAGATGAACTGAAATTATTAGTTCTTTTTTAAACTTGTGCACACAACAGTAGAAAAAGTTGTTCCCATTTGGTAGAAGATGGGCTTAATAATGGGGTGATTTTTTTCACAAATGTGACACTTCATTTGATGTATTTCTATATAAAAATTATTGAAACAAATGCATTTGCTGCCAGTTTAATGGTTCAGAAGCAACACAAAGAGCTACTGGCATTGGATACATTACACATTTTGTCACTTTTATACATTTATATATTTAAGCTTAACATAAACAATTTGTCATACACTACCACTTTATGTGTCAATCATGTAAGTACTAGTAATTAGAAATTATCTCCAAAAATGAGTTTCCATTTTTAGGGAGATACAGTGCAGTCTTGATTATCCAAATCTAATTAGGTACAATTCATATAGGCATACAGGGTAATTTTTGTTTTAAATAATAATTTATCCAATAATTACTAACTTTATTATACAGTAAAACCCTGCACCATCAGCCACCTCTTTGGGACAGCCACCTTTATAAGAGAGTCACATTTTGAATTATTGCATAAATCTTTTAAACAGAAAAGATTCCATTTGTCTCGAATAGTTACAATGATTTACCTTTCTGAGCTTTTGTTAATGGGTGTTCTTGACAGGTTTATCCCAGCGTAAAAGTTCTGTCCTCCTGGCAAATTTTCAACTTTTGTCTGTGTCAAAACCATTGGCCGCACACAATTTTAGATCACAACTGACATCTGGAACTGAACATTTATTTCGGGTTTTGAGAGTAGATGTGGTTTCGGTTTGCTGAGTGAATGTCTGTCTATCAATCATTTTGTGACCAGAAACATAAGTAGGTTTCAAGGAGAGTTTGTGTGCTGGGGTTTCGGTATTAGGTATATATACAGAGAGAGAGAGAGAGAGTAATAATTGTAAAGAGTGATAATTGTGTGGCTACTGTCATTGTGTTACTTATGTATTATTAACTATGGATTATTTTAATGTAGATATTAAGTGAGTAATAATGAAGGGCACATTTCGGGAGGCACACCACCTGTTGATGAAGGGCACATACTTCGGGAGGTACACCACCTTCATATAACATCCACCATTATATTGCATCCAGTTTTAGCTAGTTCCAAACGTTGCTGTCTTATATGGGTTTCACAATAGTTTACTTTAAGTACAGTGTTTCCTCTTACGAGGTTAACCTGTCGGCAATGAAAATGAGGTCTTTTAAAAGGACTGGTGTCCAATATGGGGGGATCAAAATGGTAAAATGAGCTATTTACGTTTAGGGCAAGATGGCCTCTAATCGGAGACTAGCTCCTGTTGGGAGGGGCCTCTTAAGATGGGTATCACTGGATTTGGCAGCCATGAGTTTAATTATGGCAAGTTGAATTCTATTATTTAAAATAAGAAGCCCCTGGAAAATGTGTAATATATTCCATCTGACTCAGTATAAACCTGATTCTGTTGTTAAGAATGTGTTGTCAGAAGTAAAGCATGTTTGTAGAACCACTTTGTGTTGTGATATAATCTAAGGTATAGATATGTACCCAACTTTTAGACCTATTTCCTTAAAGTGCTATTCATCCTTAAATATTAAATCTATTTCCATGTTTAGTGAGTTCAGTGTATGTGATTTCAGTCATCCACTCTTGTTCAGTGTAGGGCTGTGGTGACTTAAGGGTACAGAAACAGAGGTTTGAAAAGTTATAGCCAAGTTCACTTAAGAACTCTCTATATTAATATTATACCACAAGGTATGAGGTAAAACAACATCCATAGCATATGAGAGAAAATCTTTCCATCATATATAGATAATATTTGAATTTGTTTTAAAAACTAAATGGTAATAATAAGCAGATTTCTCTGATATTTACAGGTCACTACTTGACAATTGCCAGGCTATATATTTACAGGCTGTTATCAGATAATTGCCTAGCCTGATATTTACAGGTCAGTACTAGACAATTTCCAGGCTTCATTTTTACTGGTCACTACTAGACATTGCCCAGCCAGATATTTACAGGCCACTGCTAGACAATTGTCCAGCCTGATATTTACATGTCACTACCAGACAATTGCTTGGCTTAATATTTACAGGCCACTACTAGACAATTGCTGGGCCTGATATTTACAAGTCACCACTAGAAAATTGCCCAGCCTGATATTTACAATCTGCTACTATAGATAATAGCCATGCCTGATATTTAAAGGTTGCTACTAGGTAATAGACAAGACAGATATGTACAGGCTGTTACTAGATAATTGCTAGGCCTGATATTTACAGGCCAATACTAGATAATTGCTAAGCCTGATTTGTAGATAATTGCCAGACCAGGTATTTACACGTCACATCTAGATATTTGCAAAGCCTGATATTTACAGGTCGATATCAGATAATTGCCAAGCCTGATATTTACTGACCATTGCTGGATATATGACCAGCCTGATATTTACAGGCTGCTACTAGATAATTCCCAAACCTGATACTTAGAGGCTGCTACTAGATAATTGCCAAGCCTGATATTTAAAGGCCATTACTAGATAATTGCCAAGCCTGATATTTACTGGCCATTACTAGACAATTACCAGGCCTGATATTTACAGGCCATTACTAGATGATTGCCAGGCCTGCTATTTACAGGTCATTACTAGATGATTGCCAAGCCTGATATTTACAGGCCATTACTAGACAATTGCCAGGCTTGATATTTACAGGACATTACTAGATGATTGCCAGGCCTGATATTTACAGGCTGTTACTAGATAATTGCCAGGCCCGATATTTACAGGCCATTACTAGATGATTGCCAGGCCTGATATTTACAGGCCATTACTAGATGATTGCCAAGCCTGATATTTACAGGCTGTTACTAGATAGTTGCCAAGCTTGATATGTACAGGCCATTACTAGACAATTGCCATGCCTGATATTTATAGGCAATTACTAGATAATTGCTAAGCCTGATAAGCATATCAGATATGTGGCTTCACACTTTCAGATTTGATTGCAATCTTCTTCTGCAGGCAGTTCCCAGGACTGTAGTGGATTCAAAATGAAACACCAAGCCTTTAATGAAGATCCTTCAGCTGGATTTAGCTTAACCTATCTGCAAGATATCTCCTGAACTTTTTCACCAAAGCCTATGAAATTTAGCTTCATAGAACAAGATGATAACAATAAGTTAGTTGCATTAATTTCTGTAAACTGGGAAAGATGTCATCAATAGTTTTACTGACATCATGGCTATGGTTTTAAGTCTTGAAGAAATCAGCTTCATCATCAGTTTGGCAAAAAAATGAAAATTACATTTTTTTCTATCAAGAAACTACCCATGTTCTTCAAATCATATGAGAAATGTTGTCTATGCAATACTTATATTTTTTATTTTGAATACTTTCCTGTCCTTGCAAGTATGGCACATCAGTTACATTAGGGTATGGACCAGACTTATTTTCATATCATATTTATAAACTCTTGAGATATAATTCCTTGTAATTGGTCAGCAAAAATTATGCAAAAATGTAAAGCAACAGTTGTATAATTCTTGTAAAATGGTATGTTTATTCAAAGTTGAAAATATTATTCATAATACAGTTTTTAACATAGTTTCAGTACCTTTACAAATATTCAGGACCTCTTTCCAGTACATGTACCTATAATTATGTTCCTCATAGTAGACTACCAGTATGTCTATTGTTGAGATGAAGACCCATTAAGGAAGAATATTTGTATTCATGACATTTATGTCTGCAACATTAATAAGGTGAAAAATATGAAAGAAAGTTTCCTTTATGTAACCTTTGTGGTGTTTACTGTGTTTTGAAATGTCCCCTCTACATGTCCATTTGTTCACTGCTTTTATACCACCACTGTGAAATCAATGTCCATTTCAAGGGAGCTTGGATTCTTTATGGCAGTCAGATTTCTTCAAATCAGACTGGAATATTAACTTAACATTCTTCTGGAGCTTTTAAAACAAATCATGTAAATTTTTCTCATTATATTACACTCTCTAAATTGTCATCAGGAAGATTATTTTCAAGGTCCCTGAATCAGCTGCTTTCATATTTCTTTCCCACTCAACACCACATTCCATAAACCAATCATCGATTGGGACCAGGCCCTATATTTACAAAGCATCTCTATAAGAAACACGAGTGCACACTCACACCAGATTGTTCTCTTTACTTAACATCAAATTTATGACAGGTTTATAAAACATACCACCCATTTTACTTCACAACATTCTTAAGTCAAGTTCCAGATTTGTAAACCTCCAGCATGAAAATTATTATCATCAACTGCATTGACTGTGGTATGAGTAAGATTTATATGAATATTGAGTCGGTTCTTTAGTAACTTTCTAAGTCTATATCTTTCTCATGTATGGAAGAAACATAAAAAATTTATGTGACAATTCTCCTATGCTGTTTAATTTGGATATGTGATAATCTAGACTGTAATGTTTGGATGCTTAATTCATGAAAAGAAAGTTCTGTGTGTCTGAGTATACTTTTTATCATTAGCTTTGAAATTTCCTTTATACACTGCTTGCATCTTGATTTGGTCATGTCCGTACATACATCTGTCTCCACATGTATCCATCCATCCATTTGTCCTGAAAAGCTTGTTCGCAAGATTGCACAAGAAGCACCCAGCATAGACACATGAAATTTGTGTAGCATATTTGTATTCATACGTAGATAACCTGATTAAATTTTCAGACCATTGCAGCAGTTTTTACATTTTTAAAAAAATCACATTTGTTACTTTTTGGACTTTTTATCAATACCTTTTTAGCGTAATTAAGCAAAACAACTTGAGATATACAAATACAATTTGGTGGATATGTTTGTATGCATATTTAGATTACCTGATCAGATTTTCATGTCGTTATAGCAATTAAAAATTTTTTCTACATGTTAAAACTTTTTGTACTTAGACTTTTTGGTCCGCAGTGGAGGTGTATGTATTTTACAAACACAAATCTAGTTATACTCTGCCAACAAAAGTGCAGGGTATTATGATTTACTGTTGTCCATCTGCTGTCTTTCTGTTTGGTATCTGCAAATTAACAAGTTCTAGTGGGCAGATTTCAATTAAATCTAAATGTTCCTCTAAAACAGAGACAGAAGCCTAAAATGTTGGTGTCAAGAGCTTCAAGGTCAAGATCATTGTTACTAAAAATAGATTTTGTCATTACATTTCATTTCTGCGCAATAACTTAGTTTCTAGTGGACAAATTTAAAGGAAATTTACAATGTCTGTTCCTCCCAAACCAAAGAAAGATGCCTATTGATTTGATGATCAAGCTGGAAGCCTGAGCAACACTATTAAAAAGGGAAAAAAGATCTTTCCATTGCATTCTATTTCCACTCAAGAACTTAAGTTCTAGTGGACTGATTTCAGTGAAATTTGTAATAAATGTTCCTCTCTAACATTAAGTGAAGTCTTTTGGTTTGGGGGTGAGTAGTTTTAAGCTTACTGTCACTATTTACTATTTAGTGTTTACATGTTGTACACAGGTTCATATATTAGTTTAATTTTTGTTATTTAATGCAATGTACGTTACTAATATCTAATTAATCTCCTAGTGACTATTGTAGAGATTACATGTTCCTCCATTCATTACTTAATGCTTGTTGCATTAATATAGTTTCTTAGATGATATTCCTCTGTTTACAACTTGTTTAGTAAAAAAAAATATGAACAAACTCTGAGATTGTTTCAGTTACAAATAAGTAGTAAGGATAACAATAATCCTGATGCAACCCGTGTTATTATTATACATGAACAGTTGTTTTGGTCATCCCAAAAATTTCTTGTTTCAGAAATTTCTTTTCATATG
Organism: Margaritifera margaritifera; assembly: GCA_029931535.1. Lineage (NCBI taxonomy): Eukaryota > Metazoa > Mollusca > Bivalvia > Unionida > Margaritiferidae > Margaritifera > Margaritifera margaritifera. The sequence continues at coordinate 806,972 of JAQPZY010001421.1, read as the reverse complement.
TCACAAGTGTGGGTAGGTATGGGCATAAGAAAAAGGCCTGATGGGATGCTCGCACTACATGTATTTCATGTACAAACTGTACATGAATGGAGGTATGTCCAATTTGTTGTCATGTTCCGACAATAAAAATCATACATAATAAAAGGAGGAAAGAAGTTTTTTTTTCTTCCACTCCCTCTGAATCCTTAAGATCTCAGAGTGTACATACCATAACTGGAATTGACTGCATCTCCCTATCTCCCTGATAAAGAGGGAGAGACAGCATCTTCCAGGAGAGAACTACTGTTACCAGCCTTGAAGAGGTAACAGCTACTTCTCAGAGGATTGATTGCACTCCCCCAAAATAAAAGAGGGAGGAGCAGCAGCATCCCCGATAAGATAGTGCATCTTCTAAGAAGAGGGCAGCATCTGTCATTAAGGGCTGTAAGCTTGCTGGGATTGAGTGCACCCCCCTGACTATAGGAGGGAGGGAAAACACCAACCAAAGCACAAGCACAGTCTTACCCCTGGTGGGGGTAAAATTGAGCCCAATTATTGAGCATATCTGTGCCCCAGCCCCCAACAATCTCCAGGTACCCAAGGTCAGGTGATTAGCAGTTCATGCAACCCCAAGTGGGTAATGCATCGTTTTAGCTTTTTTAGTTCTGGGGAAAGTTGTTTCCACAGATCTAGATCACCATTGACTTTTGGTGGCTGGTCATTGTCTGTTCACCAAGCACTGGGTTCAGACCACCAGTCATGATACTGCATACTGGGCACCTGGCACTGGGCATCAAGAACACATGCCGATTTCTAGGTACAGGGTCAAGGATTGGATTGAACTTCCCCCTGCCTCCACATTACCTAATTACCGAACTACAGGGACAGAGCCTGCATTTATACACGCTACCAGGAAAGGAGATCGGACCAATGTCCCCTTCTTCTCCATGTTCCCTTTCAGCCCTTTTAAGACTGTGGAGTTTCCCCTTTCAAGGGGAGAGATCATCCTGTACCATTATGGATGTCTTCTATATGGTCCCCGGCAAGTACAGGTGCTGAGGTTCATAGACCACAACATGTTACTCAGGTCATCATGAAGGGAGAGGGTTAGTCCCCCTTCCCCTAAGAGGCCTAGGAGGAATGAGGAAAATTCTAGTTCTTCAGATAAAGCACCAATTAGGGACAGTTCAGTTACTCCCCATGAAGAGTCACAGAACATACATGTACCTACTTCCAAGCCTTCCCTACAGAGGGATCGTTCTAGGTCTAATACTCCTGTATCCCACCGAAGTTTGGAACAGGAAGATGATAATGCCTTGTCTATTATAGTTGATTCTCATGAATTTGCTGATGATCAAGAGGAGAGGGTACACCGTCCCCTCCTAGGATCTCCAAACCCCTCCCACCAAGCATCTCACGAGTCAAAGAGGAGACATGGTCATTTGAGAAGGCCATATATGAAGTATACTGCCTTTTCCCTCTGATATGTGCCCTAAGTCTACATGCTCAGGTGATACAAGATTCTTTCAAGCTAAGAAAGACTTTTGGGGGCAATGCCTATAACAGACCTGTTCTTGCTTCCTCACTCGTGTATGGTCAGAGAACTTGCACAGAGGATGGAAAAAGGACAAGAATTGGCAAGGTAAAAAAAAAAAGGGTGGTCAGTCCCCCTTTCTGCTCTGCGACCTTTAGTATCGTCCTCCAGCTCTAGGGTTCATTTTCCCTCCTGGCCCATAACCCTCATGCCTTAGCCGCTGCATCTTTGCAAGGGGGATTTCGTCAGGGCTGTTTGCTTGCCTATCTGTTAAATTATTAGATGCTTTAGAGTCAAAGGCCAGGTCCTAAGTGACTATAGCATCACACACTGATCTGTTCTCAATGACTTCATTCGGTCTTCTGAAGGAAGAATCGTTATCTGCTGTTGCCTTGCAACAGTTGTTGGAGGCTGTAGCAAGACATTAAGGCACACATTTTCTACAGCAATGGCATCGTTGGTGGAGCTCCTCCACCTCTGCAGAGATATCTCATTGGACACTTCTTAGGGCTGCACCTCAGGAATCTGAGATTTTATTTGGCAGTCTCATTCCTGCCATTGCATTTCAGGATTTTAAGGACCACCAACATGGGTCCCTTGTGTCGGTTACTGGCCCATAAACGAACACTTCCTGATTGAGCCGTGGGGCAGTTCAGTTTCTGAAGAAGGGTACGCAACTACAACAGCAAAGCTAAGCCAACCCTCCTATAATGGAGAAGTTGAAGAGGCAAGTGCAAGGTGATGAAGACTACTGTCTCCTCCCCCTTTCTCAAGAAATGGGGTGGAGCGGGGGGGGGGGGGAGGGTGTGCCAAGGAACACTTTACCTCCTGTAGTGCACTCCTCGTTAATACAAGTAGGTGGTCAATTAGCCATCTTTCCTTTTCAGAAGGGTGCAGTAGAGAGGGTTCAAACATCCAGTTACCAGCATTCTACTCCTTGTTATTTCTGGTCCTCAAAAGGGCAGGAAACTGAGGTTGATGATAGATCTTTTCCCCCTAAACAAATTCTGCTAGAGGAAACCTCCAAGATTGAAACTGCAGCATCAGTTTAGCACGCCATAAGACCCATAGACTGGGCAGTTTCCATTGATCTACAGGATGTGTATTCCACATCCCGATCTTTCCTCCACACAAGAAATGCTTTGTTTTTTTATTGGACAGGAGGTATTAAATTCTGAGTCATGCTGTTCGGTCTAGTATCAGCACCCAGGGTCTTCACCAGAGCTATGGGAGTAGTAGCTGTGCACTTGAGGTATCTGGGGATTCAGCTCATCCAGTACTTCGACGACTGGCTGCTGCACAACAGCAGCAAACAGTCCCTATTATGTCATATGACCTGCTGTTGATCCATAGTGACTCAGTTAAGACTTATTCCCAACCTAGAGAAGTCAGATCTCATTCCTTCTCAGGATTTTGTGTACATAGGAATGAATTTCCTTACCTTTCTGTGTCAGGTTCATATTCCCCCAGAAAGGATACACAAAATCCTGGAATTGTTGAGGATTTTACAGGCCAGGACTTTCTTGTCAACTCGCCTTTATCTTTCACTTTTGTGAACCTTGAATTCCATGTCAGACCTGATATCCCTAGGGAGGCTACATTTACATCCTCTTCAGTGTCTCCTGTTGGCGATCTGGAAACCACACAAGAATTTGCTGTCAGATCAAATTTCTCAAGTGTTGACTTTTCATTACCACACCAATTAGTGGTACAATCAAGACAAGATTCTGATGGGAGTTCCTCTGCATGCCCCCAAACGCCACTCCTATCTGTATACTGATGTGTCACATTCATGGAGGGGAGAGACTCCGAGTCATAAGGAGTAGTTCTCCAGGCCTGATGGTCCTAGGGTGAGAGCCTTCTACACAAAAACAGTTGGACTGTGTTCTTCACCCTGAAAGAGTGCATATGTTAAGAAAACATATTTTTTTTGTGTTGTCTTTTGCGTGTTTTCTCTTTTCTTGTGATAAAATATTATGATGATATAATGAAACATGATACGATGTAGTGACGTGCAAAGGTACATGTAGGAAGAAATGGAGGAAGAAAGAAAGAATTGCATGTCTGAATGAAGGAAGGAATGAAGAAGAACTAGAAGCAAGAAGAAGAGAATGCTGAACTAACGGGATGAAAGAGGAAGGATGGAAAAAAGGAATGAAAGAATGAATGAAGAATAAGGGAAGAAAGAAGAACAAAGTAAGAAAGAGGAAGAAAGAAAGGAAGAAAGACAATATGAGATGAATTGTTTGTTCTGCATTTGTTTTCATTTTTCTGACACCACCTGACTGGAAACGTATATGAGATTTTTGTGTGAAAATCTCATGCCAGTTGAACACTATTATTTATGTGACATATAATCTTATTGTCTCTGATCGCAATTGCAATATGTTAGTAATGTCTAGGCTAATCTATCTAAGCTTCCACCTTTCGCATGTGATCCCTAGGATCCAGCACCTTGCATGGGCCTATTCTATTGGATCACTAACTAAATGCATGACAGTCGTTATGACCCAAAGGCTCCGGATTTTTACCGACTTGACCTTCTCGCAGGGTCACAATCTGTACATAAAACTTTTGCCCTTGATCCTTTAGGCTCTGACCTACTCGTCAGATCAGACTATCTAAATTCATGCCAATTGCCTCTGATCTCAAATAGGCTCTGGAACAATAACCGGACCTATTCATGAAAACACTTCTCAGCTTGTATAAATCGTTATCATATAGATCATGTCAAGGGGCATTGTATACTTGGTCTCCTCTCAACGCATCAGTGGTTCCATACTTCAGATGACAAGGAGGTAGTGATGCTCCTTCTCTCTGCTTGGAAGTCTGGAACCTTCTGCACTGGGCAGAATCAGAAGGGATTACACACTGAGTTCATCACACTCCAGGAAGAAAATATCCTTGTAGACAGTTTGTCCAGAAAAGGCAAGGTAGTCCTAACATAATGGTCTCTACATCAAGACAGGTGCAGGGTCTGTGTTCATTCTATGGGAGAAACCTCTAGTGGACTTGTTTGCAATAGAACTCAACAACAAGCTTCCGGTTGTGTTTCCCCAATCCCAGACCAAAAAGCTTGGACAGTAGACTCCTTCAGCCTGAGATGGGATCAACTATTCACTTATGCATTCCCTCCCATCAGGTTGATTCCACAGATACTTCACAAGGTCAGGACATCCACAGCTCAGATTATTCTGATATTACCTCTCAGTGGCCTCAAAGGTCTTGGTTCAATGTTCTCTGCGACCTTTTGATCGACCAACCCAGGGTGTTACCTTAGTGGAAGAAATTGTTTTCATAACACAAAGGTACTGTTTCACACCAGTCATCAAATTCTCCACCTTCACACTTAGCTCATCTCAAGCGATCTATATGCCCTGATACAATCTACATCTAAGGCCTGTGATACAAGTGGAGAATCTTTTGTGATTAGTGCGCTAGGAAACACATTAATCCTAGCTCCCCCTGTCTTGTTGCAATAGCAAATTTTCTACTGCTCCTTTTTGAGGAGAGATCTCCACAATCAAAGGTTATAGGGCTGTCCTTATACATTCGTAAATTCTCAGATCCTTCTTTGTCAGCTTTTATTAAGTACTTCGAGCTTTAGAGACTGGTGCCTTGCTCATTTGTGCCAAGATTGAATCTCTCATGCGTTTTGTGGGTGTTTACAGAATACCCTTATTAACCTTTGAGTGAGGTTTTATTCGAAAATCTTATGCTTACAACCATCTTTCTTCTAGCTGTAGTCAGCATGGAGAAGAAGCTAACTACATGTTTTAGCAATAGAGGAGGGATGTTATGGTTCAATGAGAATTACAATTCTGTTTCCCTGGTTATGTTATCCAGGTTTCCTTTAAAAAAAAAACTAGCTTTCATCAGTACTTCCATCCCCAATAGAGATCCAGTCTCAGTTGCATCTGTGCTCTGGACAATCGAGATAGACTCCTTTGCCCAATTAGGGTACTTAAGTTCTATTAAGCTGCTGCTAAGGGAGAAGGAAAGGTAGGACTCAGCTGATATTTCAGCATCCACCATCTCTAGATGGAATTTGCTCAAACCATCAAGAGAGCTTATATGTCTTTCACTGAGAGAAACCTGTCATTCATGAGGATTAAAGACCATGAAGTTAGGGCTATCACTACTTCTTGGGCCTATCTCAATCACTCATCTGTGGAGGATATTATGAAGGCTGCATTTTGGTGATCGCACACGATCTCTTTTTTCCTTGGGTCCTTATCAAATTAGAGCCAAGGTATTTTTCTCTGGGTTCAATTGTTGCTAAACAAACAGTGACCCAGACTGCTGCTTATAACAGCAGTTGAGTGGCTTGGCTACAAGGTGAGTAATTTTTTCACTTTTTACTCTTTTACAGTTCATCAGCATCCCTTCTTACTGACAAATTCAGATAAACAGTAAGAATGGGGATACGCTATTGCACATGGGTTGATGATGGCAAGTCAGACTGGGTTGATGCATGTGTTCTAAGAATTTCTAGAACAGGAGGATGGTGCATCTAGCAAAGACAAATTTTTTTCCATTGTAGAAAGAGTAAGCTAAAGAATAGTGACAGGTAGGTATTACATTATTAAAATAAGTTTTATTGCCCAAAAAACTACATTTTCAACATAAGTCAAACCTGTCAATAGCGGCCACCCATGGGAAAAGGCAAAACTGGCCTTTGTACATAGGTGACCTCTGTACACAGGTTCACCTTTTAAAATTGGTTTTTGAACAAATAGCATGCACCAAATATCATTGTCACTATAGTTATTATTATTATCATTATTACGTTATCAAGATTGTTCTATGTGCTCTATTCAGCAAAATCATAAAATACGAGTATATGTTGTTCTCTCCCATTCTCTCCCAAATGTATATTCCACACAAGATAACTGTATCCTGCTCACTTTAATCCATCCTATAAATGAAATCATCACTGACTTTAAATAATTACCGATCTTTGTTTTGTGCACGATGGCAAAACAACAATTTCACTACTGATTGACGGCTTACAGATGACTGTAAAACAGAAGACTGACTCTTTGATTGGCCAACTTGTATAAGTTTCACTTGGAAACAGCTGTTCACTCTTTAAAACTGGATTATTAGGCAGTTGCTGAACTCACTGAGATCAAAAGACAGTCGGCTTATGTTAGAAGCCTGTGATGAATAGGAAATCAAAAGAAGCCATATATGGCTATTCTTTGTGACCCTTGAACCGAAACTTCGCCCGCCTTTACAAACAAGTTAAGTATTGAATGACCCCTGAACTTTTTTCTTCAGAGATAGCTTTAATTCATAGGCAAATAGATGTAGATATTAAACCATACCTGTCACACTGGTACAAAAGGTGACTTCCATTTCCGCTGCGATAACCTTCTTAACCTATACATAAAAAATGCCTTGCTTTCGAATTTGGCATATTGATACTTTTGAGTTGCTCTGTCAACATGACTGGAGTACGAGTACAAGCGAGATAAGAAATGTTTGCACATCTATTCACATGATATTCCTTTATCTAAACAATGCCTTCCACATGAAGCAAAAGTTTAGTTTGCATAGACTGAGCGGTCACTGTAGATATGCACCAGTGACCCCTTAAGACAGAGGGAAACCATTGTTTGGTTAGGAAACACCTGGCCGCTAACCACAGAAGGCAGGTGACCATTGCCTGGGGGCAATTACAATGGCCATTGTGAACAGGTGACCGCTGAGTAAAGGTGACTGTTAGGACAGAATTGTCTCTACTCAATTACCACTGAATCAATTTCAACTAAATTTGGCAGAGAGCCTCCTGGCATGAAGGGCTTTTAAATTTGTACAAAGTGATGCTGATCAGCTATCAAGTAAGGCCACTATTGCTAAAAATAGAAAGACATTTAAATGACTTCCTCTTAAAAGCGCTCAAGAGAATCTGACCATATTGGACAGGAAGCATCCTTGCATGTGTGTACGAATGATGTTGATCTGTCATCAAATATGGCTACCATTACTAAAAATAGAAAAAACTTTTAAACAACTTCTCGAAAAGTGCTAAAAAGAATTTTTCAAATTTAACAGAAAGCATCCTGGCATGAAGGGCTTTCAAATTTGCATAAATGATGCCAATTCACTTTCATCTATGGCCACTGTTCATAAATAAGAAACCTTTGAACGACTTCTTGTCAAAAACCACTCAACAGAATTTGAATAAATTTGGCAGAAAGCATCCTGAAATTAAGGGCTTTACATTTTTGACAAATGATGCTGTTTTGCCATCAAATATGGCCACTGTTTTCAAAAATAGGAAAGGTTTAAAGTCACCTTTTTTAAAAAACACATTACACAGAATTTGACCAAATTTTACAGAAAGCATCTTGACACAAAGGGCTTTCAGTTTTGTACAAATGATACTGATTTGCCATTAAATATGGCAACAGCTACTAAAAGTAGAAAAATCTTTAAACAAATTCTTCTTAGAAACTGCTCAACAAAATTTAAGAACTTCTCCCAAACTGCTAAACAGACTTCGACCAAATCTGACAGAAAGCATCCTAGCTTGAAGTCCTTTCATATATACATGCAAATAATGCCACTCTACCATTGAATATGGCTGCCATTACTAGAAATAGAAAAACATTTAAACAAATTTATTGCTAAAATCTGCTAAATAGAATTTGATAGAAAGTATCCAGGCATAAAGGCTTTTCAGAATTTGATAGAAAGTATCCAGGCATAAAGGCTTTTCAGAATTGGACAAAAGGCATATATGCTGCAAATGTACCATCAAATATTGAACATACAGAAAAAAGAGGAACATTGAAACGGTAGTATTTCATAACATATGCAATCAACACCATTGGAAGAAATTTCTGCAGAAAGCATTCTACTAGCCCAGATTTTTTGCTGTTGGCTATTACAGATGTCACCCAGGTGAGTGATCTCGGGCCACATGGGCCTCACGTTTGTTATGTGTTTACCCCTTTGCCAAGGAAAGAAAGCTAAATCATGTTGGGGTTATTAGCTTCAAGGTCTGTTCCTGAAAAAAGATTATGGTTTCAAATTTTACTTTTGCACATCAACAGTTTTCAGCAGCAAATTTTGGTTTTTCAGCAGCAAATTTTGGTTTTTAGTTTGGTTTTCAGCAAATTTTGGTATGTTTGTTCCTTTCATCTTTGGGTAGAAGCTTAGTTAATTGGGATATGTTATTTGAAGGTCAGAGCTTCCACTAAAAGCTTACGAGATGGATGCTGTTACACAACTAACACATGTTGGCATCGTACCTTGTGCCACTTGCAACACTTGTTGATGTTGGTCAGTCTATTGTATATGAAGCAAGGCCACCAGATTCACCATGTGAATATTTTTTTGGCATTCAGAAGTTCTGTTGTATTGTCAGTCAGAAGGTCTAATATATTGCCATGCAGGTCTACTGTATTGCCATGCAAAAGGTCTATTGTATTATCATGCAGAAGGTCTATTGTATTGTCATAAATTTTTTTGACTTTAATTTTTCATACTCGAATCCATTGAAGTCGCAACTATATTTGCTTGTTACTTTTAATTTTTTTGTACAGAATCATTATCGTTTGTTTTGTTTTTGCAAATATTTATACTTAAAAATACTTTTATAATTATTCATACACCCCAAAATATTATTATTTAAAAGGGTAAACAAAATGGACAATAATTGGTACTTAGTACTATAGGATTATACCATACCTTGTTTGCCAATTGAATCTCCATAGGATAAATAATGCACCAGAAGCATGTGGATTCTCTGAATAGTTATGGGGACTATTTTTTTTCAGTGGAGTCTGACTGTAGCTGGTATCACAGAGGTGCCCCCTGTTGCCATATTACCAAACTTCATTGTTCAAAGAAAAGTGCTGAAGCCATTCCGTTACCATACAGGAGGAACAATTCTGGTATGTTCTTGTAGTACATGTACCTAGTTTATTTTTATCAAAATTAGGCCTACTAACTTTTATTCAAGGTTTTTCATTGTTCTCACTTGTTCCTCGAACATCTAACATCAGTAGTGATTTTATAAAGATTCTGTTGTTTCTATTTTCAATGAATATCAGCCTTTTTTATTGTACAGGTTTGTAACAGAAATACTAGCATGAAGGTTACTATTTCACAGAATTATAGATTTTGTGAACTTTAAGTTTTGAAAATTCAGTAAATAAATAGAGATAAGCATAATGCAATTAAATGGAATCAGTATTTTGTGTAATTTTAAGAAACAGCCAATTGAAATCCATTGTATTTCTAGAGTTCTTTAAATTTTGTCAGGTTGTAAAAAAAAGTGGTTGACATCCAGTCCACTTTCTTTCAATTTAACTGTAGCATACCAATACAAAAGGTAATTCATTTGATTAAACTATAGATAATCGCATACTGAATTCACTTTTTTTTCTTTCAGATTTGAGTGATTTATCTTAAAATTGCCAGTATTTTTTATTCCACATCTTATTGTAATTTAATGTGACAATTTTGTGTCTGAAATTCGAGCAGAAAATCAGAAGTGACAATTTATCCTGTTTGCTCAGAGAAACGTTTGCATTAGCCTTGTGTTTGTGGCTCACTCAGGCCAGGTGAGCTTATAGCTTGGCCTTGCATCAGTTGTGCATCAATTGTTTTCTGTTCCTCAACATTTCCTATTTGTACGCCCTGTCATAAATCAGGAACATAATGTTACTCTTGTCCATTGCCTGATAGGTAGCTATGTCCATACATATGTACAGGCTTCCTTCAAACTTAGGCTATGTTCTGCATTTTATTAATCATTGCACTGTTGGATGAAGAGACATGTAACTTTGTGTGTGGATGCATCTTGATGAATCCATCAAAATGAGGTAATTGTGGTCCATATTTTACACCTCAGTGACTTTGTTGAAGTTTTGTTGTTAGGTTGGTTTATTAGGCATTGATGACCACAGAGCCATGTGGATTGCAGATTTCAACATCAATAGTGCCAGACTTGTGAACTTAAGGATGCGATTTTGAATCCTGTGCAGACCAGGCCAGGTCAGCTGCAATGGTGTGTCTCCAGTCCAGGACCTTTACTCTAATTGCCTCAGCATGATAAAATCTTTGAAGTGTTCATTTGCAGTTAAACACCAAACAAATACAACATAAATCTACCAGAATAAGGTCACTGACCTATATATTTCACACCTCAGTGAGTTGGGTTAAGTTATGCATTTTAGTAAGCTTCTTGGGGATTGCTGGTTTCAAAGCTGTGCAATGTTGTATGTGAATGCATCTTTGTGTATACAGCACCATCATATTAAAAGGTAGGTCATTGAATTGGAGCATTCATTTTCCATTAAAACATTTTGAGTTGTTCACTTCTCAAAATCTGTGTTTTAATATCAGTAATACATAACATGTTGCTGTTGCATAGTTTGCTCTTTTCTGGATGGAAAATACCCTCAACCATATGATGAGAATTTATCCTTTCGTAGGGTGACTTTTGGGAAAGATCTCAAGTCTGACCCATGACCCTGGCCCATGTACACTAGCCCTCATTCTTTTTTTGGTCACAGACATCTTTACATCTGCTTAAAATACTTCAAAGAAAAGTTGCCTTCGCTTTGAGTCATACGTTGCGAATTGAGCTCTTTCATTATGTGCATTGTTTTTACCATGTGAAATTACCCTCAGATCAACTATTATTTCTGTCTGGAATTATCTCTCTTGAGAGTTTTTGGTGTTTTTTGGCTATGTTTTTTTCCTAACCTTGCATTTAGGTTACTCCCCTATAGGGTGTCAGCATAACAGTTATTGTATTTGAAAATTATTTTATTCCTTTTTCTAGGTTGGGTAGGTATTTACCGGTAGTTATCCCTATCCTTGCCAATTTAGTCTGCAGACTCATATTGATTCTGTTTTATTTCATACAGTAATGAATCATCACAATTCAAATTCCATTTAATATGACTTTTGCTATTTTTATTACTCAAGAAGGAGGTCACACACCAGTCCTTACCTTCATTTATGTGTGTTTAGTATTCAGACACCTTTCATTCTTAAAAGTCAGTTTAGGATAGTATTCCTTATTACTTTTACTTTATTATTAGCATCTTACCTAGCTGGTTTTTTGCTCATTTTTGTCTCCAATACTTAGAATAAAACAAAAAAATAGAGCATTGCTGATTTTATTATAATTTAAACATCAGTTTATGATTGTTTTAATTCATTTAACAGAGACAACACCTGAGAACAGGTAAGAACTTGCTGCCTAATACTTGCATACAAGTTTTTCTTTTTTTTGGAGATTTTTCTCTTGCAGCAATGCCTAAACAGAGTTCGGGGTGGTATGGGCACAAGAAAGTCCCCAAGGCTGCATACCTGCCTTGTTTGTACAGAATGTAATAGGACAGATGGTTGTCCTTTTTGCAGTCTATGGTCAGACATCATCTGGGACCTCACTGAAAATAGACAAACATACAAAAGGAGGAAGGAAGGACGTTACTTTTCTTCCCCAGAATTTTCTGTTTTTTCCGTCACTGAATCCTTTGGGTCATAGCATAGGATTGGGAAAGTCTCTGGAGATGTATAAGGGAGGATATCGGGGGTGGAGAGCGAGTTATACACCCCTGTGAGGGAGGAGCAACACCTTCTCCAATCCCATGGCTGAGAGTTAGTTGCGCCCTCCTGTGATGGAGGAACAGCACCCTCTTCAGTACAGTAAGGCTGAGAGTGAATCAGGCCCCCCTCACCCATGAGGGAGGAGCAGCAACCTCTTCATTTCATAGGGCAGAGAGTGAGTTGCATTTCTGCCCAATGAGGGTGGAGCATCACCCTCTACAGGCCCACAGTTAGGTGTTGGCTGAAAGTGAGTCACACACACATACAGTGAGGGGTGAGTAGCAGCACCCTTTCAGTCCCCAAAGCCCATTGTTGGCAACAGGATTGAGCCAACTGGAAAAGGGAGTTTCGATACAAGTCCATAAGATCTGAGGAAGGGTCTTCCTATGGATCATAGTCGCCTTACCAGTCATTTGAGGCACCTCAGTACAGAGATAGGGATTGGGTCAAGACCCCCTCCTCTCTCCAGGCTACTGTTGAATTCCACTTGGGATTGGGTATTGGCATTCAGACGCCAGATTAGGGAAGGGGATCAGATTGGCATCCTTTCCTATAATCCCACTAAATCCATATGTCATGAGGGGCCTTCCACTGCAATGAAATGAGTGGTCCTTCCCCTGTATGCAGCCATGGACTTCAGGGTCTTGGCCCTATGGTAGAGAGGTTGCTGTTGCAGTCCATGGGCCAACATCACCATCTTACAAAGTGGGGTTAAAAAGGAGGCAGGGGGGCAGACCTTCTTCCCCCAAACACTCCAGGAGAGTTGAGAGCCACTCTCACCCACCTGCCAAGTCTACCACTGGGGACAGTCCTCTAGCTCTGCGTGAGGGTTTATGGTTCAAGGTCCCTCTTGCACCCATGTCTCCCCCACAACAGAGAGAGAGAGCAGGATGAGAATATCATGTCAGTCCTCATAGATTCTCATGAGTTTGATGTAGAACAGGCTGAGGTGGCACCTTTGTCGTTCAGGTCCCCTACCTCCTCCCAGCCATCGATCAAGGTGGCAGACAAGGACAAAATCTTTTCCTTTGACAAGGCTAATTAAGTTTACTGTCATTTACTCCAGGATCTGTGTCCCAAGCCTTCAGGCTTCGAGGACACTAAAATTCTCTCCAGCTTGGAGAGACTCTCTGGGCCTACCTCCTGCCCAAATCTCTTGTTGTTCTCTCACTTGGCTATGGTTAAGGAGTTTTCCTAGAGGTTTAGTGAGGGCCAGAAGTTTGCTAGACAGCATAAAGGGTGGTCTGGACCCCCAAGTCTACGTTGAGACCTTTGGTCTCTGCAGCTAGTTATAGGGTTCACATCCCTTCTTGGACCCTTAAACCCACATCTTTGGATGCTGGAGCAGCACAAGTGGGTATTTCCACCAATTCCTGAACTTGCCTTCCAGTTAAAACACTGGAGGTCTTAGAACTAAAGGTTAGATCTCTAGTTACCATAGCCTCGCATGCTGATCTTTTTTCTGTAGCCTCTTTCAGCCTGCTGAAGGAGGAATCTGTATTGGGAGCTGCCATTCAACATTTATTGGAAGCAGTGGCCAAAACATCTAGGCATGCATTATCCATGTCCATGGCTTTTATCAGCGGAGTTTCTCCACATCCGCTAGGATAATGTCCTGGACACATCCAAGGTCTTACTGGAAAAACTGGCCAAGAAGTGGAATCATCCTGACCACCCACACGGACCATCAGCGAAGTTCTTCAAAGTCATGCAGCTCCAGTCCAGGCAACAACCCCAATTCAGAGCTCCCCCTCAGCAGTCAGTCCCTAAAAGGGCATGCCGCAAAGGTCCGGTGAGGAAATTTGTGGGCCCTTCCCCCTTTCCTAAGGAAAAGGGGGGACAGCACTAGGGACTTTTTCCCTATTCTGCAGTGTGTCCCCTTTCATTGGTTTCCATAGGACAAGGCTAAACCTTTTTTCAGACATTTCATCAGGTATCATGGATGATGGTTGGGTCCTCTCTATCAGAGAAGGAGTATACTGACTTCAGTTTCGAGATATTTCTCCTCTAGTAAGGATCCCCATGTGCTTCCACCAGTTGAATCTGGTGTGATAAAAGGAAGAGGTACACTCCCTTCTGCAGAAGGGTGCAGTAGAGAGGGTGTTCAACAACCAGTTTCTGCCTTCTACTCCAGATTTTCCTGCTACCGAAATAAGGGGGAAAGTTTTTACTAATTATCGACCTTTCCTCCTTAAGCAAATTTCTGCAGGAGGAACTTTTCAAGATGGAGACCACAGCATCAGTCAGGAATGCCATAAGACCTGGCTACTGGGGGTCTCCATCAACCTTCAGGATGCGTACCTTCACATTCCTGTCTTTCCTCTCATAGGAAGTACCTACAGTTTTGCTTTGATGGGGAGGTCTACCAATTTCATGCTCTGTCATTCATTCTAGCCTCCACACCCAGGGTCATGGGAGTAGTAGCCATCCACTTAAGGTCACAGGGGATCCCTATCCTCCAGTATTTTGACAATTGGTTGATACATAACGGCTCGCTAGAGTGCCTCAGACTAGATCTGTCTCGCTGTTGGTCCATAGTGACAAGACTGGGTCTTTCACCCGACCTAGAGAAATTGGAGCTTACTCCTTCTCAAGATTTTGTCTACACGCAGGTGAATTTCCTCATGAATAGATGATTAGTACGTGTCCCGTGGGACAGAGTAGACAAGATCCTGATCTTGTTGGAGACACTGAGAGCCAAGACCATGTTGTAGGCTTGGCAGTTTCCATCTCTTCTGGGGACCTTGAACTCTGCAACGGACCTGGTTCCCCTAGGCAGATTGTAGTTCGCCCTCTCCAGTTTCTCCTTCAAGAAAACTGGAAACTGCACAGGGACCCTCTGACTGCTCAGATTTCTTTTGTTCTGGATTTCCACCATCATCTGATTTGGTGGATGAAACAGAACCGGTTATTGGCTGGAGTCCCCATGCATGCCCCCAAACCCTATTCCCATCTGTTTGCAGATGCATCAGATTTCAGATGGGGTGCTTATCTGGAGGTGGAAAGGCTAATTCTTCAGGGTTCGTGGTCCTGGGAATAATCAGCCCTCCACATCTTCAATTTGGAGTGAGGGCAGTGCTCTTAGCCCTTCAGGGCTATGTCAACATAATAATAAATATTGCAGTGTGATGGTCTCCTGGCAACACCTCAGTGGTAGCATACCTCAGGTGACAAGGAGGTACACATACTTCTTCTTTCTGCATGAAGGTTTGGAACCTCCTTCATTGGGCAATTTTGGAAGGGATTACCCTCGAATTTCTCCACATTCCTGGCAAAAAGAACATTTTGGTGGACAGTCTGGCCAGGAGGGGCAAGATGGTCCTCATGGAATGGTCTCTGCACCAATCCATAGCAGATTTTCTGTTAAGATTTTGTGGGAGATTTCCAGTCCCAGACCAGATAACCTGAGCAGTGGATGCTTTCAGCCTTAAGTGGGATCATCTGTTAGTTTGCACCTTCCTACCCTTCAGTATGATTCCACAAGTACTTCAAAAAGTGAGGACCTCCACTGTTCAGCACATTTTTTGTAGCACCCCTGTGGCCTTAATGATCATGGTTCAACGATCTTCTTGACCTGCTGGTAGACCAGCCTAGGACATTACCCCAGAGGAGAGACCTTCTATCACAGCACAGGGGCTCTCTCCTTAACAACAGCTTGCAGATTCTCCACCTTCACACATGGCTTACTCAAATGATCTCTCAATCAGGACAAGTTTTGAATAAAGATGCCAAGTACATTGTTCAGTCCAGGAGACGATCTACATCTCAGGTCTGTGATGCCAAGTGGAGAAATTTTTGCAATTCCGTGCAGGAGGAAACATGTTAATCCTTGCAGTCCCTCTCTGAGCGCAGTGGCTGAATTTCTTCTCTTCCTTTTTGAAGAGAGACAGTGCTCAGTTTCTACTATCAAGGGCTATAGGGCATCCCTATCCAACACTCTCAGATGCAGACTCTCACATAACTGACCTGATCAGGTATTTCAAGCTGCAAAGACCAGTGTCTTGCTTGCTAATGCCTTGGTGGAATCTCTCATATGCTGTGTGGTCTCAAACTAAAACCCCCTATGAACCTTTGGTGAAGCCTCTTTCAAGAACCTTACACTCAAGACTGTTTTCTACCTCTCCTTAGTTTCCACGAGATGAAGGAGCAAGCTTCATAGAACCATACTGTCTGCAGTTCAATGGAAATTATGAGTTGGTTTCTCTCTCTTGCCAACCAGTTTTTTTTAGCAAAAAACCCAGCTTCCATTGGTTGCTCCACTTCTGATTGAGATCCCCTGTCTCAGTCATTTTTGTACTGGGGATCATCAAAATAGACTTTGGCTTGGAAGCATCTTTTCTTGCCCTTAAGGGCTTGGCTGATATTTTGGCTTCAACCATTTCGAGGTGGATTACTATAACTACCAAGAGAGCTTATCAGTCTCTTACCAAGAGGGACCTTTCATTCACGAAGATTACAGCCATTGTGACCTCATTGGCAATCTCACATGACCTTCTTCTTCTATCGTTACTTGTTGACTCACCAAAGCAAAGGCATATTTTCTTTGGGGCTGATAGTAGTAATACAAAAAGTGGCCCATGTGGATACCATCTGACAGTAGTCTACACTTTTACAGTAAGCCAGGGTGAGTATTTCTTCCTTTTTCCTTCACCAGTTTTTGGGATCATCATCCTCCAACCAAACTGGCAAATTACACTACGTAATAGCAACTGGTTATGTATTACTGATATTAAAATGCATTGGGAGGGGGTAAAACTAATTTTATGATGTAATATTTACCTGTTGCTATTGCCAGATTCTCTCCTTCCACCCTACACTGATGTCTCACTAGTTTTAAGACTAGTCCTGACAAAAAAAGTGGGCTAGTGTGCATGGGCCAGGGTCACAGAGTAGACTTGAGATCTTTCTCAGAAGTCACCCTTTGGGAGGATAAATTCTCATGATACAGTCAACAGTATTTTCATCCAGAAAAGAGTAAGCTATGCAGTAGCGACAGGTAAGTATTACATCATTAAACAAAACACTACATGTCCAATATTCACCAAACTTTTAATAGGGTGCATTCTGCTATAAAGCCCTTTCAGTCTTTAACAAGTGATACTGATCCCACATAAAATATGGCAGCCATTAATGAATATAAATATAGAATGATTTTAGAAAAATTTGAACAAACTCTTTACTTTAGAATTTGACCAAATTTGTAAGGCATCATAGAATCAAGGTCTTTGAAATTGGTACAAATGATGCTATCTTTGATCAAGTATGGCTGCCATTTTTTCTGCTCCGCATTAAGGCAGAGTGTATTATGTTATGATGTTGTCCATCCATCCACCTACAGTTACCAAATTTTGTGGATGGCTTGTACTTGGCAAAGAAAAACTTGTTGATTTCAGGGTCAACAGCTCAATAGTCAGGGTCACTGTGATTGAAAAAAAGCAAAATGATTTCTGCACAACAACTCGAGTTCTCCCTGGTCTACAGTTACAAAACTTTGTGGACGGTTTGCACATGGAGTAGGAAGAACCTTATTGATTTTGGCATCAAAAGGTCAAAGATCAAGGTCACTGTGACAGAAAGAAGAAAAATGGTTTCTGCACAATAACACAAGTTTTACACCATCTACAGTTGCAAATGGTTTATGTACAAGAACATTAATTCTACAATGCCTGGACAAAATTTTGTGGATACCTTGTACTTTGAGTAAGGAAGAGACCTATTGATTTTGAGATTACTTAGCTTATTGCAATTACATTTGGCATTTGAGTTAATGCCAGCCAGGTCAGCAATCTTGGGCCCAAGTGGCCTTTCATCTTCACACTCTCTTTGTTGACATTGTGGTGAACTCGGGTTGTCTAATTCACCATTCTTCTATTTAATTTTTTCTTTCCTCCATTTATGCAGGCAGCCAAGCTTGCAATGGAGAGGGGATGGGGGATCAACATTGGAGGAGGTTTTCACCACTGTTCCTCTGACAGAGGGGGAGGATTCTGTGCTTATGCAGACATCACACTAGCCATCTTATTCCTGTTCCAACGAAATCCTAAAGTGACCAAGGCAATGATCATAGACCTGGATGCTCATCAGGTAAAATCATAGCTTCCATCAGTGCTAATTTTAGGTTGCATCATTGCACCATTGATCCTTATTTTTTATCTTTGGTGGAAAAAATATGCCTCTCTATGGCCACACCCATTCAGCCTCTATATGGCCACACCCATTCAGCCTCTATATGGCCACACCCATTCAGCTTCTACATGGCCACACCCATTCAGCCTCTATATGGCCACACCCATTCAGCCTCTATATGGCCACACCATTCAGCACATACAAATCCTCAAGAAAAAAAATATCAAAGATCATCTCAGTTGACTTAAAACTGACTAAATCAAACACATCCTAAGCTGCCTTGCTGATTAGTGTGTGTTTACGTCAAAGAATCATAAGATGATAAATTTCATTGGCTGAAAATTCATTGCAAGTTAATCCTGTGTTTCATGTGAATTCAATCAATAATTTCAAAAATCTCTAAAGTAAAATTTAAATATTGTCTGGAATCAGACAAGTAACTATGGTTGTACAAGAAAGTGAATGGTAATTTTGCCGATCTGACCTTAAATATGGCCACCGTGGCAGTCAACATGGCAGCAGCAATGAACAGATTGAAGATCTTGTTGTCTCTAATTTACTTAAATGGATGGTCATATTGGCCTGGGGTTTTCACCAAAAGTCTTCTAATGGTGTCTGGTTTGTCCTAAATGAAAATGGTGTTGATCTTACATCCAATATGGCCTCCACATTGGCTAATTTTAAAATCTTGTCACTCAGGAATATCAGAGATGGTTTCAACACTCAGCAGTTAAAAAGAAGAAATGGTTTTATATTGAATTTCTGGAAATTCTTTTAAAACAGTAGAGTATCACTTCGAGGGATTCTTGTTTTTAGCTCTGCTGGTCATAGACCTGAAGCACTTATGGGATGGTTTTTCATCCATTGTACATCGATCGATTAGCTTTAGTTTGTTATCACTACTCCTCCTCAAATACTTGGAGGATTGCCATGAAACTTTACACACAGATTCATTCCATAAGCCACTTGGTCCTAAATGAAAATGGTGTAGCTCAGACATCCAATATGGCCACAATGGTATCCATCTTGAAAATCTTATCATTACGCCTGAATGGAAAATCATATTGACATGGGGCTTTCACCAGAAGACTTCTTATGATGTCTAGTTGGTCCTCAAGAAAAATGGTGCCAATCTAATGTCCAGTATGGTTGGGAAAGCAGCCATCTTGAATATCTTGTTATTGGTACTCCTCCTGAATGGATTGTCATATCAACATGGGTTTTTCACTAAAATGCTTCTTATGATGTCTAGTTGATCTAAATGAAAATGAAGCCGACCTGACATCCAATATCGCTGCCATGGTAGCCATCTTGAAAATCTTGTTATTGCTACTTCTCCTGAACGGAAAGTCAGATTAACATGGGGTTTTCACCTGAAGACTTCTTATGATGTCTAATTGGTCCTAAATGAAAATGGTGCCAATCTGATGTCTAATATGGCCACCACAGCAGCCATCTTAAAAATCTTGTTATTGCTACTTCTCATGAATGGATGGTCATGTCACCATGGGGTTTTCAACAAAAGACTTGCTATGATGTCTAGTTGGAGCTAAATGAAAATGGTGCCAATCTGATGTCCAGTATGGCCGACACAGCAGACATCTTGAAAATCTTGTTATCGCTATTTCTCCTGAACAAGAAGTCATATTGAAATGGGGTTTTCACCAGAAGACTTTTTATGATGTCTAATTGATGCTAAATGAAAATGGTGCCACTTGCAATCCAATATGCCTGCCACTGCTACCATCTTGAGAATCTTGTTTGCTACTTCTCCAGAATGGATGGTCTTATCAACATTGGTTTTTCACTAAAAGACTTCTTATGATGTCTAGTTGGTACTAAATGAAAATGGTGCCACTCAGACATCCAGTATGGCTACCACATTGGCCATATTGAAATCTACTTCTCCAGAATGAAAGATGATATCAGAATGGGGTTTTCACTGAAAGACTTCTTATGACGTATAGTTGGTGGTAAATGAAAATGGTGCTGATCTGACCTCCAATATGGCTGCCACAGTGGCCTTCTGGAAAATCATATTGCTGCTTCTCCCAAATGGCTGGTCATATCAACATTGTGCTTTCACCAGAAGATTTCTTATGATGTCTGGTTGGTCATAAATGAAAATAGTACTGATCTGATGTCCAGTAGTGGCTATCTTGAAAATCTTATCACTACTCACTTAAATGGAAAGTCATTTTGATATTGGGTTTTCATCATAAGAGTTCTTATGGTGTCTGGTCCTGAATGAAAATGATGCAAACTGACCATCAATATGGCCACCGTGGTGGCTATCTTAAAAATATTGTTATCTCTGCTCCTTCCAAATTGATATTTATCTAGATGGATTTTCACCAATAGATATTATATGATACCTAGTTGATCCTAAATGAAAATGGTGCCAATTGTACATCCAATATGGCCACCATGATGGCTGTCTTGAAAATCTTCTTGTCACTAATCACCATATATGGATGGTCATATTGAAATGGGGTTTTCAGCAAAAGACTTGTAGTGATGTCTCTGCTTGGTCCTAAATGAAAATGGCACCAATCTGACATCAAGTATGTCCACCACAGCAGCTAATTTGAAAATCTAGTTATCACTGAAGAATATCAGAGATGGTTTCAACACTCATCAGTTAAAAGTATTTTGAATTCCTGGAAATTCCTTTCACCCAGTAGAGTGTCTGTCCCTTCAATGGACTCTTGTTTGTCAGATTAATATTTATTTCACAAATTGCAAAATTGGCAATTGACAGGCATACTATATCTACTGGTATACAGTAGATTAGTGTGGACAGACAAATAGATTAGTATGGGTAAGCAGCAGATTACTGTAAAGCACAAAATCTTAGTAAATTTGGCAAGGAAAGTATATTCACTAAAATATTAGCAAAATGATATCAGTATTAAGAGTCAGTTATTCACAAAACATTGTGTCACTAACATGATGAATTCAGTATATTCATGAATTTAAAGACACTCCAATATTATAATGTACAGTTCTTAAAGTGGACAACAGATTATAAAGACACTCCAGTATTATAATGTACAGTTCTTAAAGTGGACAACAGATTATAAAGTCACTCCAGTATTATAATGTACAGTTCTTAAAGTGGACAACAGATTAGTTTAATGAGTTTGGGTAGACACAAAATATATTATGTATAAAGTTAACTGCATCAGTTAGGAAAAAATATCAGTTCCTCACATGCATGCAGCCAACATAATCTGGTACATGACTAGGTAAATACTCTGCACCAGGGCAGCTAATTTTTCATCCACCAAACAGTCTGTTGCTGGAAAAATGAATTATTATCTAAGTTATTGTGATATGTATTATCTAAGTTACTGTGATATGTATTATCTAAGTTATTGTGATACATATTATCCAAGTTAGTGTGATATGTATTATCTAAGTTATTGTGATATGTATTATCTAAGTTATTGTGATACGTATTATCTAAGTTATTGTGATATATATTATCTAAATTATTGTTATACATATTACCTGAGTTATTGTGCATGTAATATCTAAGTTAATGTGATACATATTATATAAGTTATTATATGTATTATCATAGTTATTGTGATAAGTATTATCTTAGTTATTGTGATACTATTATCTGAGTCACTTTGTATGTAATATCTAAGTTCATGTGATACATATTATATAAGTTATTATGATATGTATTATCTAAGTTACTGTGATATGTCTATTATGTGAGTTATTGTTATATGCATTATCTAAGTTATTGTGTTACATAGTATCTAAGTTATTGTGTTACATATTATCCAAGTTATTGTGTTACATATTATCTAAGTTATTGTGTTACATATTTTATCTAAGTTAATGTATTACATAGTATCTAAGTTATTGTGTTACATATTATCTAAGTTATTGTGTTACATAGTATCTAAGTTATTGTGTTACATATTATCTAAGTTATTGTGTTATATATTATCTAAGTTATTGTGTTACATATTTTATCTAAGTTATTGTGTTACATATTATCTAAGTTATTGTGTTACATATTTTATCTAAGTTATTGTGTTACATAGTATCCAAGTTATTGTGTTGCATATTATCTAAGTTATTGTGTTACATAGTATCTAAGTTATTGTGTTACATATTATCTAAGATATTGTGTTACATATTATCCAAGTTATTGTTATATGTATTAGCTAAGTTATTGTGATATGTATTATCCGAGTTACTGTGATATGTATTAGCTGAATTATTATTATACGTGCCCAAACTAATCATGCATTAGCACATATTGAGTTAGAACTTCAGAGGTATCATGTGCATAGAAAAGAGTCCATCCATGTTGACATGCAACAGCACAGATCTTGGAAGATTGCTATCATTATTCACTGTATTTGAATATAAATCAAACATGTCATTCATTCTAATTGAATAGTACAATAGGCTAAATGAACTACATGTAATGACCCTAATTTCCCTGTCCCCTGCTTATACACTGTTGTTAGATTACGGTACTTTCAAGAAATAGTATTAGTTTTTCCTCTTGACATGTAATAACAAACATGGCCATATGTTTTCTAACATATGCAAATCCTTTGCAGGGCAATGGTCATGAGCGGGACTTCATGAATGATGACCGAGTATACATCTTGGATGTGTACAACAGAGGGATCTATCCACATGATGGGTTTGCAAAAAGTAGGTTTATTTCTGCTTAAATATCATGACATTGCTCATGCTGATAGCTCTTTCATACTTCATTGATGTTGTATTTTCATCAGTCTTTCTCTCCATTGATGGCTGGGACTAAAATAAATATTTATAGTTGGAGAAAATTAATTATTTTTATATATCTGCATGTATCAGTCATCTATGTTTCACTCGTTCTATATACTGTCTATATGCATTCCTCCTCCTCCTCTCCCACACCCCCCCCCCCACACCACCACCTCCCAGCAATTGAGCCTTCCTTATTAACTTTGCCTCTTACTTTTAAAGTTTCTTAGGCTCATAGCCATAGAACATTCAAATAAATTTTTGTTTCCTGATTTTAATGTCAAGCAAAAACATGCAATAGTTGTATTTTAGCCATTTGAATGATGTAATAATGTTTATAATCTTTATTCAAAGATTAATATCTTGACAATGAAAAGAATATCAAAACCCCTTTGAAGGTATTATAGCTATCCAACGATCTTTAGATGTGTGTTTCTAAACATGTTTATGTTTTAGGACAGGTCAATCTCAGAATAAGGGAATGACAGGTAATTCATGTAATTTGAATTAACAAAGATTAGCTTTTATTTTGGGCAATTTTCATAAGGTGTCTGCACCACAAAGCTTAATGGACCAAGACATTTTTGTCACACTAAATTTTTCCACATGAACTTCATGTCATAACAGACTTGTCACTTTTTACCTGTTTTGAGTGGAGCAGTCCTATTGGTCTGGCTATAGATCATTGGAGAGTGGTAGTTATGTAATAATTCAGAAATATAGATTATGTCATTAAATATCATTATGTACAAGATTTGTAGAAAAATGAAATTAGAATTATTTTGCAACAAGTTAAATCATAACAATATTACAGTTGCTAGCTCAGACTTGCAAAGCTCTTAGATTTGTATTCCATATGTCTGCAAATAGGTACAAATATGTGCAATACTTTCGAAGCACTGTTAGATGACAAAGTGTCACATGTGTGCTATATTTCTTAAAGAACCTTTAGGCCAGTGGTAACTGTAATGTTCTGTGTTTGGCAGGAAGTTTGATGTTTCAGATGGAGAAATATGTGGCCAGGACATAAAAATCATATGGTCACACCAAACCAAGTCTCCATGTGGTCAGACTACCTGTAGGGTGTACAGATGGCAGGGGACACATATGGAACTCTAAGGTGGCGCTCTCCAGTTTCGTACTTTGCATAGGGTTAGAAATTTAAAGAAAAAGAATTAGCCAGGGTTTCCTCACTGGCTGTCCTGGCTATTTAAAAAAGACCTTGTATATCTTAGGTATTGTTAAAAGAACTTTGAATTCCCTTTATTTTGGTGTATGATTGATGGGTGAAATTTGGGTTATAGAGTATACAGCTTGGTCTTACTTAAGATGTGCACCTCTCAAAAAACTGCTAGCTCCGCTTGGTCATTTTCACTTCCTGGACTTCAAAGGTAAATAAAAAAAAAAAGAGCCGATAACTTTTTTTACTTTTTGGATATTTTTTAATTCATTCATAGTACTTTCAGAGGCTGGTATTGTCTGCTCTGGCAAAATTTGTTTCCCTATTTTAATAACTGCTGAAAATAGTGCACTTTTGACTAATTCAGGCTGATTTTTCGAGTACTTTGGAGCGGCCATTTTGTCCGCTGTGTGCTTAGATCATGTCCAGTTTCCACAAGTACAATATGTAAAGAAATTTCAGCCACAGTACATGAAAGTAACATAGAGGTATGCCAACATTCTCTCCATTGTGCATGTTGCAAATGCAAAATACTTCATCTTACACCTGTCGCTCACTCAGAAGCATGTATTATCTGTAGAGCATAGCAACTCCTCCTTCTCTAAGTTGAGTTAATCAATAGGACACTAATTACAACAAGAAGTCATAATTTGTCAATCACCACTGTCCATATGAAAATTGAAACATAGAGTTAGAACCACGTCATAGAAGAGGATCAGTTTGTTCTGCAGCTCAGAGTCAGTAAGTTCTGTCTGGAGTAGATAAGTTCTGTCTGGTGTAGAGTTAAAGTTAGTACAGTTGAAGTGTTCATTTCAGTTTAGTGGAGTAATGACTCTGAATGTAGTCTTCACTAGTACAAAATGGGTATGAAAGATTTGAATAAGTTAATTGTAGACATGGTGAAATGCTGTGGAATGTAATATGAACTAAGTAAGACTATAGTTTGAATTTGTTATGGACATCATTGGGTGCTTTGGTTTGGTTAAGTTGAGTTTGGTGTATTATGGCACAGCAACACAAGTAGATTATTCAGTGCCAAGGCAGTTGGAGTAAAGTGCCTATCTGTGTGATATAAGCATTAATATTACTAAAGTCACAATCTTTTGATTACCATATATACTCGTGTATAAGTTTATTCCAAATGCAAACAACATAGACCCTGATCTGCTGTTGCATAATGCACTGGCAGACCAGGGTCTATGTTTGTTCTACTGATTAGTTCTTACAAACTGCATAGACCCAGATCTGCTGGTGCATTATGCAATGGCAGATCTTGGTCTGTGCAGTTTGCAGTTTGGTATTGGCTTATACGCGAGTAAATATGGTATGTAAGCTAGAACATATACACCTACTGAGTTGGTGCATGCATTTTATAGGAGCCATAAAGAGGAGGGTGGAGTTAGAAGATCATACAAAGGATGATGTCTATCTTCGTCTAGTGGAAACGTGAGTACTAATTTACACTTCCAAATGATGATGTATATCTTCATCCAGTGGAAATGTGAGTACTAATTTACACTTACAAATGATGATGTATATCTTCATCTAGTGGAAACATGAGTACTAATTTACACTAACAAATGATTAAATATATCTTTGTCAAATGAAAATATGAGTACTGATTTACACTTACAAATGATGATGTATATCTTCATCTAGTGGAAATGTGAGTACTGATTTACACTTACAAATGATGATGTATATCTTCATCTAGTGGAAACATGAGTACTAATTTACACTAACAAATGATTAAATATATCTTTGTCAAATGAAAATATGAGTACTGATTTACACTTACAAATGATGATGTATATCTTCATCTAGTGGAAATGTGAGTACTGATTTACACTTACAAATGATGATGTATATCTTCATCTAGTGGAAATGTGAGTACTGATTTACACTTACAAATGATGTATATCTTCATCTAATGGAAACATGAGTACCAATTTACACTTACAAATGATGAAGTATATCTTTGTCAAATGAAAATATGAGTACTGATTTACACTTACAAATGATGAAATATATCTTCATCTAGTGGAAACGTGAGTGATAATTTACGCTAACAAATGATGAAGTATATCTGTGTCAAATGAAATTGTGAATACTGATTTACACTTATGATTGATGAAATATATCTTCATCAAGTGGAAACCTGAGTAGTGATTTACACTTACAAATGATGAATTATATCTTTTTCTAGTGGAAATATGAGTACTGATTTACACTTACAAATGATAAATTATATCATTGTCTAATGGAGATGTGAGTACTGACTTAAACTTACAAATTATGAAATATATCTTCATCTAGTGGAAGCATGAGTACTGATTTACACTTAAAAAATGATGAAATATATCTTTGTCAAATGAAAATATGAGTACTGATTTACACTTACAAATGATGAAATATTCTTCATCTAGTGGAAGCATGAGTACTGATTTACACTTACAAATGATGAATTAAATCTATAGTGGAAATGTGAGTACTGATTTACACTTGCAAAATGATGAAGTATATCTTTGTTAAATGAAAATATGATTACTGATTTACACTTACCGAATGATGAAATGTATCTTCATGAGTACTGATTACACTTACGATGAAATATATCTTTCTCTAGTGCAAAAATGAGTACTGATATACACTTGCAAATGATGAATTATATCTTTTTCAAATGAAAATATGAGTACTGATTTACACTTACAAATGATGAAATATATCTTCATCTAGTGGAAAGATGAGTACTGATTTACACTTACAAATAATGAAATATATCTTTTTCAAATGAAAATATGAGCACTGATTTGCACTTGCAAATGATGAAATATATCTTCATCTAGTGGAAAGATGAGTACTGATTTACATTTGTAAATGATGAATTATATCTTTTTCAAATGAAAATATGAGTACTGATTTACACTTACAAATGATGAAATATATCTTTCTCTAGTGGAAAGATGAGTACTGATTTACATTTGCAAATGATGAATTATATCTTTTTCAAATGAAAATATGAGTACTGATTTACACTTACAAATGATGAAATATATCTTCATCTAGTGGAAAGATGGGTACTGATATAGATTTGCAAATGATGAATTATATATTTTTCAAATGAAAATATGAGTACTGATTTAGACTTACAAATGATGATTTATATCTTCATCTAGTGGAAATGTGAGTACTGATTTACACTTACAACACATATAAAGTAGCTGGAGACTCATTTTTTCTTTTTTACCTGTTTTCTCAGATCACTCAGGTACCTAAATTTAAAATATAATCTAAAAACACAACTTATACACCTATTGTTGTGTAGAAAATATGCCTTTTGATCACTGTTTTAGTAACATAGTTGACCATTGTATTTTCAGTAATATAGAAGGTGCCTTAAATGAATTCCAACCAGATATTATTGTGTATAATGCTGGTACAGATATTCTGGAAGGAGACCCACTTGGGTGTCTTTCAGTCACCCCTCAGGTAATCTCCCCCTCTTTCTCTTTGATTCTTTGTGAATGAACATGATTTCTTACTATTAAGCCATGAGAATTACTGTACTTGCATTTGCAGAGATGTCATTTCACATACATTTTGTATTTTATGTATTCTAGGAAAGAAAGGATCTTAATATTATTCTCAGATTATATTAAAAATGTTTACATTTGCCACACACACACATACACACATACAAAAACGCTTACAAGTTTGTTGCCAGTCATTTTTCAGTTATTATAATGTATCGTGCACCCAGCTGCAATCATTGTAGACCCAGATCTACCAATGCTTTATGGTTTGTCCTGTAGACCCATATCTACCAATGCTTTATGGTTTGTCCTGTAGATCCAGATCTGCCAATGCTTTATGCATACTCCTGTAAACCCAGATCTACCAATGGTTTATGGTTTATCCTGTAGAGCCAGATCTACCAATGCTTCATGCATTATCCTGTAGGCCCAGATCTTCCAATTCTTTATGGTTTATCCTGTAGACCCAGATCTACCAATGCTTCATACATTATCCTGTAGACCCAGAGCCACCAATGCTTTATGGTTTATCATATAGACCCAGATCTACCAGTGCTTCATAATCCTGTAGACCCAGATCCACCAATGCTTTATGGTTTATCCTGTAGACCCAGATCTACCATTGCTTTATGGTTTATTCTGTAGACCCAGATCTACCAATGCTTCATGCATTATCCTGTTGACCCAGAGCCACCAATGCTTTATAGTTTATTCTTTAGACCCAGATCTACCAATGCTTTATGCATTATCCTGTAGTCTCAGAACTATGAATGCTTGTTGGTTTATTCTGTAGACCCAGATCTACCAATGCTTCATGCATTATCCTGGACCCAAATCTACCAATGCTTCATGCATTATCCTGTAGTCCCAGAACTATGAATGCTTGTTGGTTTATTCTTTAGACCCAGATCTACCAATGCTTTATGCATTATCCTGTAGTCCCAGAACTATGAATGCTTGTTGGTTTATTCTGTAGACCCAAATCTACCTATGCTTCATGCATTATCCTGGACCCAGATCTACCAATGCTTCATGCATTATCCTGGACCCAAATCTACCAATGTTTCATGCATTATCCTGGACCCAAATCTACCAATGCTTCATGCATTATCCTGGACCCAGATCTACCAATGCTTCATGCATTATCCTGGACCCAAATCTACCAATGCTTCATGCATTATCCTGGACCCAAATCTACCAATGCTTCATGCATTATCCTGTAGACCAGAGCTACCAATGCTTTCTGTATTATCCTGGACCCAAATCTACCAATGCTTCATGCATTATCCTGGACCCAGATCTACCAATGCTTCATGCATTATCCTGGACCCAAATCTACCAATGTTTCATGCATTATCCTGGACCCAAATCTACCAATGTTTCATGCATTATCCTGGACCCAAATCTACCAATGCTTCATGCATTATCCTGGACCCAAATCTACCAATGCTTCATGCATTATCCTGGACCCAAATCTACCAATGCTTCATGCATTATCCTGGACCCAAATCTACCAATGCTTCATGCATTATCCTGGACCCAAATCTACCAATGTTTCATGCATTATCCTGGACCCAAATCTACCAATGCTTCATGCATTATCCTGGACCCAAATCTACCAATGCTTCATGCATTATCCTGGACCCAAATCTACCAATGTTTCATGCATTATCCTGGACCCAAATCTACCAATGCTTCATGCATTATCCTGGACCCAAATCTACCAATGCTTCATGCATTATCCTGGACCCAGATCTACCAATGCTTCATGCATTATCCTGGACCCAAATCTACCAATGCTTCATGCATTATCCTGGACCCAAATCTACCAATGCTTCATGCATTATCCTGGACCCAAATCTACCAATGCTTCATGCATTATCCTGGACCCAAATCTACCAATGCTTCATGCATTATCCTGGACCCAAATCTACCAATGCTTCATGCATTATACTTTAGACTCAGATCTACCAATGCTGTATCCATTATCCTGTAGACCAGAGCTACCAATGCTTTCTGTATTATCCAGTACACTCAGGTCCACCAATGCTTCAAGGTATATGCTGTAGACCCAAATCTACCAATGCTTCATGCATTATCCTGTTGACCCAGAGCCACCAATGCTTTATAGTTTATTCTGTAGACCCAGATCTACCAATGCTTTATGCATTATCCTGTAGTCCCAGAACTATGAATGCTTGTTGGTTTATTCTGTAGACCCAAATCTACCAATGCTTCATGCATTATCCTGTAGTCCCAGAACTATGAATGCTTGTTGGTTTATTCTGTAGACCCAGATCTACCAATGCTTCATGCATTATCCTGGACCCAAATCTACCAATGCTTCATGCATTATCCTGTAGTCCCAGATCTACCAATGCTTCATGCATTATCCTGTAGTCCCAGATCTACCAATGCTTCATGCATTATCCTGGACCCAAATCTACCAATGCTTCATGCATTATCCTGTAGTCCCAGATCTACCAATGCTTCATGCATTATCCTGGACCCAAATCTACCAATGCTTCATGCATTATCCTGTAGTCCCAGATCTACCAATGCTTCATGCATTATACTTTAGACTCAGATCTACCAATGCTGTATCCATTATCCTGTAGACCAGAGCTACCAATGCTTTCTGTATTATCCAGTACACTCAGGTCCATCAATGCTTCAAGGTATATGCTGTAGACCCAAATCTACCAATGCTTCATGGTTTATCCTGTAGACTCCAATCTACCAAAGCTTCATGGTTTATAGTGTTGACCCAGATCTACAAATGCTTCATGGTTTATAGTGTAGACCCAGATCTACCAATACTTCATTGTTTATCCTGTCAACTCAGATCTACAAATGCTTCGATGTTTCTCTTGTAAACCCAGATCTAACAGTTCCTCATGATTTATCCTGTCGACCCAAATCTACCAATTCTTCATGGTTTATCTGTTGACTCAGATCTACCAATGCTTCATGCTTTATCTTGTAAACCTGGATCTACCAATACTTCATGGTTTATAGCGTAGACTAAAATCTACAAATGCCTAGTGGTTTATAGTGTAGACCCAGATCTACCAATGCCTCATGGTTTATAGTGTAGACCCAGATCTACAAATGCTTCATGGTTTATAGTGTAGACAGAAATCTACAAATGCTTCATTTTTTATCAGATCTAACAATGCTTCATAGTTTATAATGTAGACCCAGATCTACCAATACTTTGTTGTATAGTGCTGACCCAAATCTATAAATGCTTCATGGTTTATAATGTAGACCCAGATCTACCACTGCTTCATGGTTTATAATGTAGACCCAGATCTACCAATACTTTATGGTTTATAGTGTTGACCCAAATCTACAGATGCTTGGTTGCTTATCATGTAGGCCCAAATCTACAAATGCTTCATGTTTTATAGAGTAGTCCCAGATCTACCAATGCTACATAGTTTATCCTGTTTGCTAGAAGTAACAAGTGGGATGTTCAGTGTTGACCCAGATCTATCAATGCTAGATGATTTATCATGTTTGCTAGAAGTCACAAGTAGTATGTTCAATGTAGACCCAGACCTACCAATGCAGCAAGATTTATCCTGTTTGTGTAGACCCAGATCTACCAGTGCCACATGATTTATCCTGTTTGCTAGAAGTCACAAGTAGTATATTCAGTGTAGACCTAGATCTACCAATGCTAGATGGTTTATCCTGTTTGCTTGCAGTCAGAAGTAGGATGTTCAGTGTAGACCCATATCTGCTTACTTGTGATTGTTGACACTATTTGTTGGAAATATAAGTAGAATGAACTGTACAGTTACTGATTGTCCTGCATGTTATGCAATGGCTTCCAAGTTTATTCCGCTGTATGCAGTTGGGCTGTTGATATGCACAAGCAAATACAGTAAGAGCAATATTTCAGACTTGTGCGTGTTCAGACATATGCATGTTTGCATGTATTGTGCTAATGAATGGTCATTAATTTTACTTGAACACCTTAGAAGGACTTGTAAAGATACAGATGTTTGACAGATTGATATTTGAACTTTTTGTTCTTTTATCTTTAGGGTATTATACAGAGAGATGAAATTGTGTTTGAGAAAGCCAGAAAACGGAGGATTCCAGTGTTAATGGTCACAAGTGGTGGCTATCAGAAAACTACTGCCAGAATCATTGCTGACTCCATACTCAATCTGAAAAGAAAAGGTCTGATCTCATGTAAGGCAGCAGAGAATTGTCAGCCATCTCCAAAAGGTATCATTGCATGAGTGCTGCTTCTGTGGCTTTTCATTGTTTTGTTTTCCTGCTTAATTGACACTACAACAGATACCCTCAGACTTCTCCTACTTCAATTGCATATTTATTTTTAGTAAGACCAAGTGAGCTTATGGTATGACCCAGCATCTATTGTCTGTCTGTAAACTTTTACTTGTTACCACTCTTTAGGCAATGTTCATGATCGGATTTTGGTCAGACTTGGGAGATAGGTTTATATCATCAAGATTTCAGAATGAGTTCAAATATAAGCAAGATCAATGCATATTAATGAGAAGATCTTACAGCTGATTGGCTGAGCTTGTTATCACTATGGATACTGTATTTCTGGTCCAGTTTTCATCAGACTTTAAATCTGAGCTTAGATCATCAAGACGAGTTAAGTAATGAGTGAGATTCATGCATATTTATGAGGTGATCTTGCATCTGCTAGCCAAGGGTCAATGATACTTTTTGTTCTACATCAACGCTTGGCATATGTAGCTAGCCAAAACAGTATCTGCAGTTTCACTATCTGATTGGATGCAACTGAAAGAAACTGATCCAATCAGATTGCTCATTATATTTCTCTAAGAAAATAGTCGGGGGAATAATCATAGCAGCCTCTGTAAACAGCAACACATGTTACATATAAATTATTCCAATTTAAATCTTTCATACATGTTTTTCTTTTGAATTGAGGCATGTGGCCTTCATGTAAGTCACCATTATGAAACCTAACTGACTGGTCAATTGATTTTGTTTCCTATGGGCAGTAACTCTTCATTTGCAAGAGAATTTGCTCCAAGCTTATTATCATCATTGACTTAGACAGGTTCTATAATATGAAATCTGCATATGTTAGTGTGATGATCTTGCATGTGATTGGGAGAGAGTTTACATAGGTTTATGTTCTTACAATTTTGCATAAGCCTGCTTTTTGAAATGGTGAACTGTTAAGTTATGTAAGCAATATCAGGCCTACTTAGGCCTCTTGTCTTATTTGTTAAAAAATCTGTTAATTACATTTTTAAGTATGATACTGCTGATGACATTGAGTTTAACCAATAAATTTAGTAAAATTTCATGTTTAACTTTTTTAGATATTGATATTCAAAGTGACTATATAATTCAAGTGAAATACAATCAGTTGTCTAAGTGTCTAAGGCTTGTGCAGTTAATTAGATATTGTCAGTAATCACTGCTGACATATGATTGGTCAGTTCTCAGCTGTGGTGGACAGATGGGTGGAGTGACAGTAGAGTCAGTTGCTTCTTGTCTTGCAAGCAATAATTAATTTTTCTTCAGTGTAACTTGTTCATTAGTTAGCGGGGGGTCAGATAAATAATTTGAATGATATTAAAATGTTTTCTGTTGTGTGCGGCTGATGAATGTTTGTCCTAAACATAACAAGGTTGATTCAACATCAAGGAAGGGAGATGCATATTGTACACCTTTTATTCTAATTTCTGTTGCTGATTGCTTCATGCTGTCATTGTACTTTAGTTTCTTTCAATTTGTGCAATGCAAGATGTTGTATAATACTGATTTTCTAGCAGACATACATGTTCAGTATTTAATATTCACTGAATAAAAAATATGTATATATTGATCTATGTTGGTAAAAAACTACATGTTTCAAACATAGGTTTGACAGAGGTGTTTGTAGAATAAAGCTTTTATGACCCTTTTACCTATGCTAAGGTAAAATCCACTTAATAAAGCTTTTAGGACAAATTTTCCAATGCTAAGATAAAATTCACTTGATAAAGCTTTTAGGACCCTTTTTTCATTTATTAATGTTAAGATTTATCAGTGTGTAACTAATATCACCTATATTCTTGAAGTCATTTGTTAACAGTGCAATTGGTATAAAAATTATTTATGAAACGTTCTGTATGATTACAGAAAATAGCATTCGCCACAGTCTGAGTGATTGGAGATCGTTCAGCTTTATGTCAGCATTCACGTCCCGTTCCTCCACACAGGAGTCCCAGTCAACGGAAATTATCACTTCCCAGGAGAAGACAAATATTACCACCCCAGGGGTTTCAGACCCACCAAGTGGGGGCCTCAGTAAAAACTCCTAACACAGCAGTCTTTATGAAGTTTTTGAGATGATCTTTCTTTCTCATTTTGATTAAAGAAAATATTAATGTATTTTCTATGATTAAAATTTTGTAAACCCATGATCAGTTCACCAAACACCAAAGCTAAAGCTTTTCACATGGGAATATTGTATCCACAGAATCAATCTTTGAGATCATTGGCTTGAACTTTTTTACTGATTACAGTAATGTACCTTTGTAAAAAAATGTGCAGTTTACAATTAGTCTATAAAAGAAAGAAAACAAGAAAATTGGGTACTACCTTTGTGACCTTGATCCAATGGTTGACTCCATATATTTTCCATGGCTGTCTATGACTATGACATACCTGCCAACCATTATGATAATCATTCTGCTTTTTTCACCTAATTATGTCTTATGCTCATCTGTATATGGATTACGCTTTTTTGGTACATTGAAAAAAAAAAAAAAATAAAGCGATGAGTCGTGTTTGTCATTTTTATTATCATCTCTTGAATCCCACACATCATAGAAATCTGAGAATATTCTAAAAAAGAAGACTTCTGCATAAGAATAGCGTAAGAGTACATTTGTCATAGATCTCTATGTACTTTCATTATTTTGTATTTATAGCAGCTATATATGAAATATTTCCAAGAAAACAGACAGGTTTCTCAAATTTGAAAACTTGTCTCACAGATTCATTATATTAATACACAGAATATAAAGGTGGACCAGTCTATACTTAAAAAAATGGCAGCAGATGTTAAAAGTGAAACGGGCTTTGTCGATGTGACTCAGATGTTATATGACTGAAAAATGTTAGAGAAGAGGGATCTTTTTAAACTTTAAAATGTGTCGGATCAGAAAAAAACAAATCACTAGTGCTTTACAAATTTAGAAAGAAGAACATGAGAGGATAATACAGCACTCAGGTTGAGCACATGGTAATGATCATTGCAGAATTTGTGGAATTGACTTTAGATCACTCGGCGAAAGTTAGACATGTTGACTAGTTAAAGTGAGTGTTGTGTATAATTTGTCAATATGTTTTGTGTTTGTATTTTGGTACTAACCCACATGGATTTTGCCCATTTGTGACAAGAACTTTAACCAGCTGCAGATCCAGGTTAGTAGCAAAACTATATGTCCTTTTTCACACAGTTTATTGTAATTATGGCATGTAATATATAGATTACACTTTTTATGCTAAGATTATGCTTTTTTGCCACTAAGGTTACGCTTATACCTCTATGGGGGTTGGCAGGTATGCTATGACCCTGTATTCAGAGTCTAGGAC
This sequence comes from Margaritifera margaritifera, assembly GCA_029931535.1. Classification (NCBI taxonomy): domain Eukaryota; kingdom Metazoa; phylum Mollusca; class Bivalvia; order Unionida; family Margaritiferidae; genus Margaritifera; species Margaritifera margaritifera. The sequence goes on along the minus strand of JAQPZY010001421.1, from coordinate 771,664 downwards.
ATTTAAGTAAACAGGAAATACAGCCATTTTCAGACAATTTAGCCTTAGACTTTAAAAAAAAAATGTTTTTCATGACCCTGCCATATCTATAGAGGGACATAACAAGGGGAGACAATTGTCATTTTCAGGCTCTAACCCACTGGGCTCGTGATTCTGTATGCTACTAGCCCAACAAATTCTTGGATAACCCAAGAATTTTTTATATTTTTCTCATTTTAATAAGAATTTTAATTACTATAATGATTAAACTTGGCAATATTGTCTTGTTTTGATGATATGTGTTTTATGAAATAAAACTGAATATAAGGATAATAGTGTTATTTTTTTTATTTCACTAATAAAATTGAAAATAATAAAAGTGCACACAATCAACCATTGGCATAATACAAAAAAAATTGGCAATAGAATAGTGCAATGTCCTGGTTAATGAAAGTATTAATTACACAAATCAAATGTTGGGAAGTTTGAACACTGAATAAGCCGATGACTGCTTTCATTTTCCTTCAGAATTAAACACATAGTTTGGATTTTTTATTATCAATACATACTCATCACTACCCATAGATTGTTCATACACAGTTGTTGAAAAATTTTAATTTATAGTTTTCAGTACGGTAGGGTAGTGCAATGAAACCACATTTCTGTGCAACAAATCTTGGTCTAAGATTTGCATTGTCCAGATATTGGAATAAGTGATATTTGCTACATAGATTCAAGTGCATCAGGTTTGCTGTACATGTATTAACATGCTTAGTGTCATGTTTAGTACCCAACAGACAATATACTTTGCTAACTCATAGATCGGTAAAGTGTGAGAGTCAATCAATTTTAGATGGGCAACTAGTCTAACAAAAAAATATATTTACCTACATGCATTATCAATCAAAAACGTAATTAATTATATCACCCATAGTAGATCAACTGAATTTCCATTGTAAACAAAGTCCACTATGCTGTGTCTGAACTACTCTCATTTTTTATTGGTCAATATTATGTGATGTAAGTCATGTGACCTGAGAAGTTTGAGCCCATGTACTTTGATAGTGGAGAAAATGATCTCATAGAAGCATTTTTTTTCTTCATCTTTGACTTGATTGAATTAAAGTCCAAGAAGAATAATATATTGTAAAGGGTCATTGGTTATTCTATTTAAAAACACTACAATAAAAACTTCTTTTTTTTTTTTATTATCCCCGGAATAGGTTGACCACTGGGTCAGGGAACACCATCCAAAGGTCACCTTACAATCAAACATTTCTGGTTATCAAATAATCTAGGGATAATAAATATAATGTACCAAAAAAGAAAAGAAAAGAAAACACACACACACATGTATATAGCACACAATCTCTTTAGATACACAATTTAAATAGACGAACACAAGTATACAACATCTAGGTGACATAGACTTTGTGATATTACAGTATTTTTTTCCTATTTACCATCAAATCAAACCCAAATAAATATAACAAAATGCAAGAAGAGAAAGGATTCTTACACAAGGTACATATTCATAATTAAGGTCCATTTTTGAAGAAATTGTTGCTCTCTTTTTTTTCATTTAACTTGGCAGTATATTTTTCAATGTTATGCATTTCAACTATTTGCTTAAAAGCATAAATGGAAGGATTTTGCATATTGAATCTTCAAGTGTAAATATAATATTTTGCCAAAATAAGCAAGAAATTACACAAACTGTCCAATTGTTCACTTCATAAAAATATTTCTTATTTTGACAAATGTACATTATTTGGGCAAGAAGGTGTTGACTGTTTAATAAAATGGTACCAAAACTTTGAAGCAATATTGCAATGATAGAAAAGATGTTCAATACTTTCATTCTTACTCTTAAAGAAAGTACATTTGTCGTCTAATATGTTAATTCTTTTAAAAAAATTATTAGTAACAATTATTCTATGGATTAATTTAAAGTTAAAAGATATCAACTTGGTATCCTTAGTACCAAATTTTGCCCGGCTATAAATCTCGGACGACGACTCTCTACTTATATTTTTATTTAATACTTGCATCCAAGTTTCTTGCTTAGCAGTGTGTTGCCTTTTTGCCTTTTTTAAAAGATCTTTGTAAACAAATTTAGGTGAATTTTGTTTTTGCAAGTTCATTATTTTATTCTCCTGCTAATCAAAATTATTATGTACTAAATGGTTTTTGATAGCATCTTTCCATGATTTTGGAATTTTTGGATATTAACGAGAAGTATTTCAAGAGATCATCGCATCTAGTTTTTTGTTTTATCATGTCAGAAGTTATTAAATTACCGTGATCATCTACTAAATCATTCAGAATTTCAATACTAGCTTCTGTCCAGGATTTGTATTGATAGAACATTCCAGGGGGGACAAAATTTTAAATACTCGGAGATAAATACTCATTTGGACTTTGCAATTCCTCTTTCCAATTAGGTACTGCCAAAATTAGATCTCTCCAAAAACAGTTTTTAATGAGCTTACTAAATTCTTTTAATTTCCTTCTCTCTAAATTCAAAATATCCTTTTTATTTCTGAATATAGTTGTATTGACTAAGTTCTGCCACACTCCATTTTCATTTTCCAGCAATCATTTAACCCATCTTATCTTAATGTACCTAATGAACGAATAAATGTGTATCATATTTAGTCCTACCTCGTTCTCCAGGGATACTAGTATATCATGTTTAATTCTCTCTACTTTACCACCCCATACAAATTTAAATAATGTACGATTTAGTTCTGCTTCAACTTTTGCTGATGGATTTGGAAGTGCTGAAAAAATATGTACAAATATGGGCAGAACGAGAGTTTTTACAACAATTACCTTACCAATTACCGACAGACTACTGACAGATGTCTTTGACTCTAGCTTGCTAGTATTTGTTTTGCTTTCATTAGTTTCTTCATATAATTAATTTCCACCATTTGTTGTAAATCCAGAGAACAATCTATGTCAAGGAGTATAAAGTTAGAAGAAGACCAATTTAGGCCCATATCAGGACATATTCTTTCATTAGAAAATGTCTTGTTTCCAATCCAAATAGCCTTTGTTTTTGTTATGTTACATTTAAGTCCGGATAATATTTTAAAAAACTTGCAAGATATTCATAGTTGCTTTAAGAGAATGTTGAGATCAATCAAGAAGAATAAAGCGTCATCAGCATACTGACCCAATTTATACTCACTGACATCAAAGATCAGTCCCTGTACATCCACATTTTGCTTTAAAGTTATAGCTAAAATCTCAACACAGATGATAAACAAAGAAGGCGCAAGGGGATCTCCTTGACAACATCCTCTTTCAAGTCTAAAATTTTATGACGTGCCCATTATTTATAACACAACTTTTAGAGTTATTACAAAACAGTTTAATCCACTTACAAACAGAATCACCAAAGTTAAAAGATTGTAAATTTTTTTCCACAGAACTCCAGTTAATTGAGTCAAAGGGTTTTTCAAAGTTTATTAACAATAATAAACCATATCTATTTTCGTTCTCTAGTTGATCCATGGTATCATATAATAGCCTGGTATTTTCTCCAATGAATTCACTGATTATTGATGGAAGAACTTTTTTAATCTTGGCTGCAATGGCTCCAGAAGCAATCTTATAGTCAATATTTAAAAGTGATATAGGTCTCCAATTTTAAAGTATGTTCTGTCTTTTTCTTCCTTTGGTAGACATGTGATGATTCCTTGAATCTGAAAATCCGAAAGTTTTCCTACAGAATATGCATAATTTATTGATCTGTATAGAAGTCCCCCAAGAGTCTTCCAAAAGAATATATAAAAAACTCTACAGTGAATCCATTTGAGCTAGGACTGTTTCCATTTTCCATCCGTTTTAGAGACATACCGTATTCATTAATTGTAAGTAGACCCTCACATGATTCTCTTTCGACCTAAGTTTAATATTGTGATTTAAAAATCTATTTTGAGTTTCTTGAGTATCCTCAACATCAAGCTGAGCAATTCTACTTTTGTACAATTCCATATAAAACCATTTTTGGGCTTCTAAAATATCTATTTGGTCTGATATATTTGTCCCATCTTCTAAAATAATTTCCTTTATTGTCTTATTGACATAATTTCTTTTTTCAAGATTTAAAAAGTACTTTGTGCTTTTTTCTCCAAATTTGTACCATCTAGCTTTGGATCTTAATATAACACCTATGTATTTTTTTCTATATTCCTCTTATTCTGCTTTCTTTTTTTCTAAATTTTCTAGAGTTTCCCCATCTATGTTATCCGACAGTCTCTTATGAATTTCTGTTATTTCCTGTTCAATTTTCTTTAATTTTTCCCATTTCTCTTTCATTTTCCTAATAGAATAACATATAGTTTCAGATCTTATTTTCATTTTCAAAATTTCAAAGAACATTTGAACATTAAAGGAAATAGAAACATGGAGTCCTCTTTATTTCCCCCTACATAATATTCATTTACAGTATCAGTTATACACTTTTTGACCAAATCAGTATATTTAATGTTCCTCAAAAGTTGGGCATTACCGTTTATACTCTCGTATAATCCCATACCAACTGCAAACTGCATAGACCCAGATCTGCTGTTGCATAATGCGCTGGCAGATCTGGGTCTATGCAGTTTGTAAGGACTAATCAGTAGAACAAACAACATAGACCCTGATCTGCCGTCGCGCATTATGCGATGGCAGATCAGGGTCTATGTTGTTTGCATTTGGATCCAGCTTATATGCAAGTATAGATGGTAAATTTCCAATATCCTTTTCCCCTTGGACACTTTGACAAAGCCACACTCAAAACAATAGCTGAATGATCAGTGTTATACCCTGGTAAGATACACGCATCAGTTGTATTTATATGAATATCATCAGATACAAGAAAATAATCTAATCTACTGTATTTCAAGGGAGATGTATGCCTCCAATACAATAAAAACTGCTGAGTACATGTACCAACATGTGGTTGTCTACAGTCTGTAAAGGTAAGATGTCATCAGAGGTCTCAAATTGAGAGTTCCCTTTTTGGGGTTCTGAAATGGCTGCATGTAGCCATGTTAAATGGCAAATTCAGGGGGGTTATGATGGCTGCAAGAACCTCAAGCTAGTGTAGATCTCTTTCAAGTGTTGGTGGTTTTTTTCTATGGATCACAATGTGATGGAGTGATTTAAATTGGAAAGATCAGTACGTGAATGTTTCTTCTTTGGATATATCTTCTCCAAACTTCTGAGGAATATGCAATCTAGAAGGAAAACCTTACTTTTGAATTATAAGGATAAACACTTGACAATATTTATATGATATGATATAGGACCTAATCTGCCAATTTAATATACTCCCCCACCCCCCATTGTATTTTTGTGTTGAGCTATATACATTCATTTACTTGGGTTATTAGTAGCCTAATCCACTCACTTCTGTTGAGGAAATAATTATATTAATTGCATTGCAACCCTGATATTAGCAACTAGAGTAATACTAAGAAAACAGTTCAGACCACCCTCAACTCAAGTTTGCAGGGTCAAAGGAAAGAAAGCACAAAACACCAAACCAGGTCAAGCACTAATTCCCAATCCAGTGCAACACAGGACTCGGGAGATTTAATTGTGTACAATGAGGAACAGAGTGTTTTTAGCCAGATTCAGAGGGACCTGTAAAAACATTAAACTGACTCTGAAAGGGGCCATTACAAATAAGCCTGCAACATTTACACATGTAAACAGCTTAGTTTAGTTTACTGCCTTTAATGTTTACAAAATCATTAACCATGTAAATGAACATAAATATGGCTGTCAGTGACACAGGAATTAACCATTCCAATTAATTTATATATTTCCACATGGTATGATTTTTCTGTTGCTTCAAAAGTATTGATGATTTTCACATCAAATTGTGCATCACTAGAAAAAAGCTAAAGCTGACGAGAATTGGTTGTACCACACATTACACAACATTATGCATCAGGTTGATTTACTGATCTTATTGACCAAAATTCTTTAAACTATTTACCTTTGAAAAACATGTTCATTAACAGAACATTTGAGTAAGATTTTTTTTAAACAGTTTTCTAAACCAATGCAGTTTCTTGTAGTCATTGTAGATCCTACAAAGTATCATGCAAGGATGTCCAGAGCAGTACATCCAGTTTCATTGATTTTTTCATTATGTACATATATGTGGCAGTATGAAAAAATCTCATGACGATCAAAAATTGTCAGATATATTCAACAAAGACGTGTCTTAAAAACTGAATCCAGTCACAAAAAGAGGTAAAAGACATACAGTATATGAAACAACCGCAAGTTGACCAGTATATAATGCACATTGTCAACGGTTTACATATAAAGAGTCATAAGCTGTAAGCCTACACTGTACTGTGCAGATGTGGAGAAAGGTTGAGTTTCTAATCATTTCGATTAAATGGCATTGTTTTTGTTATGGTTTATCATATACACGTTTTCAAATTTTGGTAAATATTGTAGTCTTAGTTACAAAAGATGATATTAATTTATTGGTAACAAGAGAGGAATTAGGTGGGGTGGTGTCTGAAAAAATGAAAACAGTTGAAAAGAGAATTGGAGCATGAAATAAAAATAGGATTACAGATTTTGAAGACAGACTAGAGGCACCAGATTTTAAAAATAAACAATTTTTTAAAAAATCTAGAAAATACAAAACTTAAAATATAAATTTGAAAGGAGCTCAATACCACAACACAATGGGGCAATGAAGCAATGCAGAAGAAAAATCACAATGAACAATATTCCAGGAAACACGGTGGAAATATTTGATATGCCTGAAATGCAGAATGAAAATCTAAGAACCAAAATTGCTCATGTTGTGAAAGAAGCTACAGGTAAAGACATGGACCAGAGACGTGCTTGCCATCCATAGAATTCCTGGCCCCACAGGTGTACCAAAGTGAATAATCATGAAATTCTGGGGCCAAAATAGCCCTTGTGAAGGACAAAAAGAAACTGAAAGAAAACTTTCAATACAAATGACTGATGTTACCAAACAAAACATGGGTCTCATTAACAGGCTTTCCAAACACTCTAAAATAGAATCTGCTGGGTACTTTAGTTGCTGGGTCTATGCCAAAACAAAAGCAGGGAGAAGGCTTAGATTGGTCTTTTTTGATGACGATATGACGATTAATTCAGGATAAAAATCATAAAATCTTATGTTTTTGTATGGAATATCCTTTTCACTTTCAATTGGGTTAGAACACCATGGTATGTGTCCATTATTGCATACATTTGTGAGGATGATGCTGAGATTTGTATAGACCTTTCTACACTTAAACTATTGGAAAATAACTTTTCACAATTAGAAATATTATGATACTTCTATGGTATCAAAATAATTATGAAAGTTGCCAGTTTGATAAAACAAATAACTAATCCAGTAAATAACTTACAATGTAGTAACCAAACATTCTTACAGGTTTTCTATTTTCAAAATAATCTTTCATGTTTTGTATGCATATATATGTGTATATGTATGTTTTTCCTTTTTTTGTTGATTTTGTACTTCATTCATTTAGTTTATAATTTTACTTGGTTGTGCTCTTGTTTTTTAAGCTGTTATTTGTCTGTAGTTATGGGTAAAAAGTAGACGAGAATATTCCATATATAAAGTGTTTTAACAGCTATTCCTTGTGCAAGTTCAAGTTAGGGTCCTCATTATCCCTGATTTTCTTAACCTATCTTGGTGATTGCACCCTGTAACTGGATAATACTAGTATTATTACTGAGTATTTGACTGCTTTGCACCCTGTAACTGGATAATACTAGTAGTATTACTGAGTATTTGACTGCTTTGCACCCTGTAACTGGATAATACTAGTAGTATTACTGAGTATTTGACTGCTTTGCACCCTGTAACTGGATAATACAAGTAGTATTACTGAGTATTTGACTGCTTTGCACCCTGTAACTGGATAATACTAGTAGTATTACTGAGTATTTGACTGCTTTGCACCCTGTAACTGGATAATACTAGTATTATTACTGAGTATTTGACTGCTTTGCACCCTGTAACTGGATAATACTAGTAGTATTACTGAGTATTTGACTGCTTTGCACCCTGTAACTGGATAATACTAGTAGTATTACTGAGTATTTGACTGCTTTGCACCCTGTAACTGGATAATACAAGTAGTATTACTGAGTATTTGACTGCTTTGCACCCTGTAACTGGATAATACAAGTAGTATTACTGAGTATTTGACTGCTTTGCACCCTGTAACTGGATAATACAAGTAGTATTACTGAGTATTTTACTGCTTTGATTTCTTTATATTATTCAACCTACTTAGCTGCAATTAGTTTGATAGTTGTAACAGTAAAACAGCTTAATCTTCAGGAGCACAGTTCAGCTATAGGGAATAACCAGTAATTACAAGGGTCATTTATTCAGTTACTCTGGCTATTTATTCAGTTACTCAGGCTATTTACTGCTTGAAAGAGCAATGCTTAATGTATAGTATAGCAACAGTTAACAATTAGCTATATATTGTCTCTAATAGACAGCAATATTAGAGATGATGATGATGATGACAATAATAATAGCTAATTATTAATGTTGTTGTTGTCATCATTATTCTTATTGTTACTATTGTTATTACTATAAAAAGAATAATTCATACAGGCATGGACAAATTTCTACTTCAAACTGGTCAATAAAATATTAAGATTATTACTTCTTAGAGGAATATCCAAGAACAATCTTCTAATCCCCAATATTTGTGTGTGTACATGTATGCATTTGCTTATCACAGATTATGGTTTTTACAAAGCATACTAACATTGTTTTATAGTAGTTGGTAATTATTTTTCTTTCCAACACTCAAGTGTAAGGTATGCATATGATACTTCATATGGGGATTTTCATCACCCACATGGTCATGGAAGACTGTTACACTACTATAGTTTTTAATTTGTTTGATTGTGTATATATGAGTGTGTTTGAACTTGCATGTTTATATCGTGTGTCACAGTTGATTAAAGTGTACTAAAATAATTTTGTCATTTCACATTACACTTGTGTTGAAATTCTAGATGTAATATTAAATTATCAATAATTAAATTAAATGTTATTATTGAATGTAAGGGTCTGTACAGTTCCAGTTTAAAAAAGAGAGATATCTTCTGCTGGATTAAACAAAAAAGTAAATTCATTATATGTTTACAAGAAACACACAGTACTGCTGAGATTGAAAAATATTGGGAGGCAGAATGGGGTTTATGGTGTGTTTTTTCATAAATCTAGAAATAGCACTGGTGTTGCCATTCTTTTTAAAATTAATTTAAAAAATTTCATCCAAAGAATAAGACGTGATGGTAGATACATTGTATTAGATGTACTGAATGACGGTAATAGAATAAACATGGTCAATTTATATCATCACAATAATGGTAATCCCAACTTCTTTAAGAAGCTAGGTCAAGATATTATTAGTTTTGATACTAGTAATTCATCTATTATCATTTGTGGTGACTGGAATGTTGTTCAGGACATGGAACTTGATAGATATAATATTATTCATGATGGAAATCCCATGGCCTGAATAGCAGTCCAGGATTTCAGGAATGAACTATATTTACTAGATCCTTGGAGTGAAGTCAATCCAGATGTTAGATTATTTACATGGAGACAGCCCAGTCCTATAAAACAAAGCAGATTAGATTATTTCCTGATCTCTGAGGACATGTTTTCAAATTTCACAGATTCAGCTATTGTTCCAGGGTACAAAACAGATCATTCTGCTATAACTTGAACCATATCATTTTCTACACTACCTAGAGGTCATAGTTATTGGAAATTCAATGCAAAACTGTTAAGACAACAGGAATACACTAACTCAATTAAAAAATGTATTTTAAACACAGTTGAAGAGTACTATCTTGAGGGCGATAAAATTGATTGACTACAAGTAAAGCTAATTTTTAATGATCAGCTCTTTTTGGAAATTCTTAAAATGAAAATTAGAACTGAAACAATTGAATATTCATATGGAAAGGCAAAACAAGAAAAACAACATGCTAAAATAATTGAAGCTGAAATTTTATGCTTAAACAAAAATAACTTAAATGATACAGAGATTACAGCAAAAATCACTTCAATGATACAGAGATTACAGCAAAAATCACTTCAATGATACAGAATTACAGCAAAAATCACTAATAAACAAACCGAACTGGAACAAATAAGAAAAAACATATAGAAGGAGTATTGTTAAGATCAAAAGCAAGAAGGTATGAATTTGGTGAAAACAATTCAAAATACTTTCTTAACCTGGAAAAGAGGAATTACACTAACAAAATAATGAAGGAATTACTTTTGGATGATGGGAAAAAGTTAACAGATCAAAATGAAATACAGAATCAACAAAAAGATTTTGATGAAAAACTTTATCAAAGTAAAACTCAAGTGATCTACAAACAAATGAACACTTCTTCATGCAAGATAAAAGAACTTAAAATTGCTGAGAAAAACTCTTGTGAGGGTAACATGGCCTTTTTTGAGTGTGGTTTAACACTGAAAAACATGAAAAATGAAACCAGTTCTGGTTTACTGTTGAATATTATAAGTTCTTTTGGAAAGATTTGGGTGGATTTATATATAGATCTCTAACTTTTGGATTTGAAAACAAAACTTTGTCTGCTTTTCAGTCTTGGGGGAAATTATCACAAGTATTCCAAAAGAAGATAAAGATAGAAGATTTATTTTAAAAAATTGGAGACCAATTTCATTACTAAATGGGGACTACAAAATTGCTTCAGCTTCAGTAGCAAACAGGCTTAAGAAGGTACTTTCCTCTAGTATAAGTGATGCTCAGAAAAGTTTTATGAAAGGGAGATTTATTGGTGAAAACTTTAGAAGTTTATATGATTTTATGAACTATCTCGATGAAACAAATCAGTCTGCGCTCCTCTTTTGACTCTGTTAAATGGAACTCTTTGTAAAAATGCTCTGAACTCTTAATTTTGGTGATTCTATTTGTCAGTGGTTCAGAATATTTTGCAATATGTTCAAAAGCAGTGTCATCAACAGTGGTTACTTTTCTCAGTTCTTTCAGTTTTAGAGAGGGTGTCATCAAGGAGACCTATTAGCTCCCTACTTATTTTTCATAGGAATATAACTTCTGTCCATTGAACTCAAGAAGAACCGAAATATTACTGGTATTTTCTATCATGAGAGAGAATTTAAACTGGGTCAGTATGCTGATGATGCCTTCTTATTATTGGATGGCTCTCCACAGTCCTTTAGACAACCATCAGAACTCTTAAGGATTTTGCATCTGTCTATGGTTTTCATTGTAATTTATCAAAGCCTGGATAGGAAGAAACACATTTTCAGAAGAAAAAATATGACCAAACATTTAAATAATTTGGTCTACTAATTCCTTTTTACTTTTAGTAATAGAGTTTGCTTTGAACTTAGATGATATGTTAATTTATGCAAATAAAGTTACAAGAAGCCAGAAAAACTTCTGGGTTGTTGGATAAAGATAGGTCTGTCCCTTATTGGAAAAATAACTTTGAATAAATCATTGATTTTGCCAAAATGTATTAATTTATTCTCAACATTGCCTAATCTCTATTATATATAGAAAATGAATTGAACAAAATATATTTTAAATCTATTTAGAGTGGTAAAACAGAAAGGGTAGAAAGATGGTGGCATAGACATGGTTCATGTTCATTCTTTTATTCAATACATGATGATCTCTTGGATTAAGTGCCTTATTGCAAATGAAGGACTTTGGCAGAATATGGTTAACAAACTAATTTCAGGAAAATCTGGAGGCATCAAGATATTAAAATTAGGGCAGACAAAATTTAACAGAGATTAGTAAATGTATTAGTAATAAATTTTGAAAAGATGTTGTTCATGCCTTAGCAACATGGAAAAAGGATCCCTCATCAGTCAAAGAATACTTGTCACAGGATATTCTGAATTTTGTTGATATTAATAACTTTCATTCCAATACAAAATGGTTTTAAAATGGAATAAAATGTATCAAACATCTCTTTAATAGTCAAGGATAGTTTTTAAATTTTGAAGTACTACACAAATATGCTCACACTAATAATTACATTGAATATTTCTCAATTATTTCACAAATTTTTGGTCGCTGGATAAAGAAAGATTAAAAATGATATTGACAAGGGAAACACTCTTACAAATGTAAATTCAGACAAAATTATGCTTTTAGCAAATAAAAATCTAAAATTTGTATTTAAAGATTTGGTAAATAATAAATAAAACTTATGGAAAACACAAGGCTTGGTCCAGACAAATAAGGTGCCAGATAAGTGATAAAAATGCGAGCATCTCTAATCTTGGCTAAGAAGTGCATAAAAAAAATAACTTTTAATTGCCTTTCAGTTTAAGTTCATGCACAGAATTATTGTAACAAATTGGTTTTAGAAAAAAATAAATTTCATTGATGATGTCACCTGTACTTTTTGTAAAGGTGAAGTTGAAAGTATGGAACACTTATTTTATGATTGTACAGTTATTGAAGATTCTTGGAAATTCTTTATTGTATGTATTAGGAATTATGTAGCAAATATTATGATTTCCAAAAGTGATGCCTTTCTTAGAAATGACATGTTTGGTGATCTGTTCGATTTTTTATTCTGATTGCAAAATATAAAATTTACAGGTCATGCTGTGCTTCAAAAAGAAAAACAAATTTTACAAGTTAATAATGGAGTTTTATACTAAAAAACAATGGAAAAATATTTAGCAAAGTTGTATAATGCAATGTTTACATTCGAAAAAAAGTGAACCCTTTTTAAAACTTTAACAGCTTTAAGAATACGATAGCTAAACATATACCTACTATTGTGTAATTTTATGTATCATTTTACTACTATTGTGTAATTTTATGTATCATTTTACTACTATTGTGTAATTTTATGTATCATTTTACTACTATTGTGTAATTTTATGTATCATTTTACTGCTATTGTGTAATTTTATGTATCATTTTACTACTATTGTGTAATTTAATGTATCATTTAACTATTGTGTAATTTTATGTATCATTTTACTACTATTGTGTAATTTTATGTATCATTTTACTATTGTGTAATTTTATGTATCATGTACCTATTCTTGTATAATTTTGTATCATTTTACTACTATTGTGTAATTGTATGTATCATTTTACTTTTGTGTAATTTTATGTATCATGTACCTACTCTTGTGTAATTTTATGTATCATGTACCTACTTTTGTGTAATTTTATGTATCATTTTGCTACTATTGTGTAATTTTATGTATCATTTTACTACTGTTGTGTAATTTTATGTATCATGTACCTACTCTTGTGTAATTTTATGTATCATTTTCCTACTATTGAGTGTACTTCTATGTATCATATACATACTATTGTGTAATTTTATGTATCATTTTCCTACTATTGTTTAATTTTATATATCATGTACCTACTATTAAGTGTGTAATTGTATGTATTATTTTCCTACTATTGTTTAATTTTATATATCATAGATGTAAGGGTGCAAATTTCTGTCAATGAATTTCTGTAGAGCACATTAGTTTGGCAGATAACAATTAATTAGATTTATGAGGAAAGATAGTGTATTAAATCACTAAACTGTGATGGCTTTAATGTGGGGTGATATTGATTCATAATTAAGCATTTGTTTGTATATGGTCGGACAGAAGGTTAATTTGAGGTCTAGGTATCGAAAATGTGAAAGTTGAGAGGATACAGAGACAATTTGTAAAGCCAGGAAGTAGTGTAATCTTTTGAAATTTTCCAGAATCGGTTATATAAATAGCGCGCAAAATCAAGAGAGTTGCACTAACTATGATGGGCGAGTATTTATAAAAGGCGGTAGATATGTTTGATCCTGATTTGCTACGCTAAATAAGAGGTGTGTTTCCCAGACGAAATTTCATGTTAAAAATATTCCACATCGCAAAATATAATCAGTCCAAGTTCCTGCGAAAGGCCAGAAAAATCTGGACTCAGAGCAGAATAAGGCGAAATTATCTCGTTTAAACAATTGTTCAAGGGACAGGTGTCTGGAAGTTGAGGGACACAATTCTGGCAGCAAAAGCGAGCAAGTCTCAAAAAGCACAAGGTATTTGCATCAATCTCATGCTATTCATTGATATCAATATAATTATTTGTTTGAATTTATTTGTTTAAATTCGTGCAACAATTTTCTTTACACGAGTTTGACGAATTGTTTGAATTTGTTGTCTTGATTTTTATAGGAATCATGCATTCTAAGAATTTCATACATTACTTTATGAGTTGTGAGAATCTGTGTGAATTTACCTGTCTTAGATGATTTCATGTATGCTAAAGAGTTGAGTGAGTATTCACTGCCACTAATGTAGTTAAGATATGAAGGGAATTTCATTGATTCGTTTGTATAATTAAGACGTGAACTGAAACTGTTACGTCTCGTGTGATGTTAGAGTGAGTTAGTGATGAAATAGCCGTTAGAAAGTGCATTAATCTTTTGAAACTAGGTTTGTTTATCGTCTGTCAGGTTTGGCCAGACCAGATATCCTTTGGTATTTGTTTGAATTCCGATAGGACGATATCTGATGTAACGTGAGTGGGGTAATGTTCTACTCCCCAGATGGAAATCTGACGAAGTATTTAGGTTGCCTCTTGTTTATTTTAAAGGGGAAAATAGCTCCACCTATCTACCTACTTACAAACCCAACCATGGATGCACGTATAAGTATCAACCTAGAGGGCAGAGAGAAGAGGCATCCCACATAAAGTTTGAGGACCGAAAGAGGCTGGATAAGACAGAGAGAGAAGCAAAAAGGGAGAACATCAACCTTGACCTGTCAGCAATGTTGAATAGGGAGTGATCAGCAATAAAAGGTTATACAGGCATACTGGGCAATTGATTCATTTGTTCACTCGATTCCATGATGAACTAAGTCTATTGATTTAAACAGATCGGCTAATTGAAATTCGGTAAATGATTTCAAAAAGAAGCATGTCTTTCTAATGTTATTTATTATTTCAATGTGTTTTATGTAATTGATTAAATTGTCATATTTCATGTACGGGGGCTCATGTTATTCTGTTCTATATATCTGCTCAGATTTCTATTTATCCCATCTATAAAATTTTCATATTTTTTTATATTATTTACTCAATCCAGGCAATAACACAGAGGTCGATCATCCTCTAGATAACGATAACCAACCAAATCGTATACCTGTTACAAGAGGTGCATAACAATGTACCTACTATTAAGTGTGTAATTTTATGTATCATTTTCCTACTATTGAGTGTGTAATTGTATGTATCATTTTCCAATCTGAGTAACACCCTGTTTTTCTTGATGCATGTTAAGACTAATTTATATTCTTCCTTTGTGTCTGTGTGTGTGAGAGCTTGAGCTTGAGCTTGTACAAGATATTATTTGTATTGATATATTTATATTAATCAATATAGACTGTGTGAATGAAGAATCAGGACTCAACAATTATGCATAACTCCCTGAACACCCTGTGTCAACATTTATGCATAACTCCCTGAACACCCTGTGTCAACAATTATGCACAACTCCCTGAACACCCTGTGTCAATGATTATGCATAACTCCCGTAACACCCTGTGTCAACAATTATGCAAAACTCCCTGTCAACAATTATGCAGAACTCCCTGAACACACTGTCAGGGTTTGTTAAAGGGAACACCCTGTCAGGGTTTGTTAAAGGGAAATTGTAAAATCTTGACAGTCAAGTTTCAATAATCAAAAACAAAAGTTCAAATGGCAAAGGCAGTAGTGGAACAAATTGTTCCTCATGATTAGGGTGAATTTATTTTATAAAATAATGGAGGTATATTTGGTAAAGAAATTATGGAGTCTTTGAGTATAAAAATTGCAGTTTTAGGCAAAATGTTAACTTCCAGAATGAATTTAGTGCCAATTTATAACTTATTTAAGAATAAAAGCCACCTGTCCTCATCTTTTAATTTAATCCATCTAATATTTTATTATTATTTTTTATGCTTGATTTTAATAAGAAATTAGCAGATTTTCGTATTAAAATTAACTTTTATACACCTTTTGTGTTGGCTACAAATGTTTGACACCTTTGCTTGTGAAGTAAAGTTTATTTTCACATAGTTGGTACACTTTACATACAGTGTTTGAGGTTTAATATTTTTTATATGTCAACACATTAACACATCACTTTTTGTGAATCTGATTGGTCCAAATAAGCCAGTGAAATTCTTGTGAAGTATTGTCATTATTGATTGACTGTGACTGGGGGAATTTTCCTTGCCCTGCCTTCTGGAATCTTTTTTCTTTACTATTACTATCAACAATATGGCTGCTGTCTTTCCGATCTGTAGCCCAAAAGACATTGGGAAAAATCAAGTGACCATCACAAAAACGCACAGTAGTGGTTACATATGTTGGAATATGGCCAATTTACCCTACGTAGAATTCTCCAAATACCAAACTAAAATTAGAACATAAGTACATTGCTGCTGCCATGCAGTATGGATCTTGCACCCCACCCCAGGGCAAGCATGGTTTAAATGTCAACCTATGGGAGTAAATAAACTCACCTCTTTTATGAAAAGAATGTCAACAAATGCTGGTCCCCCAAATGACAAGAAGTTATCTGACAGCATTCTTCCAAATAAAATGGGACTATTTTTTCATGTGCAACAATTGAAAGGTGCAGTGTTTGAGCCAGAATTAATTGAAATGCCAAAAATCATGTTCTCCTTTCTATCTAAACTCTTTCCACTAAAATAAAACTTTGTGATAAACAGAATTTAGCTTACAAAAACTGAAAATTATTCAACTTGTTCCATAAATTCAATATTAAGTCATTACCCATTTGAGATTAACTAAATATGTGCATGCATCCACCATAATATCAAAAGTAGGTCACTGTGACCTTTATATGTTAGAGTAACTATTTACACCCTTTACGTTTAGGTCAGTTTTTTCGCACTGTTGCTGGTTGCCATGAAACTCAATAAGTGCAAACCTCTTGAAGTACTACAGAACCATACCAAATATAGGTTACTTTGACCAGTATCTACTACCTGGCTTGTCATCATAGTCAAAGTGTAATGATAAAAAACAAACCTCTTTTGTCTGCATGAATATTTACAGTTGAGCTTTGTCATCTTCAGACAGTTCCATTTCTTGTCAAACGAGTTGCTCAAAGGAACTGATGCTCTACTGGCCAAAAAGAATGTCCAGGAAACCATGATAAGACCGTTTCTTCTTTCTAACTGCTGAGTACTGGAAAACCAGCTCTGATGTTCTTGATAACTCCAAAATAACCAAATTTGGTAACAAAACTATTTTATTATGTCTGAGTCAACCATGTTCACAAGATAACTGTTAAGTGCAGTATACAAATCTTTATCATGGCCTTTAACCTTGAACCTGTTAACATAGATAGAAGAACATTGGACTTGTCTCAGACAATTTCGAGATATAACGATATGCTAAGTTTGGTTAAATCTATAATATTTTTTTAAGAAAACAAAAGTTATTGAAGTGCTGTTAAAGGCGTTCTTTCGATATTCATTCATGCTTGTTTTTGTTATCATCCTTACAAGCCAATACAGCTACAAAAAACAAACAAGTCAAGACCATTGACCTTAAAATCATTGTCCAAGTGCTGCTATCAATTTGTTAATTGAATGCAACTAAATACAAAATATGGTCAAAATTACCTAGTATATGTGCAGGTCACTGTGTTCACAAGTTTTATGTATGGCAAACCAGTATCTTGGACTTAACTCCAAGGTCAGTTAGGCTTAGTTGTCAAAACTCCTTCACAAAAGTGCAGATATGTTTGTGGTCAGATTTGCACTATTGATTCCATGTCAATTAAAAATTGCAAGAAATGTTTTAATAAAGAAACCCTTGTCAATGCCACCATTCATGCAAGTGGAGTAATGGTAAGGTTTTCAAGATGGCCATGGTGACATGTTGGAGGTCAGCTGAACACCATTTTCATTAGAACTGGCTACATATTGCTATAATGCGTTAATGAAACTTCATGTCAATACAACAGTCCTTTCAGGAGAAGCATCCATATCAAAATCTGCAGGATGGTCATCAAGGCAGCCATTTTGGAGGTTGTGTCAGCCTCATTTTAATACTGGAACAACTACATATCGTCAGAAAGTTGTTTTTTGGCAAGGTCATACTGGCACCATTTTCATTTAGGCAAGGAGGTCATACTGGCACCATTTTCATTTTGGCAAGGAGGTCATACTGGCACCATTTTCATTTAGGCAAGGAGGTCATACTGGCACCATTTTCATTTAGGACCAACTACAAATAGTAAGGAGCGTTTTAGTGAAAATGACATGTCAATATGACCATCCCTTAAAGAGGACTGGTGATAAGATTTTCAAGATGGCCATCAAGTTGGAGATCTGATCAGCAGCATTTTTATTAAGGACCAACTAGATATCATAAGAAATCTTGTAGTGAAAACCCCTTGTCCATATGACAAGAAGCAGCAGCTATGACAAAATTTTCAAGATAGTATGGCAGTCATAATGGAGGTCTGACTGGCACCATACTGATTTATAACCAACTAGATATCACAAAAAGTCTTTTAGGAAAAACCCCATCTTGCTACAACCATGCATTATTGGATTAGCTACAGATTTTCAAGATGGCCACCATAGTGGCCATAATGAATGTCAGATCAGCACCTTTTTCATGTAGGACCAACTAGACATCATACAGTTATCCGTTTAGAAGTAGCCATAACACGATTTTCAAGCTGGCCACCATGCCAGTTATACTGTATGTCAAATCTGCATCATTTTCACTTAGTACCAACCAGAGATGATAAGAAGTCTTTTGGTCAAATTTGATAGGAATATTCCTTTAGCAGCAGGTAGAGAACATCCCAGCAACAAAACCTTTAAAGTTTTCACATACAAATCTAATGCAGCATCAAATATGGCTCCCATTAATACAAATTGCAAAAACTCTTAAATAACGTCTGATAAACTGCTTTACAATAGTCAAATTTGATCTTAGAAAATGGTACTTGTGATGATCATCTAACATTTAATATAGTCTCTGTTACATAATAGAAACAATCACAGTTCTTTTCCACAGTGCTGGATAATTTTCACTAAATTTGATAGGGAACATAATTTTGCCTAGGGTCTGAATGGTAAGTGACCTCCAGCACACATGGGCCTAATTGGTCATAATTGGTATGGTCTTAAAACTATTATTACTGTATTTGTGTTTGCTATTAACCAATTAACTGTTCATACATCTGATTGTGAAGGATGGATAATAAAGACTGAACTGATGTGAACAGGATTTATTCAAATAAACATCACAAAGATTATAATAAAGTAACTATTTCGCAAAATATGTATTTCATCTTAAATCTGAAATTTGCATGCTGGATTATAATTGAATCTTGTTAATTAACCTTTCAAAATTATGTCTTTTAAGAAGGTTCTCTTTTGTAAAGTCAATGTTTACTGTGCAGCTCACAATAACTTATTATATTATGATGTCTCTTGTTACCAAAGTGTAATGCAACCCTATGAACTATGGGAGAAACTGGATATAAAATAATGTGTCTTGTATTAAAAAATGAAAGGGGAAAATGCTTATACAAATGTAATAATCACAATAACAGTCTGGTGAAAGAAAATGATTAAATGAAAAGTATACGAGATCTTGGGAAATCATTAACCATTTATGACCTGACAAAATCA
Organism: Margaritifera margaritifera; assembly: GCA_029931535.1. Lineage (NCBI taxonomy): Eukaryota > Metazoa > Mollusca > Bivalvia > Unionida > Margaritiferidae > Margaritifera > Margaritifera margaritifera. Next base: position 751,932 of record JAQPZY010001421.1, on the reverse strand, counting down.
GCTGTGACCCAATGTAAATCACCTGTGAAAGATTTCTGTTGGGAAAAAAACAATATGATCTCCATGTCATACTGAAACACGAGTACCTTGAATGGTACATTATATGCTTACCCCATGTTTAATAGTCTTCTATGAAGATAACTGACATTTTTGCACAGAAAGTATTTTTCTTCTTTCAGAGTGACCTAGACCTTTGACAATGAAATCAATAGGATTCTTCCTTACTCCAAGTGCAAGCCATCCACAAAGCTTGGGCAAGGTCTATGATATAGAACTATGTTATTGCGTGGAAACCATTTTTCTTGTTGGTACCTTGACCTTCGACCCCAACATGCAAATTTGATGAATTTTAAAATACTCTTTCAGTGTTATTTTTATGGAGAGTTGGTGATAGGTATTTCTTTCTATACTTTTCCATGTAATGATCCTTACTTGGGGATAGATATTAAACAAAGAATAGCACAAGCAAATGCACATCAACCTATACATTTTTAAGTGATTCTGGAATGTTTGGACCCGTAGCTATATTGAAATATGAATTTTTGTTACAAAATTAACTACTCCAACACCTCACAAGTGATCATCCTTATGTGCCCCCCCCCCCCCCTCTCCAACAGTTTTGTCTTCCCAAGTAGGAAGTTTGGGAAGTTGTTGCATCATCCATATGATTACCTAAATGCTTCTAATCATTTTGAATAATGACAAGCTCACACTAGAGGTCCTTTTCAAAACTCATCATTTGTACATGTACTTTGGTAAGTGCAGAATCACTGTTTGAAGAGTACAATGTTGTTGGACAAGTTCTGAATCTTTCTGAAGGCAATGGTAGAGGGATGACGACATTATGGATCATGTTGAAGGTGGCGACTTTAAAAAACGGAAGGGACATCATGGAAGTGCACAGAGTATCTATGGAAGAATTTGGATAGTTTGACATATTAAACTTGACCTGCTTCTTTACATCAGCTGATGAAGGAACTGCCATGAAAATGCAAACCCTTAAGCAGTCTGCCTGTCTTCAATTAACCTGGAAATCATAATGACCTATATTCTGCTACACTGTCAAACTAGTTTAAACGAGTTACTAATGCAGAACCTACAAAATATTGCCTTACCTAAATATGTCTGAGTGAATGCCGACATCATCAGTTCTTTTTGTGCACTCTTTGTTTTGTGCAATAATATATTTTTCCCCTTTTTCATATAGAAATTCAATCAATGCTCAACATCCATTTCCTTTCATTTGTCAGATTGTATTCTGAAACAACCCTCCACACATATGGAAAGAAACTGAAGACAAATTAATGGATGTCACTAGTCAATATATGACACTTGCTTACATCCTACTGTCAAATACCAGCTAGCTGTGAGGTACCTTAAATCAGAAGGGGGGGGGGGGGGGGGGGGAGGGGGATCAAAGATGAAAACTGCCATCATACAATAATAAAAATGGGGTCTCCTCTGAAGACCTCAGTTCCATTCGTTAACTCTTGAGGTCAAGTCTAGACAAAATTGTACCAACAAATCTAAATCAGAAAAGAAGTAATATTTTGTCTTAATTTGCAGAAAAAGTATGAAAATTATGAAACTTATCTGTATAAAATGACTAAAAAAAAGTTTAAAAAGTATCATTTTAGTATAAATGTTTATCTTGTGTATGGTTTAGCAGAGGCCAAGCCATGCCCATCCATTTTGCTAAAAAGTTTGAAACATTTTAAAGAGCTTTGCCACACACTAATAATGCTATGAATAAACAATTTAGTTATTTCTACAACTCGAGTTTTGGAGAATAAATGTGAAAATCGATCCACAAGTTGTCTACATATCAATACTATTATTAAATGTACAAAATTTAATTGTGGCATGTTGAGGCATTTATGTGTACTTGTGCAGAAATTGTTTCAGGACAGATGGCTGGATGAACACATGTAGACTGGTATCAGATCGTTGCACTAGAAGGTATGCTAGACTTCATAAAGCAACTGTTCAGTCAAACGATACATTCATGATTACCAAAATAGCTCCCAATTTTATAATTAATTAATATTAACCGCTATAGAAAAGTATTTACAAGAAGAATTTGAGGACTCCTAGATGGTGGTCATTTTTTTAATATACAACCTGCTTGAATGTTTATCATGGCTTTGCATATGTACAAAAAGAACAGTAGTAATCGGAAATAAATGGAAAATGGATGACAAATAACAGGCAAAAATGACTTTTCTGTTTTTTGGGATGTTACAGCTGAAAGTTGTTGATAACAAATTTACTGTCAAGAAAAAGAGAAAGATGAGATCAAAAATCAAAAGTCATATGAATTCTTTTATTGCCTTAAAATTTGCTGCATGCTAAACACTGCGAAAGGTTTTCATCAATAGTATTGATTTTTCTTTGTATTTCACACCATAGAAGAATATGATATATGAAAACTTTTGATAAAATGTGTGTGTGTGGGGGGGGGGGGGGGGAAGATGTTGGGAACAATTTGGAATTGGTTATCTTAAAGTGCAGACTTCTATTCCCAAAAGAAATGCATTTGATGTATTATGTACAGATGAAATATGACATACTCGCATGAGGATAAATGTTGTCTTGTCATGCCTTGTAAATACAGTGGTCCCCTCTTAAACGGGCCCCCGCTTTTTATGGCCGGAATCCCATGGCACCGACGAGTTTGTGTATCAAAACTACCTTTCAAGGACGACCACCCCTCTAACGTGGTCAGCAGCCAGCATGTTAGTGCAAAAACCGTCAAATTTACCCCTCGTGAGTGGCCACATATTGGTTGTTTACAAACAGAAATCTCACTAATATTTCTTGATTTCTCAACTCAACACATTGACATTTGTTCCAACATGCCGATAAAGTAACTTTAATTCACACAAAGAGGTAAGTAATCTGATTATCCTTACTGCTGTGTGTTCCTTAGAAGTTAGGTTTTGTCACTTTGATAATTACTGGCTATTATTACCACCGATAATTATCAAGATGACAAAAGCTAACTGCTGAGAAGCACATCATTGTTCAGCTCAAGTCAGTGTGACATTTGGTTGCCGGATAGTAAAATGTTATGTTAGCTTTTGTGGCTTCCCTCGCTTAGACTATGAACTAGTGGGTACCAGAGGGAGGGAAGAAAAAAGTTGATCATGTGACAAGCTCACTTCCTTTGTAAACACTGAGCATCTTGTGAGATAACTACAAATTGCCAATGAAGGAACAAGTTGTTGCAAAAAGTGCAAAATATCGTCAGACATTCTCAGTTTACAACGAAAAGTGAAAGCAATTCAACTAAACAGAAAGAGGGAGAGTCCTTTGATCACTACTGAGAAATTTGATGTCAGACAGATTCATATAAACATCATCAATATACATTTAACTGCATTGAGTGGGAAAATGGAATCAATGGGCATACAGGGATAGTTACAGCCCAGATTTGACTGAAAATGTGGTTTTGCACCACGATTGATTTAGAATTTTAAAAAAATAACATTGATATAGTTTTATCACATTAAGTCCACAACCTGATAATATTCCTGTGATTTTTAAATGAAAATATTAAATATATAAAAATTAGTTATGCCTTTCATACTTTATATGTAGTTATTACTCACATCTGTGTGATCCCCCTCTGGAAAGGCCACTTTCCTACTGCAGAAGGGGTGGCCTTATAAGAGGGTGACCACTGTATGCTCAGATTGTATTTATACACAACAATGGACAAAAATACATGAATACTATTTATTATGTGGAACTTCCATACCTATGATGTAGGTAAATGCCCTCTTAAATGACATGCCATTCCCAAGTGAATTATGGTCCAGTCTGTTTAATTCTATACCTATTTATCATCTGAATACAAATATATAACGGGAACAATTTATTACAGGTAAGTCAAAAAATGAAAACTTTATCTGACAATTCTGTTCATTCATTGGAAAGAACTGTTTTGCACTGGATTGACAAGATGGAAAAATGGTTAGGTTCACAAGACATGCGTGCTACTAAATACCGAGAAACTACAAAAAAAGGTCATTCAAATTTAACACACATTTTTGCCAAATTTGAAAAGCAACTCCAAGCATAGTGAATCATCTGCAATAAATATTTCTAATCCATGGAGACAAATTTGGACTTTTTCATTTACTACAGCAAACAATGTCACCCTTCAGCAAATCGCTAAATGTTTCAAATATTTGAAATTTTGTATCTAGCTTGCCACTGGGATGGAGAATATGCAGTGGTGGGAAGAAAAACTTTCTTCATCATCAGAAACAACCACTGTACCAGTATTATTACTGAAAAACTTGGATATGGAGACTTTCAGGCCAATCAATCTTGCCATATTTCACCATCTTCCTCATCCTTAACTCTTTGAAACATAAGGCTTGGATAAAAAATGAAAAATGACATTTGTACCATGTTAAAAAAATTATAATCTTAACCACAGATTAGATAAACATGCATCAATACATCACTGTCCATGTCACCAGTGTGACATTACAATGTGATGTAATGAATTAGTGTTTTCATTAGTCTAACTTAAGAAACAATAAGAATATACTAGGCGAGAAATGTGATAAATGACCAACATTTCTTTGTGATAGGGTAATCCCACCTCTCAGAACTGACATTTTGTTTGAATGCTTACAAACTTTATCCCTACAGTATGAATTTCTCTATCTCCGTACTTTTTATTCATCTATCTACAAAACATGTATTTCTAAAAGCGAGATATATTTATCACAAATATAATAACCAGGTCCAGCTTTCAAAAAAATCTCAACTTTGAGCAAAAATCTCTACTCAAATTCTGAATGCTGATTATTTGCTAACTATTATAGGATGCTTGCATTCAAACTGTTTAAAAACAAGCTGGTAATTCTGGGTCTGACCAGTCATGACTTTGTAAAAATATTACAGAGGGATACAGGTTAAACTGCATGTTAAAGTTGGATACAGGTGTAGTACCAATAAGCCACACAGGAACAAATGTGAAGCAACTCAGTCAAGGTATTAGTTTGTTTTTTTTCAAGTCTTTTTTTCTCCTTTTAGTCACAGTGACCTTGACCTTTGGACTACAAAATCAATATGCTTCTTTCTTGTCCAAATGTATGTCATCCACAAACTTTGGTGAAGGTGCATGGTTGATAACTGAAATTTATGTTCAGAAACTATTTTACTTCTTTCTGTCACAGTGCAATCGACCTTTGATCTAAAAATCAATAGGTTTCTTTCTTACTCAAAGTGTAAGCCATCCAAAAAGTTTGGTCTGTGTTGTAGAACTAATGTGCATAAACCATTTTTTTTCAGTCTGAGTGACCTTGATCTTTGACCCCAATATCAAAAGGGTTTTCCATAAGCACATGCAAAGCATCCACAAAGTTACATAACTGTACATGGTGGAGCACTCAAGTTATTGTGCACAAACAATTTTTTCTTCATAAGTCAGTGACCTTAACCTTTGACCTTCTGACCCTGAAATCGATAGGGTTCTTATCTCATGCGCAAGCCATCTACAATGTTATCAGTAGATGGTGAAAAATTCTAGTTATTGTGCAGAAACCATGTCCTCTTTCCATCAGTGACCTTGACAATTGACCTTTAAACCCAAAATTAATAGGGTTTTTGCTTACCTCAAGTACAAGCCAAAGTTTGGTAACTGTTGATTGTGTACAACTTGAGTTATTGTGTGGAAAGTAAATTAGTAACAGAAGTATGAATGGATGTACAAACAGGAGTCAAAAAATATTTTATTCATAGCTTATTACATGGCTGAAATATGGACAACAACCAACCGACAACTTAATTTAATGTGAGAGTATCTGACCTTGAAAATGAACTTGCTCATATTTAAAACATGATTATGAAATTACTATATTGTGTATTTACATAAATATGAACTTTTTCATGGGAGATAAAAGAGAAATAAAACATTAAATGATTTTCAAAGGGACAGGAAGAAAAAATTTGATGGACACACAGGAATGGTTCAGGCACATAAAATCAACAATCACATGCCAACATCTTCAAGTGCTACTGATTTGGCTCTAACAATAATGCTGACACAAAAGTCTTTTACTGTTGTTATAAATAATATTTCTACTAAGGATATTAGATATTACAAACAAGAAAACAACAGTAGATTTCTACTAAATCTATTCATTCATAAACTCATAAACCTAACTGCAATGTTTCTCAGAAGATCATTGGTGTGCCTTTTATCAGAGGGAAGTAATTTTATTTAGTGCCACAGTCTGATACTATGTATAAATGTCATTTTATTTAGTGCCACAGTCTGATACTATGTATAAATGTCATTTTATTTAGTGCCACAGTCTGATACTATGTATAAATTTGCTGCAATCACTCATGTAGTTCAAAAAGGGAAGGAAAACAAGGAGGGAATTACGCCAAGTTAGCAAGATACTCTGAATACCATATATACTCGTGTAAAAAATTATGCCAACTGCAAACTGCATTGACCCAGATCTGCCATTGCACAATGTGCTGGCAGATCTGGGTCTATGCAGTTTGTTAGGACTAATCAGTAGAACAAACAACAAAGACTCTGATCTGCTGGCGCATTATGCAATGGCAGATCAGGGTCTATATTGTTTGCATTTGGACCCAGCTTATATGCGAGTACATACGGTATTTAAAGGAAATTGAGGATACCAGACAGATTGTATGGGAGCATCTACCTGTACACTATTATAAAAGATTCAATAAGTAAATATTTCATTATAATAATTGGTCCAGAAGATTTCTTAACTTTTGTTCAATTTACAAAAAAAGTGTAACCTCACAAATTGTTTTCTATAATACTGGCTGTAGGGTACACTACCTAATAAGACTGCCAAACTTCTATCATCCTTGACAAGGATCAATAACAAGTTCCCCAATCGAGACAAAAAGTCTTGATGCACAAGAAATAAAAACAAAGCATATGATATGCAATTTATTATCTTTTTTCAATAACTTGTCATACCATCACTGAAGTTTTAGACATTTTGAAAACAATGAGGTTGAATGTCCCCTGTATTATTAATTGGTAAATTAAAGGATAAAAGCGCACAGAGATCAAGGCTGCCTTAAGAAATTAACAGCTTTAGGGGTATGAACAAAATTTTACTGGTTGACCATTTCTTTTGGTCAATTTGTAACAGATCAATGAATACTGACATGCTTCATTCAAAACAATTCCTTTACGTGTAATGGTCTGTACCAACATGTCCTTTCTTTACCTACACTTATTTCCTGCTTTAAAGTTCAAGGCTTATAGAGTGATTCCACTGCTAATTGACACATACATGGCTTGTAGAGTGATTTCACTACTAAATGACACATACATGGGTGAATTAAGGAATACCAACTTTCTAAAATTTTGGATGTTACTTTGGTTACTGTCATATGTTGAACATGCACATCTTTTCACAGGGTAAGTTCACATTTTGTCATAGGTATCATGTGACTTTGCTTTTTACTACAGAAAACTTGGGGGTCGTCTTCCCTCATCAAATTATGCAAAGTACAATGTTCATAAATAATTTACAACGTGCATGTCTTTATTCCTGAGAATCTAAAAAGTTGAAATTTTTTAAAATAAAAACAATGAGATACATCAGTGATGTGACTGTAGTAGTGATTAGTGTATCAGTGATGTGACTGTAGTAGTGATTAGTGTATCAGTGATGTGACTGTAGTAGTGATTAGTGTATTAGGGATGTGACTTTAGTAGGCTGAAAGTCCTTACAAGGAGAAAAGAATTTAATTCAAGCATATGTACAGCTTAATGTATGAGGACATAAAAATGCATATACCGTCATAACAATCATATTTGAACCTCATCGTTTTCAGTTCACTCCTGAAAAGAGAATATGCTCACACAGGTACCATTATTCTACAGTTGTAAGTGGGTATTTCAACACCATTAATGACCAAAACAAGGGGGGAAAAAACCCAAACAGTGTTGTATTAGTACATGAGGACAGTTGATTAACTGCGAGTTAGATTTACTAAATCTATATATATTTAAGAAATATTTATGAGGCATGATGTTGTTTAGGATGACCTAAAATTTTGGATAATCAAGGTCCTGAAAATGAAGGTCTGGTTGTAATTAAGAAAAGAAATGATTGTTAATGTTTTGTCAGTACAGACTATAAAAGTATTAGAAAGAAACAATGGTACTAACATTGCAAGGTAAGACCCTTGCTGCTGCCTAATACAACTAGATCATAATATTATAGCAAGGTCTTCTGCCATAATTACAGAAAGATACTGCACATGCAGCACATTAAATTCACATCTATTCATGAGATACTCAAAAACTTGTTAACTACTCCAATCTTTGATTAAAATTCTTTTTTTCACCCCTTTCCTTGATCCTTGTTTTCGTCTTTCCCCTCTTCAATTTTCTCACTCTTTTCTGCATTAGTTTCTGCAGCTTTGCTGCTATCAGTCATCTCATCACCACCACCTGTGCCTAACTTCTCCCCTGCCTTCTGTTTAGGTTCCTCTATCTCCTCCTTTAGTAAACTATCCTCATCAACATCATCTTTTGCCCTACTATCTTCCTCTTCTTCTCCCTCCTTTTGTGACACTTCTAACTCATCTTTTGATTCCAAACCATTTCCTTTTATTTCTTCTTGTGACACATCTTCCTGCTGCAATAAACTTCCGTCACCTGTTTCTTCCCCTTGTGATACATCTGACTCATCCTTTGATTCTTCGGTAATAAGAATAGCTGACTCATCAAATTCTTCTCCATCCTCCTCCTCCCCATCCAGAACCTCCACTTCATCACCTGCCAAGCAATAACAATTATATAAACCAGGCTTATCCAAAAGTCTATCTCTAACCTGCAAACTAGTCCATCATGTCAACCCCTGTGCATATATGATATTCAATAAGAATTATGCAGAATACTATCCCATCTGCTCCACCATGGCATAATCCAATCAGAGCACCGCAAACAGTACATCATACACCCACCATGTCAAGTTATTTTGCGGCGTTTTTTCTTCTCTCAGTCATGGTGATCTTAACCTTTGACCCCTAAATTGATAGGTGCCTTTCTTGTCTCAAATGCAATGTATTTATGTACATATTAGGGTAGCACATTACTGGGTATATGGAGCCACTTTAAATGTTAAGTTCTAAAAATGGAAATATAAAGAACTGCAAGAACAAAAACTTTCACAAAAAGATAAACTTTTCCAAATAAACATGAACAGGAAATACTACAAAATAAAAGATAAAGGGTAAAGATATTAAAATTCTGTACAAGGTATATAAAATACAAGAAAATTATAAAAAGGAAAAAATCCTTAAAATTATAGGGCCAGAATTTGTAACACAAACTGCACTCCCTCAACAAATGGCCCAAGTGGGTCACCTAGCTGACATCCAGTAAGAAACAAATAATTCTGTATTTAAAAAGTGATATATTTTTTTCAGGTTGAACTTTTTGTATTCCCTCAGATAAACTCAAGGGGTTTGTGACAAAAATCAAAGAGTTTTTCAACAAATTCAATGTGTTTTCAAGTATATAAAATCAAATTTTGTTAAATTCAAGGAGTTCTCAAGGCAACCCCTCAAATTCAAGGATTTTTCAAGGTTGTATGAACCCATGCAATGGTTTTAGAGAAGCAATTGTTTAAAGGTTTTTCTATTTTTAGTAACAGTGGCCATATTTGATTGCAGATAATCTTTTGAACAAATCTGAAAGGTCTTCATGCCAGGATGCTCTCTATCAATTTTTATCAAATTCTATTTAATGGTTTTGGAGAAGAGATAGTTTAAAGGTTTTTCTATTTTTTGTTGTTGTGGCCATATTTGATGGCAGATCAGCATCATTTGTATAAACCTGAAAGGCCTTAATGCCACGATGCTCTGAACCAAGTTGGGTTGAAATTAGTCTGGTAGTTTTCGAGAAGTTGAAAATAGCAATTGTTGACAGATACTGGAAAGATGCCTGACAACACACGCTGTATGAAGGGCCATATCATATGCTCACTTGGCCTTATGACCAAGTGAGCTAAAAGTTCTGGCTGTTCATCATCATCAAGTTTCCTAATTGAACTCACATAAAAAACCTTCTGTCTCAAAGGGTGGAAGCTGATACACTCAACATTAATGTGTTTCACTGTCAGTGGACAATGGCAGAATTTATCAAGGTCTACCAATCAATAGGTATGCACGAGTCAGGCGTGTCCTATATGTGATTGGCACAATACCATCTCATCTCTGTGATTCATTCTATATGAGGGATGCCACTCTCCAATGATGTGTTTAATGTTCTATTGCTTGTTATTAGTTTTAATTCATCTTTTGCCAAGTATATAAAACATGCCAATTTATATAATATTTGCAATATATGGAATCTTCATTCAAAAATGAGTGACTGCAGGGCAGCTTTGGCTGCTGTACCCGCCTTTTCATTACCCTTTGTTGCTTTAATGCGACTAGGCTGTCAACAGTACAGAATACTTTTTCCATACTGTACAAGCAAATCATGTTTCTGTAAGATATGAGATATTAATGGATTGTCAAATTTAATGTTTTGCAAGGTTTTCAGTGTACAGAAGGAATCTGAAAGAAGAAATTTGTTTTTTTTGTAGAGGTTTTTACATAGTTATGTGTTAAAAATGGAGACTTTATCCAGTAACCGGCTTGAGATGGTGGACCTCAAATGCAAGCCATCCACAAAGTTTGATCATGTTTTGTGGCATATGACTGGAGTTATTTTGTGGAAACCATTTTCCTTCTCAGAGTCCCTCTGACTTTGACCTTTGGACCCCAAAATTAATATGTGTTGTTCTTATCTGAAATGCAAGCCCTTTTCAAAGTCTGGACAAGGTATCTAGTATACAAGTCAAGTTACTGTATGGAAAGTTTTCCTTTTTTCAGTCCCTGTAACCTTGACCTTTGACCTTTTGAGCCCAAAATTGATAGGTTTCTTCCTTGACCCAAATACGGTGGAGAACTTGGGTTATTGTAAAGAAAAATGTAATAGGAATCAGAGAGACAGACAATATCATAACATGATATGCTCAGCCTTATGGTGGGCATGTAAAAACATTGCAAAGTCAAAAGAACTTGAAAAAGTAGGTGACTGAGACCTACTTTTGCCTATGCAGAGTAGTACCCTACTAAGATAAATAGACCAATAAAATTTTAGGACTGCAATTACAACAATGTCAGAGAAACTGAGCTAAATGCAAAAATTACTGGAGCATGAAATGTTACTGTGATCTACTTTTGCCATGGTAAGTGTCAAGTATTACCCTACAACCTTCAAATACATACAGAAGTGTCAGAGAAACTGAGCTAAATGAAAAACATTAATCACTGATAATTATTTAATTCTACAGAATAGATCTCATGTATAGAGTCTGGCTTTGCCACAGAGAGAGAGAAAGAGATAGAGAGAGAGAGAGAGAGAGAGAGAGAGAGAGAGAGAGAGAGAGAGAGAGAGAGAGAGAGAGAGAGAGAGAGAAAGAAAGAGAGGGAGAGTGAGCGAGATAGTCTAAATCAACCAGAATTGGGTATTCCGTACAATCTACCATGCAACGGGTTGATAATACTGATAAAACTAATGGATATTAATCTTTAACTACATTACTTACCACAAAAACGTTTTATCATCATTTGATGAATATTATTTTATTCAAAAGAACAAGTGTTCCACAGAACACTGTCATAAACTTTCACACAAAATTTGAACATTGTTCATCATAATGCTCAAGTAGGTAAGATAGTAACTCCTCACACATCAGAATCTAAACTTTAGACCTATAATAATATTATCCAAAATTAAGCAGGCAAGACAAAAAACTCCAGGTTTATCAGCATATAAACTTTAGACCTATTATTATATTACACCAAAATTTCAGCTAAATGCAGCATCAAATGTAGAAGATATGTGACTTTCAAAAGCTTTAAATCAAAACTTTAACAGTGTTCACAATGATGAACCAGGATTGCTATTTAAGCAGAGACAACCAAGAACTCCTAGCATATCAGCATATATACATCAGACTCACAGCAATATTATCTTCATGTTTCAGTTTAATTCAGCCACTGATGTAGAAGATATCTTTCAAAAACATGAATGCAAAACTTTAACATTGTTCACCATGATGCTCTAGTGAGACTGACAAGACAGGAACATATCACAGCATAAACTTCAGATCTACAGAAATATTATCAATGAGTTTAACTTGAATGCAGCAAATGATGTACAGGACACTTGACTTTCATAGGCTTGAATGCAAAACTTAAGTGGATCTCTCAATCATAATCGAACTCATCTGAGATCTTAATGACACAAGCTTATGGATTCTAGAGTGTTCAAACCCAGATCCTGAGTCTGATCAAATTCAGATCAGATATAGCTTCCAAAATGGTAACAAGCTGAGCTAATCAGATGCAAAATCACCTCATTAATGAGTGTATCTCGCTCATTATCGACCTTGTCCATGATCTATATATTCCAAGTCTGATCAAAATCAGATGAAAAATACTGTAAGAAGTTCAGCCAATTAGATGCAAAATCACCTCATTGTGGTTCGTACAGTCCTGCGTTGTTGTTTTTTTTCAAGGACTTTTCAAAGAATGCTTTTTATTACCAAAAGGCAAATATTGTTGGTAAATTATGTTTCTCCAATAATACTTACCTGATCACCTTACATTAGGGTAATTTTCTTTGATACCTCCGAATCCAGCCCTCCCAGAAAGACGTCTTTTCTGTCTATATATTATATAGACAAAGGGAAGTATCTCTTATGGGTCAACTCCCCTTTCTACCTGCTAGATAGCTCCTGTTAAAACCCAGTTTAAACCAGTTTTTTGTTTGAGCGACACCTTAAAGGATCATCACATTGCAGGGAAGGATGGGAGGGATTATTTGTAATGTGATCAGGTAAGTATTATCAGAGAAATGTAATTTACTAAAAAATTTGCTTTCTCCATCAAATACATTACCTGATCATATTATATTAGGAAAATAGGTGAGAGGAGGAAATGCTGAGCATCCTACCTCTATCTGTGTCACCCAGTAGGAGCATGATTGCTCTACTAAAAGGATGAACTTCTCCTAATGTTAGTTTAGCACAACGAGACAATTTGTTTATACACATGCATGGGAGATCCCTGTGGGATTCTGCACTCGATTATTGTCTCACCATCAAAAGTTTGCGAATCCAGCAAAAGTGGCAAATTTATGTCTGGGTCAAAGGTTGTGCTTTCATGAATGGGGAGTGGTCATTGTCTGTGCAGCTACCACTAACCCAATGAGATTCAGTTCTCTCCTTCAGATCTACGGATATTGTATGTAGCTTACTCGCTCTGCATGTTAAGTTATCGTTATCATAAATTTCAAGTCATGTATGATAGCTGCTTCAGAGTGTGTGTGTGCATGTGTGTGTGTGTGTGTGTGTGTGTGTGTGTGTGTGTGTGTGTGTGTGTGTGGAAGACAGTGACTCAAACTTAGACAATTTTGGCCATGTCAAGCCCCAGGAGAGATTCCACTGCAAATAATGTGAGTGAGCATGGTCTGGATATATCACAATTGGACCACAAGTCAGAGATTACCTTGTTGTGGCCAAAATTATCTCTTCCATGAAGTCTGAACATGTCTGAGACCATAGAACAGTATCTCTTGATTGTGATAGGGGCTAACTTCTTGTCTTCTAAGAGAAAGAAGTTAGCCATTGGGGAATGGGTGCTGAGAGTAGTGTTACTTCATTGATGTGACACCAGTCATTGACAATACACGATTTCCCCTTGTATGTCTTCAAAGTGGAGGATCTTCAGCTGTTACGATCCTCTCCAGGATTGAAGCTCCAAACTCCTTTTCAGTCAGGACATCCATGAAAGAAGCCAGGAGTAAGAAGGAGTTTGTTTGGGCATGGATGGAATAGTGGCAATCTTGACTGCTTGAGTGGAGTGGAGGTCACTATGACTTGTCTGGGTACATCTGTTGCTAAATCAAGCAGATCATTGATCCAGGGTGTTTCATCTTAGTGGGGAAATCAGAGCTATTGCAGTATGTGCCCCTCATTTCTTAATTGTTTTCACAATCAAAACTGATGGAGGGAAGGTGTATGCACAAATTATTTCCCAGCTGATTAAAAGAGCATGGACAGCCCATGCTTCTGGGGTAATAGAAAAATGAAAAAGAAATCTCAAGCATCGGATGGCCCCAAAGGGAACAGACCTGATGGAAAGTTCCTGGAGGGACACTTCTATATGAGGCAGTTGTCCTGCCTTGCAAATGAGTCAGCCAGGACACTGAGCCTGCCAGGAATGTATCAGACTTCAATATTACCTGATATTGGGAGTACCCATGAAGGTATTACCCTACCGTGAGGCAAAGGTCTGGTGATTGTTCCCCTCATTGCAGAGGTATATCACCACAAGTGAATTGTCCAACATTTATTGGGACCATGTTTCATGGATAATTTCCACTGAAGGCATTGAGAATGGCTTTCATTTCCAAAAGGTTCATATGAAGAGCCTTCTCTTGAAGAATCCATATGCCACTGATCATCGCAGGCCCAGTAGTAAACTGGCATTGTAACAGGTCCACCCCCACACTGAGTAGGAAAAGGAGCTGTATGAAACATACTTAACTAAAAAATGTTTTGTCTGATGCTCTCTCTGACACATTAACTATACTTTTGATGCATTTTGGAGAAAGACGCCAAGTTAATATGTGTTAAGAGTTCCATATCTAGATGAACAAAATGTTGAGAGGGGATAAGGTCCAATTTCTCAACATTGATTATCCCCCCTGAACTGCTAATGAGGGAAGTAAGATTGTTCATGTCATGAACCAAAACCGTACTTACCGAATGGTTTTGTAGTGTGTCATCCAGGAATGCCACATTCTCTGTGGAGGATGTCCTGAACTGGGATATGACTTGGTCTAACGTCTTACTGAAGATCCAACTTCAACTCCTTGGTTGATGCCTTCTACGACACATGAACAATTTTATCGTTGTGTTTGGAAGAAAGATGACAAGTTGATATGTGTTAAGGGTTCCATACCTAATGAACCAAAATGTTGAGAAGGGACAAGGTCGGACTTCTCTGCACCGATTATCCACCACACAATGTGAGAAGTAAATTTTTTCATGTTGTGAACCAAAAACCAAACTTACCAAATGTTTTTGTGGTGTATCATGCAGGAATGTCGCCATCTCTGCAGTGGATGTTATGAACTCTTAGTCAAGGCCCAAGTGTGTAGATTGGGGCCATATGAATCGGTATATGGAAGTAGGTGTTGGACATGTCATGACTGATCACATACTCATCACATCTTTATCGCAGGTCTCAATTGCTTTTGGACTTGTAAACAGAAATGTTCTGGAGTAGAAGCCCTGTTTTTGCGGTTTTTGTACTATCTACACTGCCCTTTACACACCGAAAAACTAAATTTTCTTGTGTAAAAACATACCCCATCATGGGATTGCTTGGGAGTTCCTTCATGAAGGTAGGATGACGAAAGTGGAGGGGTTTGGATAAGAAATTCGGAGATACTCTGATATGGTTTGGATCACCCATCGTTTTACGAGAATGGTTGGTCCAAATCTGACTCAAAGGAAGAAGTCTGGCATCTCAGGTGTGGCACTAGAGGGCGTGTGACATGGTGTGGCACTAACGACTGATGGAAGGCCTGGGGGAAGGAGAAACTGTGTTCCTCTCTTTCCCCTCCCTGCCTGCCTGAGAAAATAGAGGCATATGATTCGCTTGGCCTGGAGAAAAAAGAAAAACCTGCCGGTTGAGAACCACCACTGCAAATTCTCTGGCAACAATCATCCTTTTTCTTATATGTTCCCTAACAGAGCTTTCTCACCTCTTCAATTTGACACCCTAACAGAAGTGGAAAACTGAAAGGGAGGGAGTGTATTGAAAAACAGCAATGATCGTAAGTGGCTTTTTCAGCTAGACGAAAAAAAATTCTCTGATGCCCAAAGTCAAATAGGGAGGAAGTCGACACAATGTTCCTTACTAACTTTGAGGTGGCATTAAAGACTTGTCTGTGCACTTTATCAACATCTAGACAAGGTACATGTGCAGAAAATATCTGTGAACGTGACTTTTTAACAGTGGGGTGAGAAAGTTGCATGCAACTGACTCACCGTAAAACTCTTGTGTTACTGGGACTGCAAATGCTCCATGAGATGCCCGGTAATTTTTGCAATCTTTATCAATTATAGCATGATTCTGAATGATGAAATATTGTTGTCATCATCGTCTACATCTACCAGGACATTAACCTTGTAGGTAGAAATGATTGAAGGTGGAGGATGGCATTCGAACAGAGACAAAATCCTATAGATTTTCTCTATCACTGTTGTGAACTAAATTCCATCCGTTCCACTGACATATCAGCATGTTTGGCATTTCCTTTTCATCACCTTCATCAATGGGACATGATGATGAAGTATCATTAGCATGCATCATCATTTTTCCCATTGGATATGCCATCAGTAGCGATTGCATTATGGAATGCCGGTCTGACACAGCTGAACAGCTTCAATAGTAATGCTGGTTCGCTATGAATTTCATAGGAATGGTCAGTCAATTGGTTGGCCCGCTCGCCAGTCGTAGATAACTGAGTCATGAATACTGTAAATGTACAAAGCTCGTTAGTACTACTAGACCGGTTAGTCAGCAGTTGGAACGGCGTACCAAAAACGGTATATGTCAAGGCCTGATTGGAATCGCCTATGCTTTCTACTGCATACATGGATACAGTATGTACTGGCACTGTTTTTGCATCTGCATGGGAGGTGGAGAGGGATATCTCGGCATCACCTATGAGACTAATCAATGATTCCACTGCATTCACAGATACAGTATATTCTGGCACTATTTTGCATCATCATTGGGGGTGGAGAGGGCATCTTAACATCACCCATGAGACTAATTAACAATTCTACTGCATTCACAGATCAGTATGTTGTGGCGCTATTCTGCATCTTAATGGAGGGGTGGGGTGGAGAAGGCATCTTGATATCCCTCATGAGACTAATCAACGATTCTACTGTATTCATGGATACAGTATGTTTTAGAGTGCTGTTTCTGCATCTGCATGAGGGGTGGAGAGGGCATCTCGACATCCCTCGTGAGACAGATTCAGGCATGATGTGTATGTTTCTATGCTATGTATTGGAGCGTGATCATGTTTGCAGCCCTTGAGCTGCTTTTTCAAAACGCTGGGCCAAGTTTTTTCATACCCAGGTGCACACACATTACATTTTTGTGACAACAAGCAAATATATGCGTAGATACATCTTGTGTCCATCCTCCACGACCTTAAATTGTTTAAACTTTTTGCACCTGGTTGTCATCTCTGTAATTATATATATAAAAAATTGAAATAATCTAAACAGCGTTATCAAAATAACTTAGAAGTGTAATCATTGATAAGTACAGCGCCCAAAAATTCCACCGGTGAAACTGAATGTTACCGATCAAAATAACGTGACAATAACGAATGGTATGACAATTGCAAAAATATGAATAAATTCACCAGATTGACAAGAATGTAATATGCATCATATAAAACAACATTTAGACTTATTGTACCAGTAAAAAGATGTGGATGATTAAATTTAAGTTGTAGAAGTTTTAGAATTGAACTGAATTGTCTGGTGGACATTTTACAGCATAGCTAGCGAAAGTAAAAATTGGTTTAAACCCGGTATAAAGGTAGATACCTAGTGAGTAAAAAGGGGAGTTAAACTGTAAGAGTTGCTTCCCTTTGTCTATATAATATGTAGACAGGACTGGATTCAAAGGTAGCAAAGAAAGTTATCCTAATGTAATGTGATCAGGTAATTTGATGGAGAAACTGAACTTTCTCTGCATAGATTACTTTATCACTGCATAAATAGGTACAAAAGTATAAGAAAAACATAACTGTGCCACTACAGCAAAGGGATAATACTCCATCTGATAACTACCAGTGTCATATGTAATTTGATCCACCCAATTGTATTCCATTTTATTTTTATATTCATTATATTTAGAAATTATGTAACTAGAGAAACTTCTGAATTTACAAATTGAAATATTTTATTCCATTTAAATATTTTGTATTCAAACTTCTGTTATTTCAACAAATTCAAAGACTTCTCAAGAATAAAACCAACCTTTTCTAAATTCATAATGTTTTCAAGGCAACTCCACAAATTCAAGGAGTTTTCAAGGCAACTCCACAAATTCAAGGAGTTTTCAAGGCAACTCCACAAACTCAAGGAGTTTTCAAGACTGTATGAACCATGCTCATTAATATGCAAGGATTTCGCTCATTATTCAACTTGTTTAAGATCCTGATGATATAAGCATATATTCCAAGTTTAATCTTGTGCATTATCGAACTTGTCCAAGATCTTGATAATATAAACATATATTCCAAGTTTAATCTTGTGCATTATCGAACTTGTCCAAGATCTTGATAATATAAACATATATTCCAAGTTTAATAAAAATCAGATCAGAAATATGGCTCCAGAATTGTAACAAACTCAGCCAATCAGATGTAAAATCACCTCATTAATATGCATAGATCTCGCTCATATGTGTACTTCTCCAAGATATTGATGATATAAACCAATATTCCAAGTTTAATCAAAATCGAATAAAAAAATGGCCTCTAAAGTGGTAATAAGCCAATGTTGATGGATGGATCACAGACCCATACCATAAGCTCAATAAGGCCTAACAGCCAGGTGAGCTAAATATCACGGGAGCACAATTATCTGTCAATATGTGCATTTTTAGATGATGACCTTAATATGTACCAAATTTCACTGCGAACCATAAAAAGAGCAAGTCAAGTTGTGTTGTGTTCACAAGATTCTGCTGTACACTGCATTCAGCTGCTCATAATTTACAGGCAAAGCTTTAATTTGTGGTCTACAGGATCACATGACTTTCACATGAACTGAAATCATAATTCACATGTGGTTTTATCTTTTTTGTTACTTGAAGGCCACGTGATTCTTTACTCTTTGTAATTTTATATCTGGATGTATTTCAGGAGAAAAGCATACTAGAGTATTTTTTTTGAAAGCTAAAAATACAAAAATAAAATTTTAAATAATTTGAGAGTAATGACAATTAATATATGACATGCCATAAAATAATGCACAATACATCTGATAGCATATAAATGACAAATAATTTTGGCACTTTAACATTGCAATACTAGCAACTATCAAACTCTACTTGAACAAACATCAAACTTGCTTCCAAATATTTAAAAATTTCATATGTGGCAACATTTTTAGAAATAATTCTCTGCAAATAAATGTATAAACTTAGACATGATTTTTCTATGGTGATATTTGCATCCGCAGTTTCTGACCATAATATTTACCAAGTTTCACAGTGATCGATCAAAAACCAGTCATGCCAATGAGACTGTGTGCCAGACGAAAATACTGACTGATGGACATGATGATTACTATAATAACACAACTTATATAGTGGCGAGGGTATAAAAACATAATACTCAGCATCAATGGCCATGTTCATCTGGAAAAGTCAAATGTATGAAAACACCTCTATTACAATGTAAAATCCATTTCCATGTGGTCTAATAGATATACCCTTCCAGTTTAACCAAAAAAAATAATAATTCACCAAGTTAAAAATTATAACTACAAACCCTGACAACACGAAGAGCTCAATTATTTTAAGCTGTTAGAAGTATAAATTATAGCAGACAACAGTAGATGTGGCAATTTCTGTACAAATTGGGCAGTTTGTAAGTCATAGTGGGTAATTTTCTGCATGGCATTACAGGTATTAGGTTCTCCTTTGCAAGAATTCTGTCGATGTAGGGGGGAACTAGTAAAAATATATCACTGTTCCTGTTTAACCACAATACCTTGTAGAAAATTACCCACAATGATTTTCAAAAAATGGCCAAATTTTATAAAGGAATTTCTGCATTTACCATCATCTGCTATAAATTATATGCCTAACTGAAACTGACATTCGTTTACCTGCACAAAATAATTGAGCTCTCATGCTGTCAAAGTCATTTTTAATTTGGTGAAGTTTTTTTCTTCAGAAAACTGAAAGGGTATACCTATTAGACCATGATGAATGGGATTTTAATAACTTTTTCTGATGTTAATTGGCAAATTTACAAACCATCTTCGTCATCTTGTTCATCATCATCTATTGATTCCACTGTGTCCTCCATTTCATCATCTAAGTTCTCCTCATCCTCATCTCCATCCACCTCATACACATCACCATCTGAAGAAAGAGTCCTCAAAATTATCCATGGACATTCTTTTGTCATCTCAACATTATAAATGAATGTTGGCAAGACTTTACTGAGTAAAAATTTAAGTAAATTCATTCAAATTGCTCATAATCCAAGGTTTGCAAGTTCGATACTGACCCAGGCCACTCGGGATGGCTGCCTGGTGTCCTTGGGAAAGGCACTTAGCTCCCATTTTCTTGGCCTGATATTGACAAGTAAAATGCTGAAAGTGCTGTTAAAAACCAAACAATCTACCAACATCAAATTTTTCATCACTTTGCACCCATGCTTATTAAGGTAGAAAACCACTAAAATCATTTATATATACAAAGTGTTCATACTGACATCAACTGAACATAGGACCATAGCAAGTACATCAAAATGAACTAGATCTGTGTTTGTAAAACAAATATGCCCCCACTGCAAACCAAAAAAGTCCAAAAACAAGAGTCCTAAATAGACATGAAACTACTCACCTACCTGACATTAAGCCTAAAAGCCAAATGTAAGATAAGTTGGCCAAGGAATATGGGTCAGGAAGATGCTTTCTGTTGAAATTTCTTCTAATTCTGTTGATTGACTATTAAAATGAAAACAATTGTTTCAAGGTTTCTCTTTTTGGAGGTATCTTCATCCATATTTGATGCACATCAGCATCATTTCATTATTTTATCCATATTCAAAGGCCTTTTTGCCAGGATGCTTCCTCACAAAATAGGTTTAATTCTGCTGAGCAGATTTTAAGACATGTCTGTTGAAGGTTTTATTTAAATATTTTTTACTAATGTTGGTAATGTTAGTCAATAAGAATGTTTTCTGTTTATTTGCAATGGCAGCCGTATTTGATGATTGAGCAGCACCATTTGTGTAAACTTGAAAAGCCTTCATCCCAGGGTGCTTTCTGCAAAATTTGGACAAATTTTGTGGAGTGATTTTCCAGAAAAAGTTTCTACTTTTAGTAATGGTGGCTATATTTGTTGGTGAACTGGCATCATGTGTACACATTTTTATGGTCATCATGCCAGGCTTCTTTCTATGCAGTTTGGTTAAATTCTGTTGTACAGATTTTGAGAAGTCAATTAAAGTTTTTTTTCTACTTGTAGTAACAGCAGCCATATTTGATGACTGATCAGTATCATTTGTATTGAAAAAGTTTTATGCAATGGTGCTTTCTGTCACATCTGGCCAAATTCTGTTCAGTGTTTTTTTTAGAAGTCATTTAGAGCTTTTTCCATTCCTAGTAATGGAGGCAATACTGAATGGTGTGGACCATATAATAAGCTCACTTGACCTTGTGGCCAGATGAGTTAATAAAAGTGACACTTACATGCAGCTCATGTAACATGCATGCAATCCTACATGTACATTACAATGCAAGCAAATGTTACAGTTTAAAATTAAAAGCCCTTCCTGCCAGGGTACTTTCTATCAAATTTGGTCAAATTCTGTTCAGCAGTTTTGAAGAAGTCATTTTAAAGGTCTTCTAATCTATTTTTTAAATAAATGAAGCTATATTTGACAATGGATGTAATGAGCATCATTCGTACAATTTGAAACCCCTTTATGCCAGAATGCTTTCTCTCTAATATGGTCAAATTTTGTTGATAGGTTTTTGGAAGTTGTCTAAAGGTTTTCCCATGTTTACCAAAGGTTTTCCTATGTTTACTAAACGCAGCTAGATGATGGTGGATCAGATTAATTTGTAAAACTTGGCATGCCTTTATGACAGGATGCTCTCTGCCACATTTCGTTGAAATTGGTCCAGTAGTTTTTGGAAAGAAGTCTAAAACAGCAAATATTAACAGATAGATCTCAGATGATGCACACCGGATGCATCATGGCCAGGTGAGCTAACAAGAGACATAAGTCGGCCTGACATCACTCACCTGACTAGCATTTGCCTAACAGTAGCTGGCCAAGAAATTTGGGTCATCAGGATGCTTTCTGTTGAAATTTCTTCCCACGCTGTTGATTGCATATGAAAACAATTGTTTCAAGGTTTCTGAACTTTCTGTATCTTCACTTATATTTGATGGCATATCAGCATCATTTGTAAAGTACTGAAAGGACCCTATGCCACAATACTTTGTGTCAAAGTTGGTCAAATTCTGTTCTGTATTTTTTAAAATAAAGTTGTGTAAATGTTTTTAGACTTTCAGTAATGGCAGCCATATCTGATGGTAGAGCAGCATCATATGTATGAAAGGAGTTTGATGGTCGAACTGGCATAATTTGTATAAATTTTAAAACCTTTAATACCAAAATCCTTTCTGTCAAGTTTGGTTAATTTATGCTGAGCAGTTTCTGAGAAATAGCCATTTAAAGTTTTTTCTATTGTTTTTAATGGTGGCCATATTAGATGACTGATTGATGTTTGTACAAATCTGACAGTCCATAATGCCAGGATGCTTTCTGTAAAGTTTGGTCAAATTCTATTTTCCAAGTTTTTTATAAGTCATTTAATGGTTTTTATATTTTTAGGCAACTGTGGCCATATCTGATGGTGGATTGTCATCGTTTGTATAAAACTGAAAGGTCTTTATGCCTGAATGCTTTCTGTCAAACATATCAAATTCTTTTCAGCAGTTTTTTAGAAGTCATTTACGGGGTTTTCTATTTTTAGTAATGGCAGCTATATTTAATGGAAGATCTGCATCATTTTAACAAATTTAAAAACCCTTCATGCCAAAATGCTCTTTGCTAAATTTGGTCAAAATTGGTACAGTGACTTTTAAGAAGCTCCAAATAGCAATCAATGATGGATGCACGACACTCGATGCTCGACATATGGTAGATGACCAGCTGAACTAAAAAAGTAAAACAAACTTAAACAAACTTGAACAAAAGTCTATCGAAGGGACTGAAGCTCTACGGGCCAAAATGATTTCTAGGAATTAAAGATGAGACCATTTCTTCCTTTTAACTGCTGAGTGTTGAAGTCATCTCTGATATTCTTCAGCAATAACAGGATTTTCAAATTAGCTGCTGTGGTGGACATACTGGATGTCAGGTTGACACCATTTTCATTTAGGACCAACAAGAGATCATAAGAAATCTTCAGGTCGAAACCCCATGTTGATGTGATTTTCTGTTTTGGTGGAGAAACGATAGAAATATTTTCAAAATGGCTGCCATGGTGGCCATATTATATATCAGATTAGCATCGTTTCCATTTAGGACCAACTAGACATTACAAGAAGTTTTTTGGCAAAAGCACAACATCAACATGACAACATGACCAGACATCTAGGAGAAACAGCGATAACAAGATTTTCAAGATGGCCATTGTGGTGGCCATATTGGAATTCAGATCAGCACCATTATCATTTATGACCGATTACACATCAAAAGTCTTTCAGTAAAAACTTCATGCTGATATAACCATTCATTCAGGAGTAGTAGTGACAACAAGATTATCAAGATAGCTACTAAGGTGTCCATATTGGATGTCTGAGCAACACAATTTTCATTCTGGACAAACCAAATATCATAAGAGGTTGTTTGGAAAATAACCCAAGTTGATATGGCCATCCATTCAGGAGGAGCAGCAATAAGATTTTCTACATGGCCACTGTGGCAGCCATACTGGATGTGCAAGTGGTAAAATTTTCCATTTAGGGCCAACTAGACATCATAAGATGTCTTCTGATGAAAACCCCATGGCAATATTACTTTTTGTTCTGGAGGAGTAGCAATAACAAGATTTTCAAGACAGCCACTGTGGCAGCTGTATTGGACTTCAGATCAGCAACATTTTCATTTCGGACCAACTAGACAACACAAGATGTCTTTTAGTGAAAATCCTATGTTCATTTGACCATCCATTTAGAAGAAGTAGTGACAAGAAGACTTTCAAGATGGCCACTGTGGTGGCCATATTAGCTATCAGATCAGCACCATTTTCATCTAAGACCAACTAGACATCATGAAAACTCCATGGCAATATTACTTATCGTTCAGAAGAAGTAGCAATAATAATATTTTTAAGATGGCTGCTGTGGTGGCCATACTTAACATCAGATTGGCACCATTTTCATTAAGGACCAACTAGACATCATAAGAAGTCTTTCAGTGAAAATCCTACATTGATATGACCATCCATTCAGGAGGAGTAGCGATAACAAGATTTAATGATGGCTGCTGTGACATCATATTGGATATCCAAGTGCACCATTTTCATTTAGGACAAACTAGACCATGTGATGAATGTGTGTGTAAAGTTTCATGGCAATCCTCCAAGAAGTTTAGAAGAAGTAGCAACAACAAACTTTTGCTAACGGACGGATGGACGATGGACAACAGACTATCCTATCAGCTCTCCTGGTCTATGATTAGTAGAGCTAAAAATTGGTATAATCTAATCAGGTCATCCACATATGAATAGAATATGCCAACCAAATTTCATTTCCGCCACAAGTGGGGATTTTTAATTATGGTAACAGTGCTTTTGTCACAAAAGACCAAAATATTAATGTTTGGTTTGGTTGGGTGTTTTACAGCACAGCAACACATGAAGATTATTTAGTGAGGAGGCAACTGGAACAATGTTCCTTGTCCAGGAATATACTATACTCTCTTAGGCATGCCGTCTTGTACCTTGGTTGAGCTGTCAAGGGGATTTTTTATGTACCTCTGTTCCCTTATAATGATCAAGACATGTGGATATGTTAAATTTATAGAGACAGTGGCAGTTTGTGGTGGGAAAATGTTCCTTGGGCTTGCTCAAGGTGCAACATTGGGCATTCTAACCAATGAGATAACATGACTCTCTTAAAAACTGATAAAAATGTGTAAAACATGGAAAAATTGCTCCATTGGCCTCAAAGTCTAATTAGGTCATCTACATAATTATGAATACAAATATGACTCCTAAATTTCCTTTGTCTATCTCAAGTGGTTTTCGCCTAATCATGCTAACAAAGATTTTGCTGCAAAGAAAAGTTAAGTAATAATGATGCTAACAAGGTTTTTGAGTCAAACAAGTCCAAAAAGTCCACAAATGTGTTCAAAAATGAAAAAATGCTGTAATTGCCTGAAAATCTAATCAGGTCATCAACATATGGGTACAAATATGCTACCAAATTTAATTTGTCTACGTTTTTGTGCCATTATACTGACATGCTTCTCAAGATGGATGGACAGATGGACAGAGAGGATGCACTATACACAAATCCCATGTTTAATAGTCCTCTATGTAGGCACTAGAAGGGCATGGTTGGAGATTAATGACCAAAGGGTCTCAATGACCTGGACCTTTGGTCAAGTTATTCAGTCTTGACCTAAACTTAATGTGCAGAAACCATAATTTTTTTATTAGGCTTACCTTGACTTACCACGGCCATGACCTCAGACCTTTACACCCCAGAACCTACAGGTTTCCTTATTACACTAAGTACAAGCCATCCACACAAATTGGTTAAGGAACTTACTCCAGAACAAAAGTTATCCTGCAAAACCCATTTTTCTCCGACCATAAAATAATTTTGACCTTTGAACTTTTTTACCAAAATCAACAGACCTCTTCTATATTTTAAGTGCAAACCCTCCATAAACTCTGATCAAGGCATGTAGTCTAAAACTAAGGTTATTATGTGAAAACCATATTTCTGCTTTCAGTCACCGTGACCTTGACCTTTGGATGCCAAAGTTGATAGGATTCTCCCATAGCACAAAATAAAAAGGATTCTTCCTAAGTGCAAACCATCTACAAAGTTTGATACAGGTCTATGAAGTAGAACTAATGTTATTGCGTGGAAACCATTTTTCTTCTTTCAGTCATAGTGACCTTGACATTTTGGCCACAAAATCGATAGGCTTCTTCCTTACACCAAGAGCAAGCCATCCACAAGGTTTGGTAACAGCAGATGGTGAACTCAAGTTATTGTGCAGAAACAATATTTGTAACTGATGAATCTGTTGCAGCAAACACAAAAGAATAAGAAATAAACATGACAAGCCTTGGAGTCTTCTGCCCTTTACTATCACTATGAATATCTACACCTTTATGATAGGTCATGCCCATCTGTCAAAGTTTTCCTTGTAATCTGAACTTCTTTTAAAATGATTGAGGGAGAATGATCATTATTTGGTATGATGTTTTATAAGTATGATTAGATGACAAGAAAAGTTTTGAGTTTTGGATCCTTAGGAGCAGGTGGACAGGGGTGGGGGGAGGTCAAAGGTACTATGTAATATCATCTCTTGAGACTGATGACTGGTTATCAGAGCCAATTAAGGATCAGTTTTAATCAGTTCAAGAAAATTTCTGTATTTTGCACATGAACTTGGCTGTACCATTGTCTTTTTATTCAAATCTTATTTTTCCTTTTAACCAAACTTGTTAATTTTAATAAAGTCAAAATGGTCTTATACTTCCTAATTTTGCTTCTGTCCAGCAAAGTTGGACAGTTTACTTGAGTATTTATTGTCTGCTCTGTTGCAAAGTTTTCTACAGGACATGTGACAGTGCAAATTCCTGCTAAATTTAATGCCCCCTTCCCCCACCTTATCATTACAAAATGTGTGAAAATGTGTTTTTAAAAAAAAAAAAAATTAAAATGGCCTAAAAAAGAAAGGTTTTTGTCAAAAAAGTCCAAGTCTGGAAAGTTCAGAAAATGTGAACAAAAAAAAAAAAAGGAAAACTTACTGTGATGGCCAAAAACTATCATCAGGTCATCTACATATGAATATAAATATATCTATCAAATTTCACCTGTTTTCCTTAAAAGGTTCTTGCTCAATCATGCTAAGAATGTTTATCTCAAAAAGTTAAAATTCAAAAAGTACAAAAATGCTTAAAAATTCAGAACAATTGCATGAAAATGTAATCAGGTAATCTACATATGATCATAATAAAGTCTAAAAAATGTCATGGATCTAAAATTAATAATTTTGGAGCCATCCTACTACAATGATTTGGGACATATACATACAAACTTATGGATGGACAGCAGCAAAACAGTATAGTCGTCTGTGATTGCCATCTGTCAGCCACCCAATAATCAGACATGGCGATTGCGAGTCTAGCATTTTGTGTTATTTGTCACTGGCAGGACAAAAATGTCCCCTTGGTAACCAATTGTCCCTCTACTGCTCCTCTCTGTAGAATACTTCTACACTGAAGCACTGTTGTACAATTTCCTGTACATGTTCTTAACTAGAGCCCACACACAATTTTAAGCTTTGCTGAATAAAACCTGGATGGTACCTCAAAGATACTCATTTTAGCTATATGACACATCTACATCCTAAGATGTAATAACACTTCAAGTTTGATCCCAACAGGTGTATTGAACTAAGAGTTACTGTACAGACAAGGAAGACCAACGGAAGCGCAGATGGTAAAAAATTAATCATATTTACCTACATTTTCAAAGTAGAGGTACAATAAATGAAACATGTTTCTTTTAGATAAAATGGACAAAAATAATGAATGTAATCCTCTATATAATGGAATTATCTGTGCTAAGATACAAACCTTCATCTTCATCCTCATCATCCTCGTCATCGTCACCAACAACCACTATGGAGTCATCAGCTTCATCATCATCTTCACTGAGTAGCAGAAAATAACATAAGAAGTCAGGGCAATATGTGTACACAAGTCAATTTGTACCAAGAAATTCATTTACTGGAGCTACATAAATGCAACAAATAAAAACAACCCCTTATATTTCAAAGGATCTAAAAAAAATTGGGTCACAAGTGTTGAAAATAATCTCTTAAATTTGTTAAATACAAGATTTTAAAGCAACCAGACTGACATAAGATCTGGATTTTTTTGTCTGAAAGATTTTACTTTTCAAAACTCTCCAGTGCAAATAATCTTTATGTTAGCAAATGTTGGTATCCACTTAGCTATCAAAACACCTATTCATTCAAAAGAGTTTCAGACAAACTAAAAGATTTTTTAATGTAAAAAAAAGATGCATTTTGCTATCCCTAGGAACCATTTCACTTTTTGCACCTGGCATCACCTATTTTCTTTGATATAACGTAATTTGTTTCATAAATGAGGAAAGATACTGTATTATAACTTTCTCTGAACTGTGTCCAGAATCAATCTCACTACCTTTTCACTACCCATATTAAATATATGCATGTGGAAAACAATGTACAGAATATCTTGCAACAAATCTGAAATTCAGTTTGGGTTGCTTCTTGTTACGTAGTATAGCATATACATTGATTTATATATATTTTCATGACAACTTACATTGCTGCAAGCCGTGGGCAACAATCCAATATGCTCCTTTATCACCCATGGATGCCTGTGCCGAGATTTCCTTGTTTTAAATGAATATGCATAAACCTGCTTAACCAATAATTGTGAGCTTGAGTAAGATTTTCTCACCACTGTGACCCAACATGAGATTTCACACTGTTGAAATGAGTCAAAGTTTCTCTTCCAAATAGTCACTTTATTGATTGATAAAAGAGGCACTTTCACTAATGTGTAGGAGATTTTTACATTGTGTTGTTGATGATGTATTTTTATTTTATGCATACTCATAAAAATGAAATCTCAGCACAGGCAGCCATAGGTGATAAAGGAGCATAGCAAATTGTTGCCCATGACTTGCGACAATGAACTACTCAGCACTGTCTTCATCTTTTCGGATAGGTAATATTGTTTTTAAAATTACTGTATTTGACGTAATACTCGTACATGTCTGAATAATCACACCCCTCAAAACTCACTTTAAAAACTCCATTACTAACCACATGTCTTGATTCCAGCATGCTCATCGGCAGGAAGCAGCTGCTATAACCTGTCTAAAACATTATGATTTTCTTGGAACTTACCACCATGCATGCTTACTGTCTCATTACCACTTAACTTTGTTGCTTAAATAAATCTTTAAAAATGGATCTTACATGTTTTACACAGCATAGCCATTTTGGGAGAGGAAATGCACCTCCAAAAAGGAGAGCTCCCAACAAAGACAAAGAGAGCTAACTCTTCCAGTATTTACATACACGTAATAGTGACATTGTTTATGACATTGTGTGCACTTATTGTGCTGAGCTTTCAACTCGTGAAATTCACCCTAATAAGAACTTTTTAAGCACACAGAGAGGCTATTACACCAAAAATGGTTTGGGGTTTTTAAAAAGCTAAAATCAACCAAAAAACATATCTGCTGCATTTTTGGTCAAGATAAATCCACACTAATATTTAACTGAATTAGAATTAATTTGAAACCATATATTACTGATGATTAACAGTACCAAAGTGATTGTACATACTAATAAGATAATAAAGATCATAATGACCATAAGTATAATGCAAGGACATGGTAATGATGGTCTTGAGACAAAAATGGCACCTATCAATGGAGCAAGGTGTACCATCTTATAAAATCTCATTACATTTCTGTAATGACACCTGGTAAGAAACTCAAACATGTAACCCACTATTAGCCATTAGTTTGTTATTACACAATAATAGTACCATAAACAGTGGCAACATGTGGCAAATATTAATATTATACTTCTTATATGTAAAACCCTCTGACACTGGTTGGATACTCAGGTACTAAAACATTAAACTCGTGTACTATGTCACTGTCACTTAGCGATGTTGCCAAGCAGTACCAATGATACGCTCTGCCTTATCAATAAATAGGCATCTTCCTTGTCTCAAAGGCAATCAATCCACAAAATTTAGTCACGGTATAAGACACAGAAGTCAAGTTATTTTGTGGAAACCATTTTTCTTTTTTCAGTCTCAGTCACCTTGATCTTTGATCTATTGATGTCAAAATTGATAATTGCCTTTCATGTTTCAAATGCAAGCCATCTAAAAAGTCTGATAATGATTTGAGGCATTGGACTTCAGTTATTTTGCAGAAACTATTTTCCTTCTTTAAGTCCCTCTGACCTTGTAATCCTCAAATCAATAGGTGTCCTCCTGTCTCAAATCCATGCCATCTCCAAAGTTTAGTCAAGGCATGTGGTACAGAACTTAAGTAGTTTTATGGAATACAAGAATTTCATATTGGATGTGCAAGTAGCACCATTTTCATTGAGGACCAACTAGACAACATAAGAAATCTGTTGAAAATCCAATGGTATTGTTACTTTTTGTTCAGGAGGAGTAGCAATAACAAGATTTTCAAGATGGCCACTGCGGCAGCCATACTGGACATCAGATCACCTCCATTTTCATTTAGGATGAATTAGACATCATAAGAAGTCTTTTAGTGAAAACCCCATGTTGATATGACCATCAATTCAAGAGGCGCAGTGATAAGATTTTCTAGATGGATGCTTTTGTGGCCGTATTGGACATCATATCGGCTCTATTTTCATTTAGGACCAACTGAACATTGTAAGAGTCTTCTGGTGAAAACCCCATGTCAAAATGACTTTCCATTCAGAAGGAGAAACAAGTAACAATAACAAAATTTTCAAGAAGGCTACTGTGGTGGCCAAATATTGGATATCAGATCGGGACCATTTTCATTTAGGACCAACTAGACCATGGGATGAATTGGTGTGTGAAGTTCCATGGCAATCCTCCAGGTAGTTTGGGAGGAGTAGTGATGACAGACTTGTGCAAACGGATGGACAGCAGATGACAGACAACAGACCATCTCATAAGCTCTCCTGGTCTATAACCAGAAGAGCTAAAAACTGCCATCCCTGGGTACCAAGTATGTTTAAACAGAACAGCCCTAATACACAATTATGGGCTTTTAACATTGTTTTATTGAGCTGTGAAATATTATATTGTCAGACACAAAGTCACAAACATTTCAAAGCTCAATAAAACAATGTATTGAGCAAAATAAAAGCCAATAATTGTTTCACTGCCTTCATACTATGATCTAAACATATCCCAATGTGAGCACAATATTTTGTTTTGCAGAGCTGAAATCACTGTGAAGAAACCAGTGACCTGTTCAGCCAAACAGAGTTCAAAATAATTTTTATGAAAGCAATAAATACCATAATTGCCTCCAGAAACACTGACCCAGAGATCATGATAGCCTTTAAGTGACTATGAGATTGAATGTACAAAAGTTTGCATTCCATGACCCCGAGTTTGCATAACCATACACAGATTTTTGGTATATGACACAGGTCTTTAGTGACTTTTAACTTATGGCTAGTCAAAATCTGCAACTCCCAGCAAAATGATGAAAATTTCTAAAGCTCTCTCATCTGATTGAATTTCAACAGATATGGTTCCTCATCTGAATGTAACACAAGGTATTACTAGTAACAACTTTTCACAGAGTTTAGGATCCATGCACCATTTTGTTTTGGTGAAGTGCGAGCACATGTATTACAGTGGTCTGGCTCCAACTCTCAAGATAAACTAAATACTCAAACTAAAGGATCAGGAATACCAGACTAATACAGGGCCAAAGTCTACACAGACACTTGATACATGTACACTTACCATAGGAGGTGAAAATGATCTGGACCAAATTAATATTTTTGTACACAAACAAAATAAGAACTTTTATCATTCTGAACTGGTTGTCTGTAAAACATTTCCAACTAAATGAAGATTTATGAGAATTACAAGCAAGAAAACTATGGCAAATTTTGACACCATCCTGTTGTGTCCCATTCCTGATCATGTTTCCATAAAATAAATTCGAGTTAGAATCTTTTTCAATCAGATTGATGTATTTTATGTCCAGGATACAAAAGTTTCTGCCTT
Organism: Margaritifera margaritifera; assembly: GCA_029931535.1. Classification (NCBI taxonomy): domain Eukaryota; kingdom Metazoa; phylum Mollusca; class Bivalvia; order Unionida; family Margaritiferidae; genus Margaritifera; species Margaritifera margaritifera. Next base: position 719,959 of record JAQPZY010001421.1, on the reverse strand, counting down.
AATGCAACCATTGCAGAACACATGCATTAAAACTACAACAAAAGCAGGTAAGATTAAGAAATGACTTTACTGTACCTTATGCCATTTTCTTCAGCCTCAAGATCTGGGGCCAGAAAATACTGCAATGGGTTGGGCCACATGTCATCTTTTATCACCTGATTACAATACAAACAAGACACAATGACAGATTTATTGGATAAAAAGGAAGATGGAGTGCACTGGTGCATAATACAACCAGCAATGCTTGCTGCTACTGGCATACATTAACAAGTCTATAACATAATACAACCAGCAATGCTTGCTTCTACTGGCATACATTAACAAGTCTATAACATAATACAACCAGCAACGCTTGCTGCTACTGGCATACATTAACAAGTCTATCACATAATTCAACCTGCAATACCTGCTGCTACTGGCATACATTAACAAGTCTATCACATAATACAACCAGCAATTCTTGCTGCTGCTGGCATACATTAACAAGTCTATCACATAATACAACCAGCACTGCTGGCATACATTCATAAATCTATCACATTCACTGTCAAAACTGACACAGTGTGAATTTCAAATAGAGTCATCGCAAGACGATACAAGTCTTAATCATACCTGTGATATCTCTGTCACGTAAATGGCAAAAATTGTAGGCAAACTAACAGTTTGCTGTGTGTGTGTGTGTGCATTTGTGTAAAATGTTTCACACTTAATTTTTCTTTTTTTAAAACTTTTGTTGCTCATGCTTCTGGATACGAACAGCAAATATGTTTAACTTGCTGTAAGTAAGATTAAGTCAAAAGCCCTGTATATTTATAACAAGCCGCAACTTGAGCTTTACTTTAACCTCTACATAAACAAAAAACAAGACAGAGTCATCCTCTGAGTCTCGGATATGTCTGTTACAGTTAGGAGACAGCAAGAAACCAAACTATGTAGGATGAATGGATGGATGGATGGACAGGCAAATGGAACAAGATCACTCACCTGACTGACACTTGCCCAACAGCCAACAGCAAGGAAAGTTTCAAAAGAAATCTGGGTCAGCAGGATGCTTTTAGCTGAAATTTGTTCCAATGCTGTTGATTGCATATGTGATGAAAGTAACTGATTCATGGTTTCTCTATTTAGGTATCTTCATCTAAATTTGATAGCACATCAGCATCATTATTCCAATATTCTGTCAAAGTTGGTCAAATTCTGTTTTTCGGTTTTTCAGGTAAAGCTATTTATATTTTTTTAAATTATTTTTGGTATCAACAATATTGGTGATAAAACTAACATTTTTAAAGAAACAATGTATTGATCATAGGGGTAATAACACTGCATATATGGGTTCGGACAACCTCACAAATAGGCATAAAACTTCACAAACACTCTGTGATAGATCTACTTTAAACAAGCCAACTTGTTTGTGGCGCAGCAATTAAAAAAACTATATCTATTTATCAATGTTTCTGCAGTATCACGAGTTCATCACAGTTCAGAAGTTCAATAAATGACGATATGTATTTGCTTTTATACTCCTGACCTGGAGTTGAAAATATGGTAGGTTGCCAAAATTTGTAATTTGTTGTAATTAATCAAATTTCATGTAGAGGGACAATAAAATGAAGGTACGCTTGATTTACTTGACACTATGACTAGAGCATATCATCAAAAGATCAGTTGTGTTTCACAAACAGAATGAAAATGTATTGGTCAGATGTTAGTCATGGGACATTTCACACTAGTTCTGAGATAAGTAATCATAATGTCAGAAAATGCACTTGACCCATACTACTATTTAAATCAGGTGGCAAGTGAGAGGGTTTATTTGTGCAACCACAGGCATAAAAAACGTGTAATCAGAGTACTGGCAATTTGCTTAGATCTGATTTTGTAATCTTATGTAAATGAACTGAATTTGTGTCACACAGTATCCCTTCATGTCTTAGAAAATAATACAGTAGTATCGGAAAAAAATAATATGGTTGTATCTGGAAAAAATAATATGATTGTATCTGAAGAAAATATGGTTGTATCTGGAGAAAATAATATGGTCGTATCTGGAGAGAACATAATATGGTTGTATCTGAAGAAATAAAATGGTAATGTGGCCATATCTGATGGCAGATCGACATCATTTGTATAAATTTGAAATGTCCTGAAGCTTGCTCAAATTCTACAAAGTGGATTTTGACAAGCTATTAAAGGTTTTCCTAATTTTTAGTAACAGTGGCCATATTTTGATGGCGGACTGACCTCATTTGTACCACCTTAAAAGTCTTTCATTGCTACAAAATCGGATTGAAACTGGCCTATCGTTTTTTGAGAAAAAGTTGAAAATAGTAAATTGGCCTGATGAAGCATACTGAACACAGGGCCAAATCATTAGCTCATTTTGTCTTAAATACTCTAACAACATCACACAATAGTTATCTTACAACCTCTATACACTTTCAAATATATTATTACAACACATGCTATTTCCTAATGAAAGATTTAAATTCCATCATGCATGCTGTGCCTCAATATTTTGCCAATTTTCTTCACTAGAACAATCTAAGAAAAGAACTAAATCTGACTCATTATCTTTACTCTTTTCAAAAAGTATATAAATTAAAGGAATTAATAAGAGTTGGGACAAGACCATGTTTGAGGTGGACTCACGAATTCTTGCATTAACATGTGACATCTTTTCTTGATGTAATTTTACATTGATAATTGTTTTTCTGCAGAACAGTATCTCATTCTAAACCTGTGCTACTGTTGTATCTAACACAAACTTAAAGACTTATTTAAACAACAAAAACCTTAATGTTGGCTACAACAATGCCAACAGATGATGTCACTGCTGCTGGCATCAGAAAAATGAAACCTAATGTCTAGCAATGCAAAAACAAGACAACCAAATTATTCTTACCAAAATATCATCTGTCTTTCAATGTTTACAGGTTTCACTATATGAAGCACATGCAAAAGCTCATGAAATTTCCCTACTTCCATGATCATTATTGTTGCTGAGGTCAACAAATAACTGGTAGCAGCATATAAAGCAGTGTGCCACATAAAACAGCATAAATTCAACCAACGTACAATACAGCATAAATTCAACCAATGTACAATACAGCATAAATTCAACCAACGTACAATACAGCATAAATTCAACCAACGTACAATACAGCATAAATTCAACCAATGTACAATACAGCATAAATTCAACCAATGTACAATACAGCATAAATTCAACCAACGTACATGTGATGCAATCAGACTCACTGAATATAACTGTAGATATTTTCCATCTCCATGACTTTAATAACAGAATTAATTTCTCTGATTGTCTAGTATAGAGGTATGAGGAAAACAAGGAAAATGCACAAGTGTGTGTTACATTGGGGAATTATCAGATGTTTTAATTTCCATTATGTTTCTCCATAATTAAGACCTTATACTAATATTAGCACTCCTAATGTCCATCTCTGGCAGAGTACTAATGTGATCCTATATCCATCAATGGAGCAGCCATGTGATTCACACTCAGATGGGTCTTTTCTCCAACATTTTCAATCATGTTTGTCACACTGCATAGTACTATTATACACCAAAGTCTCCTTAGTTTATGCACACTGAAACAAATGCAAGTTCTTACCCAAATCAACAGTGTCCTCTAAACTACCTAATTGTAATATCCTAGAGTATATGCTGCAATTTAAAATACGATATCTGCTTGGATCAGTGTGACAGACAGACAGAAAAAGCTTGATGTCATATAGACACTTATGTTTTGTAAGAAAAGACACAAGCTGCTTGGTAAATTGGACTGAAATTTTGTTGCCCCATTAACAGCTATACGAACATTTCACAGCCTCAACCTATCCAAGTGTCAGTCGATGCTACAATGTTGTTTATAAATCAAGACCAAGTCAAGAAAAGAAATAATTCGCTGAATTAGCCTTTGTTAGCTCCCTCCACTCACCAATTTATTGTTTGTTCATAGTTTTAATGGTGTTCCTAATTTTAATAATAATTAATTATTACCTCTGCAATATCATCCACTGAAGGGTCTCCATTATCCAGGAACCAGCTGAAAAAAGTTCGTCCTTTGCCATGTCGTCTTTTTCTGCCCATAGCACCCTGCATAGCTCTCTTGGATAGGTCCATGCCATTCTTCCATTTAATATGGGTAGACTTGGATGCAGGTTCACCTACAATTGCACAATTACATGAGATCAAAGAAGGTTCAAAACCAGTAAGAGCAATTAACAAGTACTGAATCAACTGATACTTTCTCAGTCACAATGTCCCTTCTAACAAGCTTCCAGCATCCATCTTGAAGCCTTCATGAACACCTCTGTGACTGAGATGGATTTCAGATGCTTCAAGAAAGAAAAATCTGTTTTTAAGAGAGAATTATTGATTATCATTATTAATTCTATAAGTAAAAAGAGTTATAAACCTTGTGCAAAAAGAGTCCTCATTATATGACCAAAAAATCTGGGTCTGACAAATCTTGTATCTCAGTCCAGGGACTTGCACAATGCTAGAGGTCTGACAAATCTTGTGTCTCAGCCCAGGGGCTTACACAATGCTAGAGGTCTGACAAATCTTGTGCCACAGCCCAGAGGCTTACACAATGTTAGATCTGGGCTACCATATATTCAAGTCATGTAGCAGAGATGCTGCCAGGATTTTATCTAAAGTGGGGAGCACCTCCATTGTCACCAAAATAAGGGGGGGGGGGGAGTAGAAAAAAGAGAGGGGGGGGGGAAACGGCTATAGTTGTATATTTACATAACACTCAAATATCTGTCTCTCTTTCTCCCCGCTTTACTGTTAGAGCTCTCTTGACATCAAAATCCTCAAAAGATGTTGCCTCTGGTTGTATCAGCATTAATCTGTTGATTGTTTCTAAGAATCTGTTCCTTATCTGTGTATGAATACTGTTTTGCGCTGAGAACCCCCATTCACAGTCTTCTGTCTGAAGGGATATATGCATAGCTAGCCTAGCCAGCTTCAACAAGTTGGGAAACTGTTCTTTATGGTTGTTATGTACAATTTTCCATAACTCGTAAGTATCGTCTCTTGGATATCGCTGCTCCAGAAAAAGATTTTTCACTAACAGGAGTTCGGCCAAAGTTTCACTTTCTTGAATTAGTGCTTTGCTGACTACTACGCCAGATTTCTTATCTGTTCCATAAGGACTGCATGTGAAGTCCATCATTGCCATAGTCTGCTTGTTTACACAGAGGTATTTTGATCAAATAAATATCCTTACTTTCTAATTTCTTTTTAGATTATTATTTACTGAATATACCTTAACCCTTAGAGTGCTATATAGTTTGTAGCACAATATCTCTTAGGACTGAATTGTTTTCCTGTATTTTATATAGGCTTGGTATTCTCTGTTTCTACATTTAATTTCGAAATACTGTTGAATAGGGGGTTGACTGGCATGCCATCTGTTTGTGTCCATCCAGCATGTACATCAGACTCATATTCAATATTCTGGGGTTCAAAATCATTCACTGGTATTTCAGTAACACTTTTCCAGCTCCAATAATCTGATATGCTTCAAAACTTTAAAAAATTACTGTCATCATCACTATCATCAGCCAGTATTTGCCGAATTAAATCATCATCTGAAGACGAACAATGTTGGGTTTTCTAGGTAGCCCATATTTTAAACAAGCACTTGTAAAACTTCCTTGATGAATGCAAGGTTAAAACTACAACAGAATGCTTGTTCCAGGGCCCAATGTACCAATCAAATTTAGTTTCACAACCATTCATGTCAAGCCGAAGTATCCAGATGAGTAAACAGTTGCCTACCAGAAAAAAAAGACACATGGTGTGACATGCGCCATGAGACCTTTACTTGTGGTGCAATGTATGTCAGGACAAGCACTTTAAGGGTTAAGAGTTAAATAAAAAAACTGTATATGGCGTAGAGTACATTTTTATATGTTCAACATTAAACTAATTTGTGGGAGTTCTCGCACATCACTGCTCTCTAAGTCAGCGAATTCGTAAAAATGTGCATGATTCTTGCACTCGCATGCGCTGGAAGCATCTCTGAGGTAGCCCAGTTAACTACTATGATATCCAACGATAACATTTACTAATGACACTTAAGGTAAGAGGATAGTTTAGGAGATAAAAGAATCATATTCAAGTGACTTTTTTCCATTCATTGGGCTACTGTCTGATTTTGAAATTGGTCAGACCCTGAAAATACTTATGTAAATGTTGAAATATACCCATATCTGATCTCTCCCTAATTTCTATATACCTGTCGGATATGGGATGAAGTCCTGAAAATCCATGTACTCATGCCTGCTTGTAATCTTATTTTTAAGGAGTAAAAGTACTTGTGCTCTTACTTTTGAATCTGAAAAGTAGCTGTTCTGCAGAGTACACAAAAAAGACTAAAGCAATTAAGTGGTGAGCAGTTCCTCCCTAAAATGTTAAGCTAACAAGAGTCCCTCCAAGGAACTGATGCTCTACTGGCTTAAAAGAATTTCCAGGAATCCAAGATAAGACCATTTCTCCCTTTTACCCACTGAGTGTTTAAACCATCTCTGATATTCTTGAGCAGTAAGATTTCCAAGATGGCCATATTGGATGTAAGATCAGCAATCAGCATCATTTTCCTATCAGATCAACTATACATCATAAGATGTCTTTTGGTGAAAATCCCATAGCAATGTGACTATCCATTCCATTCAGGAGTAGTAGTAATAAGATGTTCAAGATGGCCATATTGGATGTAAGATTGGTATCATTTCCATTTAGGATCAACTAGATATCATAAGAAGTCTATTCGAGGAATAGCGATAATAAGATTTTCAAGACAGCTAACATGGTGGATATACTGGAGGTCAGATTGGACCCATTCATCTAAGACCAACTAGACACCATAAAATGTCTCCTGATGAAAATCCCATGTCGATATGACTTTCAATTTAGTAGTAGTGTTAAGATTTTTAAAGATGGCTGCCATGGTGGCCACATTGGATGTCAGATTGGCATCATTTTCATTGAGGACCAACTAAACATCAAGTGAAGTCTCCTAGTGAAAACCCCATGTCCGATATGACCATCCATCCAGGAGTAGAGATAACAAGATTTTCAAGATGGCTGCCATGGTGGCAATATTGGCCAACACATCGGTACCATTTCATTTATGACCAACAAGACATAATAAGAACTCTTCTGGTGAAAACCACATGTCAATATGACTATGTCAATCAGGCTTTCTGTTCAGGAAGAGTAGCCATAAGAAGATTTTCAACATGGCTGCTATACTGGATATCAACTAGACATCATAACAAGTTTTTTAGTGAAAATCCCATGTTGATATTACTATCCATTCACGAGGAGTAGCTACAAGATTTTCAAGCTGGCCGCTGCTGTGGCAGCCATACTGGATGTGTGAGTGGCAACATTTTCACTAAGGACCAACTAGACCATGGGATGAATGTGTGTGTAAAGGTTCTGAGCAGTTTAGGCAGAGCAGTGATAACAGACGTGTTAACAGATGGATCAAATTTAATTAATCAAATCACATTTAATAAATGTGCTAAATTAATCTTGGATGACTGAAAATGTAAGCATTGCCTAATACTCAAAGATGATTATCTTTTCTTCTTGAGTGACATTTATTTGTGAACCTAGAAAGAATCATATGCCCAGTATATACTGGAAAAGACAAAGAATGTTAATCACCTGTGTGCATATGGTGTGGACCCACTATATCTGGTAAAAATGATGACTAAACATGCCTCAATGATGCTATATCAAGTGAATTGACAAGACTGTTAAACCTTTAAGTGTTATTTTACCTGATTGGGAGACTGCAGAATGTGAGCAAAGATATTTAAAGCACACAGCATTCTATATAAAATCATAAATTTCTCTTATTGTTTTATTTTATTCCATCCTGAAATACATATGCATGTTAATCTAGCTACACAGTAAACATATTCTTAGATGTACAGTTGCAGATATCCTACACAATCACTCACTCAATGCTTCTACTTATCAATGTCCTAAGAAGCAAAAACTGTAGTAGGGAGGGAAGGGAGGGACAATTGTAAAAACTAGTTTTAATTGTGCAATACTTACCTACTATTGCATTGCTTTCCTTTTTCAGAACACAAGTCTCCTGTCCAAGCTAAATAATTTCCTCCTTCAATTAGTATTGGAAGGTTCTTGAACAGAAAGAATAAGATCCCAGTCTGACTCCTGTGTCACAGCCCACATAGAGAATTATCCCCTTTTGAATTGGACCTGGAGTATAGGACATCAGAGCGGGGTGGGAAGATGGAATCTTTGCAATAGTATTTATAGGGACCTAGGCTCTCCTCCTGGTTAAAACCATTGGAGCCAATATTCTTGTCACAATTGCTTCACTTACCATTCTATTCTCAGCAGCCTCCTTCAGTCTCTTGAAGGAGGACTCATGGTCTCCAGCTGCACATCAGTGTTTGCTGGAGGCTGAAGCAAAGATGTTGAGGTATGCGCTTTCTATGTCCATGGTACTCTGTGAGGAGCTGACCCACCTCATCAGGGATGCTGCTTTTGAGACTTTTAAGGCCTTGCTGGACAAAAGAAAGTACCTTCTATGGACTGCTCCTTTTGAGGTGGAGATGCTCTTTGGAGGCCCCATCCCCTCTGTAGCATCTTAGGATATGAGGGACCAACAGTATCGGTCCCTGGCAGCTGCTCCTGTCCTGTCAAAAAAGACAAAGAAGCATGCTCACCCTGTCCTCCCTTTGGGACCTTCTGCCCAATTTTTCAAGCAGACACAGACCTCCCCCCAGTCTCAAAAGCAGTGTCAGTTCAAAGTTCCCACATGCCTGTCATTTGCCAGACGAGGCAGCCAGAAAGGCCAAGAGAGAAAGTCTTTGGACTCCTCCCCTTTGATCCCCCTTGATCAAAGAGGGAGGGGGTCAACCCTAAGGACTCATGCCCTCTCCTGCTATGTCTTCCTCTTCCTGGTGTTCTAGTAGGAGCTCAGCTAGCCCTCTTTTCAGAGGCTTGGTCAGTTGGTCAGGCATCATGGATGACATGTGGTTCCTCTCTACCCTAAAAGATGGTTACCAGCCTCGTTTCTGGAAAATTTGGGTGCAATCGAGAAATAACCAGACTATGGGCTACCATTTTTGGATTTTTCTGGTGTAAAAAAAAGGTAGAAAGTTTCAGCTCATAACTGACCTTACTGCCTTAAACAAATTCCTTCAGGTGGAACACTTCAAGATAATGCTACTGCATCAGTCAGAAATTCCATAAGGCCCTTTCACATCCCTATCTTCCCTCCACACAGTAAATACCTTTGGTTTTGTCTTGATTAGGAAGTATTTCAATTTTGAGCTCTTCTGTTTGGCCTCGCCTCCGCCCCCAGAGCCTTTGCCAGGATGAAGGGGGTAGTTGCACGCCACCTGAGGTCTATAGGGATCCCTGTCCTCCAGTGATCCGACTGGTTGATGTACAATGTTTGGGTTTTATCCCAAACCTAGAGCAGTAGGATCTCATCACTTCGTATATGTATGAATGAATTTCCTCACCAGCCTTGGGAGAGTTCGAGTTCCTTCAGACAGGATTGACAAGGTCCCGTCCCTCGTAACGGATTTCCTAACCAAGACCTCATCGGCTAGCTTCTACCTCTCACTCCTGGGGATTCTGATCTCGGCTGCAGACTTTGATCCCCTAGAGAGACTTTACTTGTGTCCTCTCCAGTTTCTGCTTCTAGCAAACTGGAGGCCACACAGGACCCACTATCAGCTTGGATCACATCACCCTGGGATCCGATTTTCACGACCACCTGAGTTGGTGGCTAAATCAGGACCGGAGTCCCAATTCACATCCCAGAATCCCAGTCCTTTCTGTACACCGATGCGTGAGATTCAGGATGAGGTGCTCACCTAGAGCCAGAGGGCATAGTTCTTCTGGGATCTTGGTCCTGGGAATAAGCAACCCTGCTTATAAACAACTTGGAAATGTGGGCAATAATTCCAGCCCCACAGTCGGATTGGGGAGAGAAGGACCACCCCCTCTGCTGCTTGCTGAATTCTTGTCTCCAGGAAAACCTTTGTGTAAGCTCCCTGATCATGGCGGAATGTGGTAGCAACATAATATCTGCATGCAATGCTATCCCCGAGAGTCTCTCCAGACTGGAGAGAATCTTTGTGTCCTTAGAGCCAAAGGCTTTGGACACGAGTCCAAACTTCTTCCTCCTCTAAAACCTGGCCTATCCTGCACTCACTCCTGACAGGAGACAGGACTATCCCTCCTACAGTCTCTCTGCAGAGAGGGCAACATGAGAATAGGATTGTTCTCGTCCTGAAGCCCCTCATGGGGATTGATGGGACTGACCATACTAGCATAGCATACTACCATACCTTCTAGGCAAATGAGAATGTTTCTCGTCCTCCTAAATCGTATATTGGGAGAGTATCGAACCCCCCTCATTTTTGTTTGCCCTGACCAGATGGAATGAAACAGGTCTCTGGCCTGAAACGTCTGCCCTACCATGAAGCCAAGAGAGGGACATCCAAGGCGGCAAGAGAGGTAGGGAAGGCTAGCTCCCCTAGCTGTCCCACATCCCATAAGGATTAAATGTGTGTGTGTGTGTGTGTGCACACGCTGATCCAATACCCTTCACCTATTCTGGTGAGTAGTGGCCAACTCCCTTTCCCAATCAGAATTAACCGGCAGTACAGAAAGGGGGATGGGGGGGGGGGGATTCTGACCCAAGCACTGTCTCCAGACCGACAATGGAACCCCACTGACTGTGTCTGGTGTTCAATGCCCGCCAGTGACTGGTGGATGACCAGTCACTAGACAAAGACCGGTCTGGTGACAATGATCTGATTTACTAACCCAACCCAGATTTATTAGAACAAAATTGCTGTTCCTCCCTAACAAGGGGGCACAACCCGGTTCCCCCCCCCCCCCCCCGGTAGGAGCCCAGGATTGATCCCTCATTGGCACTTACAACATCAGATCGAGTGTCAGGGATCATTGGGCCTTATGCGATCTCTCGAAAACCTGGAGGACTCCAAACATTCTTGACCCACCAAGGCATTATTTTCCCCCAAAGATGGAAAAGATTCAGACTTCTCTTGGGAATGGATGGGATCATCCAGTGAAGATGAAGAAGGGCCTTTCTTCCTCCCTTATGTGTGACAACTTGAAAACGAAGTCAATTTTCCACGAGTGAATTGCACGTCTGATGTCAGTCATCTTCCAAGGAAAAAGAGGGTAGTATTCTGTATGTGGACTATGACACAGACGTCAGACTGGGATCCTGTTCTTTCTGAACCTTCCAAAACAAACTAGAGGAAATTATTAGCTTGGATGGAAGACTTGCATCCAGGAAAAGGAAAACAATGTAATAGTAGTAGGTATTGTGTTATTAAAGTATAAAATTATAACATTAGCTGTATCAGTGTAAACTTACAAAAGCACAAATTGGAGAAACAATACTTGTGCTTTATAATTCACACTATATTTGGTCATTTGAGCTACATATTCTTTCACTTAATGGTTATCATATAAATTCTATCTGAATGAATGTTTGCTTTGTTAAGTCAATAATCAAGTGGTTTGAAAAATAGCTCATTCTTAAAATAAAGGAATCTGGTATGCAGTGTAAAATGATGTTACTCTTATCTGTTTATTCTCTTTTATCCAAAACAGTATTGTGTCTAGCTTCTGAGTTCTATGCAGTTACAATGTCAAATGTACTCCATTTGTACTCATGAGTAATTTGTGTACTTACTCCAAATTAGGAAAGCCGTAAGTGTTTGTATTACTACTCTAATTTAACAATAGGAACAATGGCTTTTCTTTTATTTCTCTTTTTAGGGATTAAAACTCTCTCAAATCCATGACTTCTGAATAGGCAAGAAGACATTTGCTCATAGGTGAAAACAAGGTTTCATCAGTTTTATCTGCTTATAAATTTATAAAGAATTTAAACAGAATTTCTAAAAATTTATCCAAGAAAGAATGGGGATAAAAAGGGCATTCATCATTTATTTGCCAGTCTTAAGAATAAACAATTATTGTAATACCTCATCAGATGCAACACTGAATCTAATTATGGCTTCTAACTGATTGAATACAGTGAGGCTGTAATAATATTATGGCTAGAATTTCACCTTGTCATCTTCACAATATGATTTAACCTATCATAAATCTAAATAAAGACCAAGAATATCTGGAAGGAAAATAAACAATACCCTAGATTTTGTACATTTATGCACAAATTTCTTGGATTTACTCCTACCTGGGAATTTATCTGAACTTAGCTGACACCTTTTCTAAAAAATACAAACACACACAGACATGGTACTTTATTAAAATTTTATATTAACAAGTAAACATAAAACTAAACATTTTTTTACTTACATTATTTACCTGCAATAAACCACAAATTGTAAAAATCACAATACTGTTGCAAAATGTAATCAATAATTTCCAAAATTAACAACTTGGTAAAGAAAAACACGGTACTTCGTATCAAAATCATGATAGCTTCTATGATTATATCTTTATTATATTCAGGTAAACCTTAGTGCCCTTGTGAAATTCATCCAAATCTTGTAAAGACTGACAGAAGCTGTGTTTGTTGTTTGCTACCCATACCTGATGCAGCAAGATGAAATTCTTTGCATAGGATTTCATTGGTGAAATATGGGTTTTGCTTGAACTCAAACTTGATAGTGTACCCTGACTTGATGTCTTCAAACTCTTCTACTTCCATCTGAAATTGGATGCAAAAGGAATACACACGTTTTGAAAAGATAAAAAAAAACACATACGTGCAAGTACTCACCAAACCAAGAGGCCCAAATGGACCCGATTTCACTCACTGGCTTATATTACTTAACAGCTGACTATTTCACTAAGCAGGCTCATATAGTATTGTAAGAACACATGCCTATTTAAGGGAGCAGACCACTAATTCATTTCCAATAGAACATAATGCTAATATATTAAAAAATCTAAATAATTTCTTCATTGGATTGGCATACAAACCACACATGCTTCCATTCATTAGAGTTAGAGAATGTTTTTTTCTGCATTGAAAAACAGGTGTTTCGCAGCATTATTTTGAGCCTCATGCTTTTAAACAGGGAGACTACCTGGTCTGCATCTAATGACATAGCCTCGCACCATGAGTCCATATTCTACTTTGTACGAAGGAAATTAAATACAGGATATCAAAATAAAAGTAAATATTCTGTTGTCAACAATAGTTGTTGTCAACATAGATTGAAATTTATGAAATGTATAATGGAAGAAAATTAAATTCATTTGCTAGCCAATGGGTGCATTGTAAAATATTTAGTACTCTATTTTTTATTCCCCCAACCAGCAGACTGGTTTTCTGACTGTAAAATAATGAGTGGTCAGATACCTTGAACTATTTCCCAAATTTTATATTCTGTTGGTTTTGCCAATTTTACCATAGTTTAATAAAATTTCTTTCCAATGATAAATGCACCGTTAAGCTCACAAGATTACCTCATAAATATGCACAGATCTTGCTCACAATCAAATTCATCCATTCATCCAACACCCAGATCATAAAACCCTGTATACCAACAGGGATTGAACATTTCTGAAACTGCATGGTTGTCGTTGGGCAAACAGCTTTGAAAAACTGGTTGCCCAGTAAATTACTGTGGTTGTCCATAAAATTACATACATATATACATACATACACACAAATATAAAGGGTGCACAACATATGAACCGCTGACACATTTTGTGCGGCCCATGTCCCATGTTGCTCCAGCGCAGCTCACTTAGTTCTAATCAAGGTCAATTTTGATCCAATATATTTTAAGTTTATTACAATTACTTCTAAAATGTTGATTACAATAACAATTACTCACTCTGAAGCAGAGTAATTCAGTAAAAATTACATTACATTCTGGAATGTAATCAATAAAAAAAACGTTTTTATTGCATATATTTCTGTGTATCATGCATTTTATGAGTGACAGAGTAATATCTCTGTCAAAATTAAAAGTTACATTTGATGAAAAAGACATACAGATACTCCCAATGAAACATATTTATTTTACTATACATTAAACTGCTTGTTACTTTACTGCTTCTTGGACGTTGTCATATGATATGTGACAACAAAGAATTATTGAAAGTCATTGAAAATAAGGTTTAATTCCACTTTCATATCATTACGTCTTAATATAACAAACTGTGTTGTCTTCCATCAAAAGAACATGTGATATCGTATTATTAACTGCAAATACAGCTTCAATTTATTTTCATGTGTAAATATTTGGACTGGAACTTCTGATTATCATATGAATTAACATTCAACAGAACCTGAGCATAAAAATGAATTTTTGGTCCAAATTAAAAGTATTAAAAATGAAAAATCTGATTATCATGAGCGTTATGTCCCATAGATGCACAAATCATGCTTAAATAAAACATCTGATTATCATGCTTAAATAAAACATGGCAAACAAGGCCAATTGTAAAATCAAAGATAAATTTTCTGAATAAAACACCAAATCCATCCAATTTGAACTACCGGTATTTATTCTTCAGTTATGAAAGAATATAAAATCATTTCAAGTTGTAAGCCTATGATAATGAAAATGTTATCATCTTGTGACCAACAAAAGTGCCATAAATGGCACATTATATTCCCACACTCTTTTTTATAGTCCCTTATGTAGGAACTAGTAGATTGTTGACGAATTGGTCTCAATGACCTGGACATCTTAAAAAGGTATGCGGTCTTGAAACAAAGTACTGTGCAGAAGCCATTATTTTCCTAGTAGACTTACCATGATCATGACCACTGATCTCTAGACCATAGAATCTATTGGCTTTTTTTATTACCTAGCACAATATTCACATAGTTTGGTCAAGGAACTTACTTTAAAATAACAATTATTTTGCAAAACCCATTTTTCTTTCAGACACAATGACCCCTGACCTTTTTCCTTTTGACACTTAAATGAACAAGCCTCTTTCAAACCTTCAGTGAAAGGCCTCCACAAGCTTTGGTCAAGGTATAAGGTCTAGAACTACAAGTTATTATGAAAAAAACATTTTTCTTCTCTTAGTCAGTGACACTGACATTTTACCTTTAGACTCCAAAATCTTTGTTACTCAATGTGCAAGACAGTCACAAAGTTTGTTTAAGGCAGATGGTCGAGAAACTGAAATGTTTCTGCAGAAACCATTTTGTTTCTTTCCATCACAGTGACATTAACCTTTGATGCCCAAAACAATAGGCTTCTGCTTACCCCAAGCACTAGCTATCCACAAAGTTTGGTCCAGGTCTGCGATGCATAATTAATGTTATTGTGCAGAAACCATTTTTCTTCCTTTAGTTACAGTGGCCCTTAGTGAAATGGAATATTCCTTAGTACAGTCATGCTGTGGAAAGCAGTCAGGAGGATTGAAAATCAGTGACCATAATTCTTCTAAATGTTAATGTGGAAAACTTGAAATTACATTCATTCAAGGTCTCATGAATGTAAAGCTTCATGCCAAATTTGGTTGAAAAGCAACAGAGCTTAGTAAAATTATGCTGCAGAAACCAAAGTCTGGATGATGAGCAGTAAGGGGCCATAACTCTTGTAACTGATGTCATGGAATGATGCAAATCAAACTCACTCAAAGGTGTCATCAGTGTAAAGCCAGATGCCTAATTTGGCTGAAATCCAACAAACAAGACTCAAGCCTACAAACAAGACTCAACCCATAAAGTCACATACAAGTCAGTAAGGCAATGTTCACATCAAACTGCATCGGATAATATGATGAATGGTTCTTGAGCTATGCCAGTTACAAGCAACATTCCATGTGAAGATATAAAGTTAATTGTCAAGAACCATAACTCTATCCAAAATGTAGCTGACAAGACAAAACCCATCAAATGTACAGCCAAGTCTTCAGTTGAGATGATGTACACACCAAATTGCATCAGGTATGTTGAATGGCTTCTGAGCTATGCTGGTTACAAGGATCTGCAGTAGTGGAGATTTAATATTTATGGAAAAAGGACAATAAAGGGGCCTGAAATTAGAGTTTATTTTCACTGACCCACAGGATCACCATAATAGAACTTTGATCCTGCCAAAATTTTACTGATCTGTGCAATTCTTCATACTCAGTTGACCATATTTATTCCAGCTCAGCAGGTGTTCATAAAAAAACTAAATATCCCTTGTTATTTGGCAAGATTGATGTCCCACTTTTTTCCCAGCACCATACCTCTTCCAAATTAGCATATTATGTCTGTATCATCTTAACTGGTTCCCAGTCATCATAATAGAATCAGTCTGATTAGGACAGGGTACCAGTTTACCATCTTAACCTCAGCACACAGACCAGAATAAACATTTAGTATGTACCAATATGGTGTGCATGGTAGAAAAAAAAACTTTTGATGATAAACAAATAAAATATAAAAAACATAATCTGATAATAAGTGATGGATCTATAAAAAATTTTCTAACCAGTAGGTTTTACACTAGACTGACAATTAGTGGGCTATATGCAATGCTAAATAATGGCAGCCTTAATGTAATCGTAAAACTCTCCACACCTCAGCATTCATTGTACTTAGGTAG
The DNA here is from genome assembly GCA_029931535.1 of Margaritifera margaritifera. NCBI lineage: Eukaryota > Metazoa > Mollusca > Bivalvia > Unionida > Margaritiferidae > Margaritifera > Margaritifera margaritifera. The sequence goes on along the minus strand of JAQPZY010001421.1, from coordinate 703,346 downwards.
GGTCTTAGAGGGTCATCAATTAACACAATAAACTCTACAATTAACCATGAAAAGAATTTAGTTGTTTAATTAGATACATCTTATATACATGCTGTGATAGTGTGCTGTGACAGTGACCAGCAGGAATTAACTGTTCAAATGGATTTGTGAGGACAAAAGTTTCAGTGATCCCTCTGCAAATTAACTGATCTCAGATTACAACTAATTTTGAGCCCTGCAATAACTCCATCAAAATCAGACCCAAATGACAAACCTTTAAATGACACATCTATATGAATATGCTGACTAGTTCCTCAGCCATGCTACTGTTTTCCCCAAAAAGGGTATGGTAACCATCATTCAAAAAGAGCACTTGATATTCCCAATGGGTCACTTTAAGCTCCAAAAAAGGGCTTTAACAATCCCAACGTTTTATTTGTATTTCACTCAAAAAATGCAGGAGTAAAATCCTTGATACTGTATTTCCCAGCATTACAGCATATACTTGCATATAAGCCAGGTCCAAATGCAAACAACATAGACTCTGATCTGCCGTCGCATAATGCACCGTCAGATTAGGGTCTATGTTGTTTGTTCTACTGATTAGTCCTTACAAACTGCATAGACCCAGATCTGCTAGCGCATTATGTGATAGTAGGTCTGGGTCTCTGCAGTTTGCTTTTGGTATAAAATATACACAAGTATTGACGGTAACTATCTTCTTTTCCTTCATCTTTCCTTAGCAAAAGATATATGTGGCACTAATGCATTGAAAGGAAACTGAATGCATGCCAAGTTACATGCAGAAATTTAAACTGTTACTAATAGCAATAATAATTATTAAATGCTGTAATTTTTGGTGACATTTAAGAAATTCTTAATTTTATTAGGTTTTATATTTCTTCTTTTTTTATGCACCCATTAAATTCCCTGGATGAACTATGATTTAATTTATTGAAGGTCAGGATCTATGTGTTTATTAATTCATAAGATGTACCTTTTCAAAAGAGTGCTACAACCAGTTAGTAGCATTTAGAGTGATATAACCAGTCTGTAGCATTTAGTGTGCTATAACCAGTCTGTAGCATTTAGAGTGCTATAACCAGTCTGTAGCATTTAGTGTGCCATTCAATTTTGTCCTTTCAAGAATGGAGTAATACTGTTGAAATGAAAGCAGAGATTTCCTATTCAATCTTTAGATTTAATAAACTAAATGCTTTGATTTGGAGCAATAAACTACATGAATCTCATTACATTATTAAACTGACAACTATTGAAGCCTGTTACAAACTATTTGTAAAATCAGTCATTCTGATAGGCTCAGATTCAATGTATTGCTATTACATGGCAACTGTTGTAACTTCTTGGATAAGTGGACAATAATCAGCATGTAATTTAGAATAAACAAAATTGACCATACCAAGTCATTGGTTGCAAAGACAATTCATGTTGGAAAAGCATATCTACTCAAATGAGTGTCAAACTATTGTCCAGTGAGTGCAGTCAGTTCCAGTACATAGAAGACCTCCTTTATGAATCACAAACTGGTGGTAATCAGCAGTGACCTTCTAGACAAGGAAAAGCGTCAGCTTTGGGCACAGGCATACTGCAGCTTATAATCACAACAAATGCTGAAATTAAGTTGTGTGCATAAGCAACTGTTTACGTTTGCGAGAAATGAAAGGGGCATTTTGCAACTGAAACAAGGGCAAGTTGTTATAGCACTGTGTAAAGAATGGACTGTGTCACGGAATTGTATAAATCCCTTATATTAGCAATACATGTACTCAGGTTTCGTTTTTCAGTATAACAACGATGCTCGAGAGTGAGTTATGTATATTGTACAATATTTCGAAACAGTGAGTTCGGTTCACCCCATGCCGCACGTGCGAAGTGCTTTCGATGGGGAAAACCGAATGCACCAAGCGTACGGACGATGTAGAGCTGCATCGTCCGTGTATAAATGCCTCACCGTAAGACTAAATCTTTACATTACGGAACGTCTTGTCAGTGAGCAGTCTACTTAAGGATTTGCACGTCTTCAGCTGTAGAGGTATGTAAAATATTTATTAATTCATGGTGTATATTTTCTATGTAGCCCCGACTTGCGTAGTACAATGCAAATATTTTCTATTCTTGTCTGTTCTTAATAAGAGCTTTATAAAGTGGCATTTTTAGGAAACGTTTAGTACCATAAGATTCTTATCGGACACGTGTAGGTTCACTTTTGAACTTGTTCATTGCTTTGTAATGTTTGCCGATAATGTAATTTGTATAACTTACCGTATATAACGTCATTACGTTATCGTATATGCCCGTGTCAATCATACTACACAGTGTTAGATTTATTTTCAGCTGTAGAGCTGTAGAGATCAGAGTCGACGAGGTCCCAGCTATAGAGGGGACAATAGAAGTTGACTATAGCAGCTGTAAAGCTGACCATAGCAGCCGTGGAGCTGAATAAACAGTGTGTTGCTTGGATACCAGGTGATCGGGCGTTGTTGACCCATTGGTGGGCATGGATCGCTTGATTGGCCAGTTCGACTAGCAGCCAAGTATGCTAGTGACGGAGTGTTTGTGAGTCACTCCATATATGTAATCTTTTAGCCGTGGGCTAATTTTGGGTTTTGTGACACCCAGTGGTTTGGGAATGTAAGATATATCGCATGATATCTATCCCATTTCGTTTGCACCACATTTTATTATTTGAATAAAGTGCCTCATGTTTCATTATTTGAGGGTAGGCATTTCTGCTATATGAGTAAAATACATCATTTTGCTGTCTGAGCAAAACACATCATTCCAGCCTCATGTTTCATTATTTAAGGATAGACATTTTTGCTATATGAGTAAAAATACATCATTTTGCTATCCGAGCAAAACACATCATTCCTTTCTCATGTTTCATTATTTAAGGGTATATATTTTTGCTATATGAGTAAAATTACATCATTTTGCTATCTGAGCAAAACACATCATTCCTTTTGTCGTATGAGATGAATCATTAGCCTTTGTCATTGCACTGTGTATTCATTTATTTGTATTCATATTTGGGTTACATTATTAGGTTCGTGCGGATTATGTTAATTTGTCCAATATTTGGACCCTATACACGCACGTATTAATCATAACCTTTCTTCCCATTTAAGTCATTCATCAATAAACATTGCATTTTTATCACCATCAACAGTGTTCTGTTATAAATCCGAAATCCAACCCGGTTATCTTGTTACAGACTGGCGTAGAAGAAAAAAAAATAGCCTGGGCAGTGAAAGAACATGGATTGGCAGCATTGTAAAATGATCTGAAGGAAATACTATATACTTCTTACAAGTAATATTGATGGAAAAAGGGTAATAACTCCATCAAAATTATACCTGAAAAGATGAAACCTTTAAAAATCACATCTACATGTAAAAGACAATTCACATAGCTAATGCCATCCAATTATGTGAAATGGTTGCAGAGATATGCAGGTGACAAGAAGTGTGAACAGATGGAAAGAAAAGGTGATTACTACAGGGCTCTTAAGTCTCAATGTAGGGCCCTAGTTAATGATTACAATTACTAAGGGTCTCCTGTTCAAAAAAGCTAACACTTCATTTGCAAGGGAAATAACCACAAGTAATACATGTGAAAGTTTTTTCAGAATATCTTAACAAAACAATTACTATGCAGTCCAAGTTTCCATGAGAAGAATAAAAGCTTAAACATTTCAGTTCATCTCAGGATTGTTTGCAGCCTTACCTTTGTCAGATAATGCAGACATTCCTCCTCTTCTTCATCCAGAATGGCTGAGATCTGAGGGTGATTTACAAACTAGACTTAGTCAAGGATCACTGATGTGACTAACAAGTTGGCAAAAGCATTGTTAACTATCAAATGAAAGCGTTGTAACAAGAGAGCTGTGGTAACTCAGTTAGTAGAGTATCAGACTGAAGGGTCTTGGATTTGATACCTGTCCTGGTTAGTCCAGGTCAGTTGCCTCAGTGTGTCCTTGGGAAAGACACTTACCTCCCATTTCCTCAGCATGATATAGTCAATAATGTGTTACAAGTGCTGCTAACCCCACCCAACACCCAAAGCATTATAACTACCAGCAATGTTGCACACTAAATGCAGGGTCTTTTTTGTCCTACGTCCCCCAGATCCTGACCCTGTGACCCCACCCCCCCCAGCTTTAATGTCAGGAAAAGTATAAAAATATGCCTAAGTTTCATTATTCGATGTCCGTAAACATCTATGCTGGTGCTAGCAATTGTCAAAATCGCTCAAGGTGATACAAAATGTAAGGTGGCAATGAATATTCATTTTAAAACAATGTATTTGGCAATGAAAACATTCAATGTTTGTTGTAGTTAAGCAAGTTGCAATGTAAAGTCTTTGATGACTGCTGGTATAACATATTTTCGAGGTTAAATTCACATATATACGGCAAGGAAAATGTAATTCTTTTTGAAGTTGAATTAATGACAAAAGAGGCTAAATTTATGCAAAAACACAATTTGTCATTTAATTAATGATTTATTATAATAAATACTGCTGGATAATGAGTGAACACTAAAGCTAAAAGAGAGCAAGATTAGGAACGGAAAATTCCATGGTGCAGCTCATATCAGGTTAACCAGATATTCAAACAAGTTAATGCTTTCAGGAGTTACTTCAGCACATGATAAAATATTTATTGTAATAATGTAAGTGTCCAGGGAAGGTATGATAGAACAGTGCAGATGACAAAGTTAAGGTGGCAGAACTATCAAAGCCAATAAGATTCTCTGGGATTATTTAGCACTACTAGTGTTTTATCAACTACAATATTTCTTTGTCCCTTTAACATGTTGTGTGTCCCCCACATTTGTAGGGAAGGGACACAGTGCCCCCTACCCTTGTGATCCTAGTTGCAACATTGAAACTAGGCAAATAGTTTCTTTCTCTGTCAGTATTCACTACATGAATGATATTTCTATGCCTAGTCTCTAAGTAATAAAACAGTTTACATTGCTATTCAATTTAAAGGCAACACATTTGGCAATTAAACAAATACTGGTTTGCCCCATATTTTTCAAGACTTGAAGTGAAATGTCACTGGTATTATCTATGTTGAATTGATAACAAAAGGACATAAATTTATTCATGAATAAACTTCAAAAAATCATCAAGATAGCATTCAATCAATAATTTTTTAAAATCTGAAATGAGATTTAACTATATAAAAAAAAGAAGCAATTTTTCATTTACCGGTACTGACGAGAAAACCACTGGTAGATTATGAACCAGTAACAATGAAAGTTAAATATGAGCATGATCTGGAGTGCAGTCCTTTCCTGTTAAACCACCATGTTTGCATTGGGCCTAATTTGACAACTACATGTACTTCTGAAATTCTAATAACAACCTAGTTGCAGCATATATGTAAAAAAAAAAAGAATATGCCTTTTATTGTTATAATATTGCTTAAATTGGGTTATTATTATTATTATTATTATTATTATTATTATTATTATTATTATAATATTCTCTTAGCTCTGCAAGTTTCTATAAATATGGCACAGTAGTAAGAAGATTTAACAAAAATTCCCAATTTGACCATTTAGTACACGTACCTATAAATTCCCAATTTGACCATTTAGTACACGTACATGTAAATTCCCAATTTGACCATTTAGTACACGTACATGTAAATTCCCAATCTGACCATTTAGTACACGTACATGTAAATTCCCAATTTGACCATTTAGTACACGTACATATAAATTCCCAATTTGACCATTTAGTACACGCACATGTAAATTCCCAATTTGACTATTTAGTACACATAAATTCCCAATTCCACAGACCCCAGGACTTTGTTTTCAAACTGTCCAAACAATCTGCGAATTTATACAATTCTTAGGGTCCAATCCTGGCTACTGAGTTCACAGTCTTGGCAAATACCTATTGTCTAGCTTACCCCTTCCGAGTTTTGGACCAGGTCTAAAGTAGTTTGAGTAACATTAATCCCACATCTAGTCTGGTGTTAGAAATTCCAAACTAGTCACAAAATTTTGCTCTAAAAAATAGTACCATGATAGATTATGTATTGTACCTGAAAAATCTGTACTATGAATTTTTCCATTCCTGATCTGGTTCCTATTTAACTTTTGGCATTACCCATTAATATCCAATACTGTCTTTCATTTTTCTCCTCTTAAATGTTTGTTTTCAAACTACAAAAAGTGTGATTTATTAAAAAACAGAGGGCCCTGCTCAATACAATTTGATTAGATTAAGGTCCTTAAAGAGAGGAACTTGTGTCAGGAAACCATTTAGAAGAATGTGCAAAAAGGGGATATAACTCTTCTAAATGATGACATAGGATGCTAGAAATCTAACTGATTCAAGGTCTCATCAATATAAAGGCACATACTAAATTTGGTTGAAAGCACACATTCCTTAGTAAAATTATGCTACAGAAACCAAAGGAGAATGGGAAATCAGGGGCCACAACTCTTTTAAATGATGATGTTCAATGCTGGAAATCAAAGTCAAGGCAGGTCTCATCAATATAAAGCCACACATAAAATTTCGTTGACATCCAAGAAACCATGGTAAAGTTATGCTGCAGAAACCAAAGTCAGGAGGACAGGCAATCAGGATATCATAATGCCTGTAAATGACATTATGATATGCTGAGAATCAAACTCATTGAAGGTCTCATCAATATAAAGTCAAATATTAAATATGGTTGAGACTGAAGAAGCATTGATAAAGCTTTGCTGTGGAAACCGAAGTCAGGAGGATGGGCAATCAGAGGAAATCAAACTCATCCAGGGATTCATCAATACAAAACTGCATACCAATCTAGTTGAAATCTAACAAACCCTGGCAAAATTATGCTGCAGAAACCAAAGTCAAGAAGACAAGCAATCAGGGGGAATAACTCCTCTAAATGATGTCATAGAATGCTGGAAATTGAACTCAGTTAATGTCTCCTCAATATACAGTTGCATGCCAAATTTATCTTAAGTCCAACAATCCTTGACAAAATTGAACAATTCCCATTAAAGATGCAGAAGCCAAATTGCTGATGGAGGGATGTACAACTGGATGGACATAGTACAGGGCTCTTTTGTTGAGCAGGGCTTTAAATACATGTATTAGGGTCGGGTATAGGCAGGTTATTTACGTAGTGTTGCACACTGAGTGCGCGATCATGGGTTTCCTGCAATTTTGGTGTCCAATTTCCCTCATATTCTGACTCCCTTGCATCCCCAGAACACACTTTTTTTGCAACAAATTTTGTGTTAGAAAATATGGCTACGACTTTTCTTTAGTGCATGCCCATCCATGTCTATGTTGGCACTAGTAATGGCCAAAGTCGCTACAAACTGTAAGATGACAATTAATATCCATTTTAAAAGAACATATTTGGCAGTCAGAACATTCAAGGTTTGTGGTAGTTTGCTGAGTGGCAATGTAAAGTCCTTGATGACTGCTAGTGTAACATATTTTTGAGGTTGAAGGCACACCTATGGCAACAATGATTTAATTTATCTCGAGGTTGAATGAAAAACAAAATGGACTACATTTCTGCAAATACATAATTTGTCATTAATCAATTAATTATTAATCTGAAAACAAAAGTAATTCAAAAAATGTTGGAATTATTATAATAAATACTGATGAATAATGAGTGAATACTAAAGTTAAATATGAGCATAATCCGGAACTGAAATTTCCATAGTGCAGCTCATTTCAGGTGCACCAATTATTCAAATATGTCAATGTTTTCATGAGTAACTTAAGCATTTGATAAAACATTTATTACAAAATGTAAGTGTCCAAGGAAAAGATGACAGCACAGTGCAGATTATCTCATTTTTTACAATCACTATTAGAGCATTAAGTACTATCTATTTTCCTTTGTCCTATTAATATGTTCCGTGTCCTCCATATTTATATGATACATACCATGATACACAACTTCTGATACACAATTAATGCTATTCAAGCATGTGTGTTCTGTAAAATGTTATTGCATTTGCCTAACTTAAGCCATATTATAATGAACTGTGAGCAAGCAAGTGACAGCAGTATTAACTGTTCAAAGCCAGTAAATGCAGTCAAAGGTTACAAGGGAACAACTCAAAACATGCCAAATCACCTGAAATACCAACACCCACTCATAAGGCAATCATAGTGTCAAAATCACAATTTCTATTTACTGTCATTCTAGTGCTCTTGAAAAGACAAAGCATGGTACAGCAAGCTGATATAGAATGTGGTATCGAAAAAAGCCTTTTATATAAAAATTGAATTAAATTAAATTGGTCACATGTCCATGTGATTTTCATTGTGAATAAATTACTTCCCATATACTGTACAAAGTTTTTAATAGTGCCTGCATTTAACTCGAAAGTTTATCATGAGCTTGGCATGTGAGAAAGCTTGCCAGTAGCTCATGGGTCAGTGATTCTTCTTGAGGTCTTCCTGGATTCTTCCTCCACCAAATATACTGGCCGCCATATGCTGAAAAATGGCGTTAAACCCCACAAAACCAAACCAAACCTTATCAAGAGTTACTGCCCTTCATTACCCCAGTCTGTCTTCAGCACTCAAGGAACGCTCTAAGTTATACCGAATTTGAAGATAAACAAGCAAAATAACAACTATGTTCATTTGAGAATTTCTATTTTAAAAAAGAAAATGTACTCCAGATCCCTAAAATGTAATTTAATTAGATTCAGATGACTGAATTTATGGTTTTCAATGCAGCCTGGAGATCTAGACATATTTAATTTTTTTCCCACTTGCCACCGGACAAGTAAAAAAAATTGTACTTGCCCAGCAACCAAATAAACTTGCCCCACAAAAAACACAGCTCCATACATAATGGCTCTTTCCATACAATAAAAAAAGTATCCTTATATTGTCCCTTTCTTTTAAAATATGGCCAATTCAAATTTGGGACGGTTCTTATAATCCTGTACGTAAATGTTTGAAGGTTTTATTTGGAGGCACCAATATGACATGACTTCAATCCAAGATGTTGAGAAAAAAAGTGTAATTGTTTAGCGGTAATAAACAAGGGGACCATGCATATTACTTTGTCTTTAATGGTATGAATAAATGCATTAATGATTACTAACCAATGATTTTGGTCCATCGATGGTGGTTGCTATTATTATTATTATTATTGTAGTTGCAATTTATATTGCAACTTACTGATCATTTTTAAAATTTTGTTTGTCATAATTTTAATGTATTTATGTTGGCTCGAACAACAGAGCTGAATAATCCACAAGGATTGAGAAAAAGGAGGGGCAGATAAACACACCATGGTCTATAGTACTGAACAACATCGGATGGGTACTTATACATGCTCGGCCTCTGGCCTAATTCCAATGTCCCTCATCCATCTCAGTAAGCGTTTGGATGAGGGATCCATTATGTTCATCAGGCCTCTAGCCTCTCATGTATTAGCATCTTTAAAGAGAGCCAACATAAACCAAATTATGTTTTTTTGTCAGGATTTAAAAAAAAAAAATACACCTACAACTTATCTTTAGTGTAAAATCCATCCATGTCTGTATTGGTATTTGCAATAACCAAAGTTGCTAAAGGTGTTAAAAACTGAAGATGGCAATGAATATTCATTTTAAAACAATGTATTTGGCAATGAAAACTTTCAAGGCTTATGGTAGTCAGTGGAGTTAAATGTAAAGTCTTTGATGGCTGCTAGTGTAACATTTTTGAGGTTAAAGTCACAAGGAAAATTTAATGTATTCTGGGGCTGAATTATTGATAAAGAGAATAATTTATGCAAATACACAATTCGTCGTTGATTAATGATTTATTAATCTGGAAAGAAAAGTAATTAAGAAAACATAGTATTGATGATAATAAATGCCGGTAGATAATGAGTGAACACTAAAGTTAAATGAGAGCAAGATCCAGAACGGAAAATTCCATGATGCAGCTCATTTCAAATTAACTAGATATTCAAACATGTTAATGGTTTCATGGGTTACTTGATCACATGATAAAATGTTGATTGCAACAATTAAGTGTCCGAGGAAAATATGACAAAGTTAAGGTGGCAAAAGTGTAAAAGCAAAAAAGATTATCTCATTTTTTTAGCACTTCTACTGCATTATTTAGTATAATTTTCCTTTGTCCCTTTAAAATGTTGCGTGTCCCCCAAATTTGGATGGTGAGGGTCACTGTCCCCTGCTTTATGGATTATCTGTGCAACACTGAAAAAGATATTTTGAATATTTTCACAGTTCTACTTCTGTTTATCAAGTTCTTCTTATCATTCAGTTCTTCATACCGCACCGAGTTTCAGCTAGTTTTTCATTGCAGAAAGTGAGGACTTCTAGGGTGTAGATATTAAAAGTCTCAACATTAAAGTTTGGGAGGCACAAATTTGCGATATTTTCTTCATAATTCTGAGCAATATTACATGGTTCGTGAATGAGCAAGTAGAGGCCAGTGTTAAAATGTGGAATCAGAGAAGGAACTACATGTAGTATACAAGTCGGTTCTAAAAAAATATTTATGATTACATTGTTTTTAAAAATGGAGGAATGTTAGACCACAGATTGATTTTCTGTTTATATCCTCTTATTCACCATGTCTAGATTGGTTTTCTTTTAGTTTTCTTAAACATTCTGTATAATGGTTTAACTTTTACCTATTATTCACCTATGTTAAATATGAACATTGTCATTTTAATACCACTTCCTTTTATCTTCTTGCAATTAGTTGTATACTGAATTGGTTCAATTGTAGGTATTCTTCTGTGAGATATCAGGCAATCTATATGACGAGTCTAACCTCAAAAATACATTACACCAGAAGTGATACCAAAATTTTGTAATAAATTTGGTATAAAGAATGACAATGTCTTTATAATCCGAGATCTATGTATAAAAATCTTTTTAAAAAAGTGTTTTCGTTAGGCTCTATTGTCATTTTTGTGAGCTTCTGTTTACACTTTGCATAGGTACATGCTGGTGACAGTTACTGTTCTTGCATTCATTGGTGACCTAAAAAAAAAAAAAATTGGGGGAATTTGACTCAAATATTCACACACATTTCACCCCAATTCTTCTAAAAACAACTCCAGACTGTTTAAAAAGCAGGCACAGATTAGCATATATGGTTGATTACTTCGTTTGTCTGTTCTGTGAAAAATTCAGTTGCTTTTTAATACCGCCAAATTTGTTGTAGAAAATCTGCATGTCGTATATGCCAAATATAGGCAGTTGGTCTTTCAATATTTGGATCTAGAACTGTTGGATTTTTACATATGAAAGCGCACAAAATACCATTGTAATGATGTTGCCATTCTGAGTAATCATAAATCATGATTACAGGCACCCTTGTTGCCAATACGGAGTGCCAACTATTCGCGATATTCTCTAAAACTGGACTCCAGTACCACAGGTAAAAAGAAGGCAGAACAGAGATTTGAAACATTGATAAGGGACTGAGGAGGTGGGGTAGGGGGGAGACCAATGAGATGTCGTCAACCCACCCCATTCCCACAAAATCATAACCATCCAAGTCAACGTCGTACACTCTAGGCTAGACAGAAATAAGTAGACACTGAAAAAGAAACATCAGCTGGGTGAAGGATACTGCTGTTACCCAAAAGTTGGGTATCTTTGTGATAAGCTCATTTCTACTTTCGAAATGTGGTTTTCTCAGCTTGTTATATTTTTGTTCCACTCGAAGAATCTCTTCACTCGCTTTTTCGTTCAGAGCATCAATTTCATTTTGACAAGAGTCAATCTCTTCAAGAGCCTTTTGTGTGTCAGCATCAAACATGCTGATGTCCGCTTCGGATGAGCCCTCCGTTGAAGAGAGCTTCCTGACTTTGCTAGGACTCGCCAAATCTCCAGACATAGTTGATACAATGATGATCAAAGCCCGTGATCTTCGTCCAGATATATATACGTGATCAAACTTCGCTGTTCAAAAAGTCAGCTTCTTGCTAGTTTGCGCTAATACGCACGCTCCAGTCTTAACCAAATTCATTTAACAATTAATCTCTGATTGGTCAAGCTGGACTTTACAAATAAAATATAGCAGATTTCATCCAATCAAATTTAACTTTACAAGTTGTTTACTTATGTTACATTATCCGGGCAACAAGTAATGAAAATGGCCGATATTAGCGTAACTGACATAAGTGTCGATGAAATGGTTGGTAATATATTTGATATAATGAGTAAACAGGGAAAACCAAACGATGAGAGTAAGGCAGAAAACATAAATGCATCAGTTGCAAACGGTGTCACTGCAAAAGAAGTGGATCCCAAGCAGCAAGATCTCCAGAATCTGCCAGGTCTCCATCCAGTTACGAAAAAAAATACGCATGTCAGACGCACCGATTCAAAACTTGACGGACCTGAAGCGAAGAGGCCCAAACTGTCTGTAACTCCATCGCCTACCCTACCTGATCCGTGCAGTAGCCCAGAGATTGGGAAACGGAAACGAGTACAGCACGACTACAGGCGCTTGTCCAGTTCTGGTTACCTTGACGATTACGAAAGCAATAAGGAGAGGCGATTTTCCTCAGAGTCAGACGCTACGAATTCACCCAGTCCCTCAAAACTAAAATCAGGAGCAACTACGTCACCCAACCAGAAGGCAAATGCTGCTGAGATAGATTCCACACCAAGAGTGCGATTGACTTTGAAGCTACCAAAGCAAGATGTCGATGCACCAAAAGGTAAGAAACACGATCATAGACTGTTTATCGAGAATTGTATCAATACAGTACACGCATCGTGTTTTTATGATTCACCACCCAATCTGGCGGGCGTGGAGAAATGGGCAGGGGATTAAGTGTCAACTATGAGTAGTGTTAAGTCATACCTGTCAACCTCCTGAGACAAAAACCTGTACATCAGACCAAAAAAAACCGTACAAATGACGGGATTCCCGTACAAGTTGACAGGTATGATAAAACAAAACAAACCCATTATCCCTGAGGCATTATGTACCACAGGTTAAACATAGTTATTGTTATACAGGTAATAAACCTCTTTGTAGATGATAAATATTGATTGTGGGTGCTATATGTTCGGTACATCGAATGCTCTTTTAACGAAATCCAGATGGCTGCCTTTTATTTCTAAACACACCTGTGAAAGAAATCCCACAAGTTATGTTATTAACAATTATCACCTAGACACCTTGAAATCGCCGACTTGCATCAAAACAATCTTTGAGCAGTCGATTGTTTCGAGTTGGCAAGCTCTGCTTACTTTGAAGTTACCCTCGGCTAGGTGGGAAAAAAAAAAAAGAAGAGAGAACCACAACATATAGATCACATTTATTTAAAAAATATCAACATATTAATCACGCTGACTCGTATATTGCAACTTGTTATTTTTACCCTTCCTAGGCTTGCGAACAACACAAACCCCCATATGGAGCCTCTCACTCTTGTTACTTTAAACTAGCCATCATACATGTATTTCTACTCTCGATACTAAATTTGTTTCTCTTATAAATATCTTCAGAATCATAATTCCAAAATCTTTTTATTTAGTTTGTATTCATATCTTAATTACACTATAATAACGCTTGCGTGTGTTTGTAGATAGATTTTAATGATCACTGATTAGCAGAGGATTAAACCGTGGATTGATAGATTACTAATATCGCGGTTCTTTTGGAAAATAGACATACAATCGTGGCTCTAATACATGTTTGGCTGCGTTTTCTGATGTTCCGAAAACATGCCGTAAATACAGTACTATGCCTACTGATAACCTGATTTTCAGTCGACCAGTAATGGGGCAGAATTCCATGCTTGAATAAAGAAATAAAACTCTCAAATCGGCAAGTGAAAGACATCAATATTTTGGGTAATCTGATAGTTGGTTCAAGCGATTCACATTCTGTTCTCGTTGTATCTCATGAAGAAAATAAAAATCCCCGTCGAATCGTGATCTTGGCGAAAATCGCTGAGATTTTTTTTTTTTTTAAATTTTAAAAAACCGTACAAAATGCCTGTACGGCCGTACACTGCAAAATCCCCCCAAAAACCGTATAAATTACGGGATTCCCATACAAGTTGACAGGTATGGTTAAGTCCACTCAGTCTGGTGGATTTTCCCCCCAAATTTAGTGAAAATCCACTCAATCTAGTGGAAGTCCGTCACAGATTTTATTGCAGTCGTAGTGGGTTTTATGGCACCCCTCGCTGATTCTATTGTATTCGTTCCATGAGTTGACACACTAAACAAACAGATGGGAGAAACTCTTGACACCTTAAACCCGAACATGGCAGGTGTCAATTTCATACCTTTGTCTGTACAGTGGTAACAGTTCTTGTGTATTTATCAGTAGCCTGGCTGAGGATACATACAGACGAATGCGTGTAACATAGAATAAATACTCAAAAAGATATTACAAACGAACGCCGTATTATTTATATCGAACATGTACGATCATGAACACTGGCACATTATGACATGTATATATTAATTCTAAAGTATATTAAAATAAAAAAGATACATGAGCTTATACTACAGAAAGGTTCTTCTGTACTTTTACCCTTAAACTTTGAAAATAACATTGTTTATGAGAGAATATGGCAATTGTTTAAATGCACATAATTTTGTAAACTGTATTGACTGTTGCGCTCTATGACTGTTGCGCTCTATCAATGGCCATTCATGTCATAAACAAAGTGATTTCAATGAGAAAAAAAAAGTTACTTCCTGTCCACACTTTTTTCATGAATCTACATTGCATCACCATGCACTGGCTGAGGAGTATCATTCTTACTTTGAAGCCAGCCACTATGCCTGTTGCTGTTGCTTCCTGCCTCGAGTCAATAACAGTCCGTCATGATAGTTTCTACATGTCATCAGCTAATGTTCAGTGTCACACTTCGATGTTTCAAAATGTTCAGTACAATAACTGTTGAATGGAAATATCACAAAACCACACACCTTAAAACTAAAAAGATGTTAGTTTGTGAAAAACAAATTTGGACTGAGAAATGCATTTGATGTTAAGTTCTCATATTATCATGTAAAACTGGTCTCTAGCATTATATGAAGAACTAAATATAATTATTTTTATTTTCCCATTTAGAGACCTACCATTTAACCATATGGGGAAAAAAGTGTAATGGCCTTGATGCACGTCTAAACTATCTAAAAATCAGAACAAGTGTAGTTGTTTCAAGCTATATCCCATCCCATCTGTCTCTTTCTCTCCAACCTACAACCACCCCCCACCCCCACTCCATTGCATAATAAGCAAATAGAGTAGAAGTCTTAAATGACTTAAATTAGAACAATTCCTAGCAGCTACTGATCAGTGTCGCGCTTCTATTTTTCAAAATAAACACTGTTGTATAAAAATGTTTCTTGTTGTCACAAAATGAAATGCTTTAAAACTAAGAAGATATTAGTGTGTGAAGAGCGAATTTAGACAGATAAACACATAGCCATTAAATGTTGATGATATGGCGTAAAACTGGTTTCTAGCAGTATATAAAACAAACTATATATAGTATTTTTATTTTCCCGATAAGGGACCAAGCATTTAAATGTAACAAGCTGCAATGGTCCTGGTTCACATCTAAAATTATTAATATTTTATTTTCTAAAAATCACAATTAGTGTAATTTTGTTAAAGCTAAATCCTATCACACCCGCACCCCCAGTCGCACATAGAGTAGAAGTTAAATTACTTTAATCAGAATTCAAGTATGTCATGGGAATATTGTTATGAAAACACCAAGGGTGTTTGTTTAATGAAGCCACTTCAGCTGGGATAACATCCTGTAATGCAACCGCTAGAAAGACATGAATGAAACGGCATTAGATAAACAAGTAGCGCATCAACCCTGCCCCTGGGCATAAGCGGCAACTTCAGTGTGTTTTCTCAATAAATGATATTTCATAACAGAACTTCTTGTACTAGTTATTAAATTGTCATAGTTTCCCTTTAATGTCTACAGTTTCGAAAACCTTCTTTAAAGAAATTATTGAAAGCAGGATACAAATACCTTTATCTCTAGACTTAGAAAAATGACTGATTATTTCAGAGTATGATAATTTTTAAATGCGCCAAATTTGTCTACATGGTATTGAAGGCTGCTCTGTTTCAATGGTTGTTCATGCCATTAACGAAGTGATTTTTATGAAAAAGGTTACTTTCTTCATGAATCTATCATCAAGCACCAGCCGAGGAGTGACATTTTTACTTTGACATTGTTAACAATGGCCATTCAGGAAGGTGTTGAGCTTCTATCTTATTTTTTTTAACCCCGATGTTTCAAGAGAAGCATTAACTTCTGAATGAAAATGTTTTTGTTGCGTGTGGAGCAACAAATTTTGGACTTGTAATATGGAGTGAGAAACACAATGTGGTCAAGTTGTGATATTTTTGTGTAAAACTGGTTTCTAATTTTATATAAAATAAACCATATAAAATATTTTTATTCTCCCAATTAATCTTGCAATGCAGCACATATAATACAAGTATATCGCAGCAACACAAAGCTATTTATTGTTTACGAAAGCTGTATTACACTACAAGCTTTCTGTTGTTTTTTTTTTAAATGCATCTTTTTTGTAATAAAATGTGTTTATTACATGCAAACATCAGAGAGAGAGGGAGAGAGAGAGAGAAAGCTCTTTATGAAAGCTGTATTACACTACAAGCTTTCTGTTGTTTTTTTTTAAGTGCATCTTTTTTGTAATAAAATGTGTTTATTACATGCAAAAATTAGAGAGAGAGAGATTATGCACCATAACTTTAGATCGATGTTAGCCGTAGCTTTTATCACTAACTTGGAAGCAGGCATTGATAATTAGAGAGTATGCATTTTTGAAATGTGCTTAGTTCATCTTCATTTTGGAATTTGTCTACTGACAAAATGTAGAAATACAATTTTGATTCCACTCTTTTTTTTTAAATAAGTTAATATATAAATCGCTGCTTGGCAATTCATTTTGTATTTAACAAGAATGTATATAATTCATTATATTATTCACCTATTAGTGTCCTTTGTCTTATTTTCTTATTATCTATTGTCGAATCTGGTCATAATTAACCATGTACGAACTTAATGCTTCAGAAATTGAATAGACTGAAAGGCCAATGAGTGAGCATTACTGCAATAATCAAGGTGGACCTGACAATATTCCCGTCCACCTTCGAATTGATATGAATGGTTCAAAATGAACAGGAAATAATTGGGATTTACAACCTCTGAAGCCAAAACTTTTCCACCTCCAGGTCGGAGTAGTTAACGAAAAATAAGAAGCCACATGTTTACAGCAATCAGTGCAATAATAGAGATAGATTTTATAGTCTTGGCTAACATGTGGCGTAGCAATTTCGGGTGATGTACTGTACAAGGCATTATTGATAGATATGATGTGTTCAGCTTGCGTGTAATACAGTACAAGTTAAACAAGGGGAGAAAGAAGTAACTCCAAAGCACAAAATAAATCTTACTGAATGATACATTAATTAAAACACCAAAATTTTAAAAAGTTTCGCCAATTGAAGCAAATTAATCATGATTACACACTTTTTATCGCTTTCACCCATCCATTTGGTAATATTAAACTCGTCAGATGACCAAACCAGCAATCCTAACGGGTAAATCACGGTATTTGGCCTTTTTGCAGCTTTTACATTTTATATCATCATAGAAGCCACAGTTGTGGCCTAAAGTACAATCTTAATGTCCAGAAACATATGGATGTGCATGCTGTCGGTGTTTCCCAAGTTTCAGTTCTTTTCGAAAATTACGTTTTTTCCATCACCTGTAAATACATCCCTAAATGGCCATTTTTTACCGTTATGCTCTTGCACTGAAAAATATTTCATTTTTCAACAAAGAATATTAGTATTTCCTTGTATTAGTAGAACAGAGTGTTGTCGGTATTCTTACAGAAAATTTCATCACAATAATTTTAACGTATTTGTCAAAAGTAAAGGTAAAAAATTGGTGGATATATCAATAAAAATGTGGAACCTGTACTTCGTTATGCTTTTTTATATTCTTGTTACCCTCTTCTAGTTATGTCTGTAATTATTAGGAAAGATTTCATATTATTTTACTGAATTTCATATATAAAAGTTAAACTATAGTTATAAATGCTGCAGAAACCAAAGAAATGTCAGATTGGAGTCTTAATTTTTTTTTACGGAGTATCCACTGAAATAAAACCTGGTGCGGAAAAATTTTTAGAGTCCGTAACCACTCACAGTTTTCTTATTTTTAAGACACTCACAACAGTTTTATTAATTTTGGTTATACATACTGTGGGTATGGTTTCAAAAATATACATGTCATGGATATATTTTTCATTACAAATTTCCTGATGACAAAACATGGTTACGGACACTACAAAAAACTGTAGTGTCCGTAACCTGAAAATATATGTAATAGTTCTGGAGCCATTTTTCAAAACTTTAACCATATCAAACTAAAACTTTCCATATTATTAGTATTGCATCATCTTTGGCTGAAAATATTCCATGTTACAGGATGATGCAACAATTTCCTTATGCAATATTGCATCATTAATTGTTTGTCTGCAAAAAAGGAAAAATAAGTCCTTTATATTTGCATTCAAGTAGTACATTCCAGCAGCATTGGCTTCAACTGAGTCACTTAGAAGCATGGAGGGATTCCTCAACATCATTACCAACAAGAAATTATCTGTCAAAGTTGAAATAATGGTAAGTATGAAAGTGAAATACTGTACCAATATTTTCTGTCGAGTCCGTAACCTATATTAGGCAAATGAGATATAAATGTCAATACTTTTTGCTGAAATTAAATTTTGTTTGATTATTGAATTAAAAATAGCGAAATTTAATGAAAAGGTATAATAAAAGTAATTATGTCCTATTTTTCCCCATTTAGTACACTTTCAATCTTTCCTTCAGACTAATATATGACTGTTTTCAATATATGCACAAACTAACTGACACTAAAGGGTTTCAAATATGTGTACATATCGATGATGTTAATATGATACAAAAAGGTTACGGACACTACGCATTGTAAACATGTATGTTTTAAATGTTCATACTATAATACACATATTTATTAAATGGTCATACTGACATAAAAGCCCTACCTAAACAAGATTTCTTTTCTACAAAAGGGTTTTGATGAGTAAAATGTTTTAATTCCTACAAATCCTGAGAAGTCTATTAAACAGCTTGACATGGTTGGTATTATATTAATAAGTAGACACAAATATTTGCAAATGAAAGTGCAAGTAATAACCTCTTGGTTACACATGACACAGGTATAATGATATTAATAACTGGTAATGCAGAAGCACTATGTTAAGGCACAACTTCAGTTTGATAATGTTACAGATTTCTAATTCAGGTTGTTTTTTTTCCTCAACAGTATCCAATATGGATTTAAGATCATCCAAACTATCCGGAAACCATGAAGCTGGTGGACATATCAAGAGGGAAAAAACAGAAACAGATGATGTAATGAAAAGAAGAAAAAATGCCCTTAAAGTGAAAGCCTGGACGGCAAAACAAAAGTTAGACAAATCCAGAGATGAAGAATTGAAGGAAAGGGACAGAGAAAGAAAGAAAAGAGCAAGGCAAGAAGAAAAAAAAACAGCCAAGTCATGTCCAGAGAAGCTACAATTACTTAAACAGAGAAAATGCAATGAAATGCAACAGTACAGAGAAAAGATCAAAAACAAGAAAACATTATTGCACGGCAACAATAAGTGTGCAGAGAGAACAAACAATACCCCAGAAGAACAGCTGAAAACTAAGAGACAGACATCACTTCTGAAAAAGAAAACAGCTGTTCAAAGAACCCAAATATGGAGATTGAGAGTCCAACTGAAAGGAAGTGAGCAGGGTTCGTCAAACAACTTGGAACTAGATCTTGCCAGTTTGTCACAGCAAGATGAGAATATCTTTTCTTCCAGATATTCCAAGTACAGAAGTATGAGTACAGTGAAATCATCTCTTCCAAAAACTCCAAAGAGAAAAGCTGAAGTATTAAAACATTTGATTAACTCTCCATCTACCTCAAAGATTCTCACACAACAGAATGTTATTGCAAGTCCAGAATGCAGAAGAAAAATTGAATTCAGGAAAGTCTAACTGAAGTGAAAGAAACAACAGCAAAAGAGAGCGACAAAAGGAATGCATATAACATCATTAGTGGAGCTGTAATTAAGAGGGGCCACTCTGGGACAAACACAGTGCTAAAGAAACACCTCAGTTTGTTTGTATATATTCATTAAACACTTAATTTCATAAGTTTAGCAATATACTGTTAGCTTGTCATTATAATTTGATATGAAAGGTTCATAATTTCAGTATTGCATGACTGTTAATGGGCTCTAGTTAATAACAAATGTACCAATCTTCCAAGATTTCATTATCTTTTTCAATTTCTATTTAATGATAAAGGAATGAAAGAGATTATTTAAGCAGAACATGTCAAAATAAGTTTATTCATTTCATGAATTATGTAGTATCCGTAACTGTTTGGACCTTTGTCTGGTAAATTAATTTAATTTTTTTCATATGCAGTTCTAGAACTAGAACATGTGGTTGATTATTGCCTATAGGTTCAAACAACAATATCAAGGCAATATTTTCCATTTCCCTTGACCTTGTTAGTATATTATGATAAAGTTATGTTCCATTAAAATAGTGTTTTAGCAGGTGTTGAAGAGAGAGTAAGGTTTTATTCGCCTATGACCTATCGAGTCACATAAAAGTTATTATTTTTGTTTGTTTATGAGTTCAAGTTTGTTTTGTTACAAACAGACACTTTACATATCAATGCAGCTGAATGCCACATTGCCAGATACATGTACATGGTTTTAAAGTAGACATTCATTGCCATCTTACTGTTCATCACCTTTAGTGACTTTGGCCATTGCTTGTGCCAGCAGAGACATGGATGGACACAAGAGTTTAAAGAGTTGAAAAATGTTGACAAGGAGAAGGAATAAGTGAGCAGTAGTAGGCCAGTACTTTTTTTAGAAGAGACTCTGATTTAGAATTGGCTAGAAAAAAATATACACAGATTGCTTTCGTATTGTCATGTTTAAACCAATCGCAATTTTCACAGCCGCAGTGCTAATTGTAGGGGCAGGAATTTGGGCAGTGAATATGAGAATTTCAGGGGAAGCAACTAAAAAGGAAAATGATAATGGTCACACTAGCGATGCACGACCTGCTGCTGAGGTTAAGGCAAATATGAATGCTAGCAATGGCACATGAAGCTGTGGTTGTACTGCGTGACATGCTGGAAAAAACAAGTGGCTTATGCATTGGAAAAACAGCTGCCAAAATAACATGCCACCTCAACTTTGTAGCCATAGAGCAGCAAGCTAAGGTGTGTATGGTGTAGGGCACTAGGAATGGGCCTCAAGTTAGAAAGTTGTTGCTCCAGTGGTTTTGTTGTTTTTGAGGATTCTGTTGTTTCTGCCATTTTGTAATTTTAACAGACACCACACAGTTTGTTATGAATTCCCTGTGAGACTTTTCATTAGCTCTTCAGTTCTTTTCACTAGCCCTTTCATTAACTACCGTTGCCACATCTATGCATTGCCTGTAAATAAACAACCGGGGGAGGGGGCACCAACAAAAAGAAACAGTCCTATTCTGGATTCCTGGGGAATTCTCTTCAGCCAGTTGAACATCAGTCTCATTGAGGGGCTCTTTGTTAAATGTGTTAAATCAAGTAATACCTGTGTTTTAAGAGGGGAGTAAAGGATGATCTGAGTCGCTATGTGCAGTCCAATTTCAGTTTTACAGTTGCTGTCTAAAGTTTGTGAAAAACAATTCACTAACCTTATGTCCTAATACCTAACTAATACCTAACTGATACCTAACTAATACCTAACTGATACCTAACTGATACCTAACTAATACCTAACTGATAATGATCTTTTACACCATGAGAGATCCAATTTTAAGACTTCCAGTTCCTGTGGAAAAAAAGCTCACAAAAATCATTAACACTTGTTTAAATGAAATGAATAAGGAAACAATGACTGGTGTTGTTTATCTGGACTTTTGAACTTTTGTGCTAGTTTCAGTGTAAGTAAAAGTATACACAATTTTATTACAGAGGCAGAGAAAAAGCATAAAGAAGCACACAAGAAGCACAAGAAGGAATCCAGAGAGCACCGACATCACACTAAAGAGACAGTCCCAAATGATGAAAAGAATGGACACAGCAGCAGCAAGAGTGAAACAGATTCTACAGGTGGGGCAAAGCACCACCACCACCATAAACACCATCACCACAAACATAAGCATAAACGCAAAGACATTTTTCCCTCAGATCAGTCCACTGCCCACAGTGCAAAGGATGGCAAGCCAGAAGATGAGCACTTGGTTGAAGAGAATGGATTGTCACTTCAAAAACCTGGTTCTTCATCAAATGGTGTTGCCCCATCACCTCACAAGTACATCACTGCAAATTCAAATAATCTTTCCACATATAAAATATCTCATGAAAGTGTCAGCTTGGCCTTACCCCTTGAAACTGTGCCAGAAAGACTGTGTACTCCATCCCCTCAGAAGAAAACTTCTTATAATCTCTTTCATCCATCCTCATTAAAGACTACATCTGGAAATCTCACAAGTCTTCATTCACCAGTGAAGAACACCTCAAGTGACCATGGTAAATCTCACAAGAAACACATGGGTAGTTGTGCAAATCAAAGTAGTGACATCAGCAGCCATAAAATTCTGTCATCAGAAAAATTGCACACAGAAAGTCGAGCAAGTTCAGGAACCGAGAAAGCAACTAGTGATAATAGATCTGCAGATGGATCTAATGGATCATTGAGTGAGAGCAAAAAGACTGAGGAGGTTAACGCAAACAGTCTTTATAATGGTCAGCAAAGTGGGAGTGATTCATCAAGGCTTCAAGTAGACAAGCAGCAGGCGACAGTGTCGTCCCCCAACACTGACATTTTCAAGATTCACAGCAGGAAGAAAATTTTGAGTAACTGTGGTGTACAGGTAAACCTTAAACGTCGAACTGATTGCAAGGCTGTCCAGGTTTCATTCTCAGATTTAGAGCAGAAGAATAAACAGGCCAAAAAGCAGCAGCGGATGGCCTATGTCCAACAAAATATGTCCAGTCCTTCAAAGCACAAGGCTGCTGTCGGAGTGGACGATGGTTGTTCTGATGTTGATGTTAATAGACTCTCATTCTCAGAAAGAAAAGATACATGTATGTTAGAGGGGATAACCACGGCAACTAGTCTTGATATGAACTTCAGAAGCTACAGGCTATTATCAGATATCTCCCCCCTGTCTAAGTATAAGTACAGGAACTTGTTACATGTTGAGAAATATTCCAATGGTGGAGCTTTAGTCTGCCATTCTTTCCAAGATGAAGTGTCTCATCTGAGTAAGAGCGAGCTTGATGAGTTTGTTAAGGAGTATTTTGACTTTGTGTATGGTGAAAGTAGTGAGGGGGTTTCTCACTGTGTTATGGGAATTGTACATGATGGAGCAGAGTACATGCCTGATCTTGTGGACTACTTTGCAAACAAACATGGTAATATGGTAGTGAAAGCTGGTATTATGGGCAAATCAGACATAGAAACTACAACTATGGAACAATGGCGGGACCAGGTACAGAAAACTTATCAGAATGGAACTTTTCGGTCTGGACCCCTGTTGCAAATAAGTTTGGTAGGGACTGCACATGAGGAGGTTGGGGACTATTTTCCAGAATTCCTTGATATATTAGAAGATAGTCCATTCCTGAAGGAAGTGATGCCATGGGGTACTTTGTCTTCAGTGAAGATGGCCTCTCGGAATAACAGCAATGATGGGCCCATTCTCTGGGCCAGACCTGGGGAACAACTGGTGCCTACAGCAGATATGCCAAAGTCACCCTTTAAAAGAAAAAGGTATGTAATTCTTGCTAAAAAAAATTTCTTCTAAAACATTTTTATCGGGCCTCGGTGAGGTCCTAGAAAGCTTTTGTAGTACCCCCAGTGTTGCCATTGGTGTAGGCGTCAGCATCTTCACAGATAAAACCACATACATATGTACAGTCTCACTGTGTCTCAACCTTTCATTCTTCCTAAGTCCTAGGCAACTATTTGGAGTGGATCACCTGCCCTTGGGGAAGGGGCTGAGGGGACTAACTTTGCACATACAAGTACATTAGTTGTACATTTTGTGTTCAGTTTGTGTGTTTAGTTCATTTTTTTTAGCTCTACTGGTCAGAAGAGCTTAAGGAATTGCCTGTTGTCCATTGTCTATCCATTAGCTCAAGTTTGTTATTGCTGCTCCTTCTAAACTACTTAAAGATCACCATGAAACTTTACACACACAATCGCCCCATGGTCCAGTCGGAATTAAATGAAAATGGTGCCACTCAGACATTTGATATGGCTGCCACAGTGTCCATCTTGAAAATCTTTCTATCACTACAGTACTCCTCCTGAATTGAATATCATATAGACATGTGTTTTTCACTGTAAGACTTCTTACAATGTCTAGTTTTACCTAAATGAAAATAGTGTTGCTTGGACATCGAATATGGCTGCCACAGCAGCCATCTTGAAAATTTGTAATGCTACTAATCCTGAATGGAAAGTCTTTTTGGCATCGGGTTTTCACCACAAGACTTCTTACAGTGTTTAGTTGGTCCTAAATGAAAACTGTTCACTTCGGACATCAAATATGACCACCACAGTGGTTATTTTGACAATCTTCCTGAATAAATGGTCATATCAACATGGAGTTTTCACTAAAAGACTCCTATCATTAGGTGGTCCTAAATAAAAATGAAGCCAATCTGACATCCAATATGGCCACCATGGCAGACATGTTAAAATCTTGTTATCATTATTCCTT
The DNA here is from genome assembly GCA_029931535.1 of Margaritifera margaritifera. Classification (NCBI taxonomy): domain Eukaryota; kingdom Metazoa; phylum Mollusca; class Bivalvia; order Unionida; family Margaritiferidae; genus Margaritifera; species Margaritifera margaritifera. Next base: position 678,494 of record JAQPZY010001421.1, on the reverse strand, counting down.
ATGAATGCAACATCATATCAACATAGGATTTTCATTGTGAGACTTCTTATGATTTCTAGTCAATGAAAATGGTGTCCATCTAACAACCAATATGGCCTCCAGAGCAGCCATCTTTTTATCACTACTTTGTAACTCGTAAACGGAAAGTCCTATAGACATCGGGTTTTCACCAGAAAATGCCTTACGAAGTCTAGTTGCTCCTAAATTAAAATGGTGCCAATCTGACCTCTATGGCAGCCATTTTGAAAATCTTGTTATTGCTAGTTATCCTAGATGGATGATGATATCAACATTAGGTTTTCCATACCTGACTTGCCATGGTGCACAAATATTGGTGGGAAATCTTGAGAGGCTCTTTCCCCCTGCTCAACCCTTCCAACAGAAAAGACCTTTTAATTCTCTCTCACTAAAGAGAAAGAGAGAGAGAATCTTGTAAAACTTCTCTGTTGCTCGTTCACTCTCTCTCTCTCTCTCTCTCTCTCTCTCTCTCTCTCTCTCTCTCTCTCTATATATATATATATATATATATATATATATGTGTGTGTGTGTATACGCACACCAGTTCAAAAAATCCGATAGCCTGACGCCTCTCTAATTTCAGTTCGGGCCCCTCCTATATTTTAAGTGAAAAGCCCATCGGGCTTGTCGAACAAACAAAAAAAATAATCTAAATTTGCCTGAGAAAACTTCAATCTCTAACTAAATGAAGACTTTTTTTTTTTATGTTGTAGAAAAACCAGTACATTATCAATATTTATCCCCATGTTGGCCCCTTAGTCATTTGAAGTTCATCTACTGATCGTAATTCTATAGAAAGCTCTAAACTTTTTGTTCAATGCGAGGCATGTGACCTATGAATCAGGAACAGATTGCCTGGGTTGGCTTCAAGGAATAAATTGAGTTGCCCCTTGCTCATGCTTCTCGTTCCATTCTGAATTGTACACCACCTTCGGTCTTCGAAAGTATTTACCTGGGCCAGTTACTATCTAGCTGAGGATTATGTAATCCCTTTATACCTTACAAAATTTCAAATCAAGCCTTGTTCCGTCTGCGCAAATTTTTTGAATATGGAAAAATAAAGTTGTTTATGGCAAGAGCAATGTTAAATAAATACTATTTATAGTACAGGCACGGCCTAATACACGTCTTAAGGTGCATGTTTGTGACGCGGATCGTCGCGCAGGTAAAACTAAACATTGGTACATTTATACTGGTACAGTATTAAACGTGCACAATGCCATCCATTATAATAAGTAAAATTAAAATAAAGGTTATGAAACTACAGCGAAAAAAATTTCTGAATCATAAAAATGTAATGTAAGTAGATTATAGACCTTATCATTTGTTTGTTAATTATATGCCACACATTTCCAAAATAATACAGTCTGTAAAAAAAATGGCATTTCAATATTTTTAAAAAAATCATAATTAAGTACATTTATAATAGTAAATAATTTAGACATTATTATTATTATAGAAGACAAAAAAAACAAACAAAAACATATACACATGCAGGCAAAATAAGTAATAATTAAAATAATAATTAATTATAATGTCTACATGAATGCTCTTTTTAAATGTTACTAAAATCGCTGGCATGCTAAATGCCATGTAAAATATAAATTAAATATGACGGGACAGTGAAGACCGATTTGGTCAATATAGTTAATTTAAAGGCTGCAGATGCTAGATGTGTTTAAAGAACAACAAATGCAACGTGCAATGTCGTGTGAAAAATAATAGTAAAAAATATGGCCCTTTTGGGCACACGGTATTGGAGTCAGGGCTTGTGGATTTTGAGTCAGGGCTTGTGAATTTTTTCAAGGCACCAGCCCTGGGCCTGTGTCTGAATTTATTTTTCTTTGAACACTGCACACACACACAGTGTTGCACCTAGGATCCCAAGTGCAGGGGACACAGTGTCCCTCACCTTCCAGATTTGTTTTGGGGAGGGTGGCAACATTTTAAAGGTACAAAGGAAAATTGTAGTACATAATGCACTGGATGTTCAAAAAAGATGAGATAATCTTATTTGCTTCAACAGTTTTGCAACCTTAACTTTTGTCATATTTTCCTTGGGCACTTACATTATTGCAATAAACGTTTTATCATGTGATCAAGTAACTCATGGATACATTAACATGTTTGAATATATGGTTAACCAGAAATGAGCTGCACCATGGAATTTTCCGTTCTGGATCTTGCACTCATTCAACTTTAGTGTTTACTCATTATCTACCTGCATTAAATAAATACCTATATTTCCTGAATCACTTTTCTTTTCAAAGTAATAAATCATTAATCAAATGACAAATTGTGTATTTGCATAAATTAGTCTCTTTTATCATTAATTCAGCTTGAGAATAAATTAAATCTTCCTTGACATAGGTGTGACTTAAACCTCAAAAATACATTACACTAGCACCAGTCAAAGACTTTAGCAACTCGGCGGACTACCACAAACCTTGAATAACGAAGACACCAAAGAACCAATCTTACTTACAGTGTACTTGAAAAATCTGGTAATTTCAGATTTTAGCATAATAATTTGGTCATCTTTGACATTGAGAGAAGAAAAAAATTTAGTGGGAAATTAATAGTAGAAGATGACAAAAAGTTAAGGTTTTAGTTATGGGAAATTAAAGAGTAATTGTAAAAAAAGCAAATGGTTCTTTGTAATAATACGCCTAGATCTGTCTGTCATCATCTAAGTCAACTTCTGGCCAGACATTAAAATTCACTATTTGGAGTTTATGAAACCATGTCTTGACATATTGAAGGGCCCCAGATTTACTGATAACAGGACTTAACCTTTATTTTTTTTTTTTTTATGATAGTTTATATTACTAAAGCTCTATCTGCATTTATGGTTGTTTGACTGATTGTAATTTACTGCCAACTAAATTTTCTGTATTTGTCTCTATGTCTGCATTTTCCTTGATTCATATCATTAGCTGAGGTTGATTGCAGAGGTTGTGTATTAGACTGGGTCACTTATAGAAATTATGCTGTAAATATAGTTGTAATTAGAAACTGCTGATGCCATTTTCTAGTTGCCACATTATACATGTAGTTCTGATGACCAGTTGTCAATTTTCACTTGCCAATGCTGAATTTTTACTCACAAATGTGACCATTTTAGTCTCAACCTTAAGTGTCGCTTTTGATGGGTTGCCGGTGATGACATAATAGTAAAGTTATACAGTATATGCATCATGGATTACGGATTGTCCACTCAATCCAGTGGACGTGGACACAGGCAAGGGATTAAGTGTCCACTGCGAATCGTGGATGTCCCCCAAGCCTTGTGGACATCCACTCAATCTAGTGAAACTCTGTCTGGGATGTTATTGCAGCCATAGTGGGTTTTATGGCATCTCTCACTGATCTTGTTGCATTCATTTCATGAGGAAACACTAAAAATAAACATATGGGAGAAACCACTATTCTCTAATCCTGACCTCGACAGGTCTCAATTTCATACTTTTACTTGTACGAACTACAGTACATGCATCTTAGATTATGGAAAATTCACATTCCCACAATGGGCCTTAATCCTTTCACGCTGTTTCCATCATGTACCTTATATAGTGGTCGTCATGGATTGTTCACGTTGTGGCTCGTAGTGGATGGAGTTTTTTTTTATTGCCACAATTAGAAAGTTGCAGCAATATAATTATGTAATAGTGGATGTGAACTACATCGTGTGGAACTTACCTGTCGGTTCAGTTGCAGTACACAGTGCACAATTCTCTTTTTAAGTTGTACACAATGCTGTTTAATATTAAAAGAATTGCCCACTAAAACACATTAAAATACGTGTATTGTGAGAGATGAAAGATAAATTTCCGAGCAAAGAATCCTGAGACTATTTTGGTGCTTTGCAAAATATACAAAGTTTAATGATAGTAATTTTAATCAGAGAGAGAGATTCTGCTTTTAAACAAACAAAAGGAAAAATAAATTACATGTAAGTATTAGTGGGTTACATTGCATTATTAAAATAAAAAAATGTCAGAAATGCTGTAATTTTTCATTCCCCCAGTTGCTTTAAATTCTTTGTTTAATATGTTCCCACACAATGAAATATACACCACACTATCCAAAATACAACCTCTACTAGTCCAGCCTCTGTTTAGTACTTGTGACCCAAATATACATGTCCATTCGACACATTTTCTCAGGAACTTGACGTGTTTATTTTTACAGTCGACCTACTGTTTTTACGCAGACTCTGCGAAGCACATGGTGCTGCATTCTATAACCAACAGCTTAAAAAATATATTTTGGATTGCTGGTTTGGTCATCTGACGAGTTTAATATTACCAAATGAACGGGTGAAAGTGATGAAAAAGTGTAATCACTTACATGTTTTCGGTAAACTTGTATGTATTGTTTTCAGTTAATGCAGATACAATTTATTTGACACAGTACATTCTATCAATCCACATGACAAATACTGCAAAACTGTTCCAGAGTGTGAAGCGAATATTGTTTATCAGTTTAGTTAATAATTTGTAACATTTTGACCCAATTATCCTTTTTATGAAGTTGATGTGAACACAAATAAAACATTTTTGTTGCCAAAGAACATGGACCAAATGCGTATTTATTCAGTGTTTAGCAATTAGGTCAACAATATAAAATTACTGAAATTATGCCTATAATCTCCCAAATGGCACAATCTTTGGGAACCAAAACTAAGCTTAAAGTCACATTAACAAATTTTGGACTAGTACAGTTAAAAGAAATAATAATCAAAGGTTAACTGCCTGAAGATATACATGTACACGACCTGGATAAAGGGTGGAGCCAGTTAGTATGTGCTGATGGGGGGAAAAAACATGTTTGGGGATTTTTTTGTTATTTTTTTTTTCTCCATATTTCAGTAGCAGTTAATTTCTCCTGGACATCCGTCAAATCATTATCTTTTGCAGTTCAACCGAAATGCCTAGTATTATGCAAACTTAGTTTGAAATGGGTATCTGCAGTAGATACATGTACGACTGTATTTACTGTACAATAAAAAGCCACCAGTTTTGTATGTCAGTTTGGTTTTAGCTTGATCTAAATGGAATTTCTTCTACTTCATACTTTTTTTTGACCCCATGTTTATCATGCACTGTATTACGCATAAGCTGAACACATATCTATCAATAATACCTTGTATATCGCCCGAAAATTGATGTCACATGTTTGCCAATGCTATAAAATCTATTTCTAATTGCATTGATTGCTATTAATATGTTGCTTCATATTTTTAAACAGATATCCCAGGTAGAACTTCTTTAACTACTCCGACCCAGAGGTGGGAGAGGTTTTGGCTTCAGAGGTTGTAAATCTCAATTATTTCCTGTTTATTTTGAACCGATCATATTTATTCTAAGGTTGTCATGAATATTATCATTGTGTTCACTTTGATCATTGCAGTAATGCTTGAAATCTGATTTATGTAATTTAACTTCTACTTTGTGCACTACTGGGTGTGGGGGTGTGATAGGATTTGGCTTTAAAAATACACTTGTTGCGATTTTGAGAACATAAAATGTTAATAATTTTAGATGTGAATTGGGACCATTAGAACTTGTTGTTACAGTTAAATGCTTGGTCCCTAATAGAGGAAAATAAAAATATTATATATGGTTTTCTTTATATACCGCTAGAAACTAGCTTTATGCGATAATATCAGAACTTAATGGCTATGTATTTCTCTGTCTAAATTCATTTTTCACAAACTAATATCTTCTTTGTTTTATAGTGTTTGGTTTTGTGACAACAAGAAATATTTTCATTCAACAGCAAGTGTTTATTTTTAAAACATTGAAGTCCGACATTGACCAGTTGCTGCTATGAACTGTCCCAATTTAAGTCATTTAAGGCTTCTATTCTATTCACCTCTTATGCTACTTAGGGTGAGGGAGTTGTAGGTTGGGAGAGAGAGATGGACGGGAGGGGATATAGTTTGAAACAAATACACTTAATTATATTTAGTTTTTTCATATAACGCTAGAGACCAATTTTACAAGATAATATGAGAACTGAACATCAGATGCATTTCTCAGTCCAAATTTGTTTTTAGCAAAGTTGCATCTCTTTAAATTGAAGGCTTGTGGTTTTGTGACATTTTCATTCAGTAGTTAATGTGCATTTTGAAACATCGAAGCGTGACATTGAATAGTATCTGGCAGGAACTGCCCTGACTGACTGTTGTTGACTCAAGTCAGGAAGCTACCGTAACTGGTATAGCCACTGACTTCAATGTCAGAATATCACTTCTCGGCCAGTGCCTAGTGATGCATTTACAAGTCTATCGGAGCAACACAAAGCTATTACATGTTTAAGAAAGCTGTATTACACTACAAGCTTTCTGGTTTTTTTTATTTTTTAAATGCATCTTTTTTGTAATAAAATGCGTTTATTACATGCAAACATGAGAGAGAGAGAGATTATGCACCATAACTTTCGATCGATGTTAGCCGTAGTTTTTATCGCAAACTTGGAAACAGGCATTGATAACTATAGAGTATGCATTTTTGAAATCTGCCTCGTTCATCTTCATTTTGGAATTCGTCTACTGACAAAATTTAGAATAAGTTAATATGTAAATCGCTGCTTGGCAATTCATTTTGTATTTAACAAGAATTTATATAATTCATTGGGTTATTCACCTGCTATTAGTGTCATTTGTCTTATTTTCTTAGTATCTATTGTCGAATCTGGTCATAATTAACCATGTACGAACTTAATGCTTCAGAAATTTAATAGACTGAAAGTCCAATGAGAGAGCATTACTGCAATAATCAAGGTGGACCTGACAATATTCACGACCACCTTCGAATTGATATGAACGGTTCAAAATGAACAGGAAATAATTGGGATTTACAACCTCTGAAGCCAAAACTTTTCCACCACCAGGTCGGAGTAGTTAACAAAAAATAAGAAGCCACGTGTTTACAGTAATCAGTGCAATAATAGAGATAGATTTTATAGTCCTGGCTAACATGTGGCTTAGCAATTTCGGGTGATGTACAAGGCATTATTGACATATACATGCACATGTATGATGTGTTCAGCTTGAGTGTAATATAGTATTTCTGTTCCCAATAGAGAACAAGCATTTTAACTGTAATGGTCCTGATTCATATATAAAATTATTAATATTTTTTTAACATCGCAACAAGTGTAAATCGTTTAAGCAAAATCACATCCCCACCCCCAGTAGCGCATAGAGAAGTTGAATTACTTAAATCAGAATTCAAGCATGTCATAGAAATTGTTATGAAAACATCAAGAGCTTCTGTTTAATGAAGCCATTTAAGCAAGGAGAACATCCTCAAAGGGCTCAAAAGATGTGAATGAAAGAGCGTTAGATAAACAATTAGCGCATCAACTCTGCCCCTGGGCATTAGTTTCATACCCATACCCATATCCATATATGTATATACATGTATAAATACCTCTTAGTAGGCAAAAGACTACCAGTTCAATCGTTCATTTTACACGTGTTTCTGTGCGTTCCACTAGTTCCTAAAGATTCTAAAACTGCATTTATTTCAACCTGCTGGAAATATGTCTCTACGCAATTTGACAAGGACACACACACACTTCATGGTTTTCTTTAAATGTGACAAAACTTGGTTTTTGGCAAGCAAAGCCAAAGTGAATTTCGATGGTGTGCCCCAGTTGGGACATTGTTACAAAACCAGCAATCCTAAGTATAGAAAGCTGTTGGTCATAGAATGCAGCCTCACATGTTTCGTATAGTGTGAGTAAAAACAGTAGGTCTATGGTAATAGTAAATGTGTTTAGTTCCTGAGAAAATGTGTCATATGGACATGTATATTTGAGTTGCAAGTACTAAACAGGCTGGAATAGTAGAGGTTGTATATTGGATAGCGCCGTGTATATTTCATTGTTTGGGAACATGTTAAGCAAACAATTTAAAACTGACTGGAGTAAAAAAATAAAAATAATCACAGCATTTCTCGCATTCTTTTATTTTAATAATGGACTGAAACCCACTAATACATGTATTAACTTCTGATTTCTTTTACCTTTGTTTGTTTAAAAACAGAACCTCCCCCCCCCCTCTCTCTCTCATTAAAATTAAGATAATTAAACTTTGTATAATTTGTGAAGCATCATTCGTGACCCTTTGCTCGGCAATTTATCTTTCATCTCTTTCAATACATGTATGAGAATGCGTTTTAGTGAGTGAGTCTTTGAATATTAAACGGTACTGCGTACAAATTAAAAAGAGCATTCTGCACTGTGCGCAGTAGCTGAGCTGATAGGTAAGTTTCATGCGTGGTAGTGAGCGTCCACTATTACATAATTATATTGCTGCGACTTTCAAATGGGCAATAAAACTTAATCCGTCCACTACGAGCCACGACGTGGACAATCCACGACGACCACTATATCCTGTCTACGACAGACACAGCGTGAAAAGGATTAAGTGACACGGTCACGACTTGTTTTTTCATAAAAACATGATCCGTGTACTGTAGATTTGCAAAAAAAGTGATGACAGAGTAACTTTTTTTCATTGAAATCACTTTGTTCATGACATGAAACGCCACTGACAGAGCGCAACAGTCAATACAGTGTACACAATTCCACGTATATAATAGACTGTCATACTCCCTCATAAACAATGTTATTTTCAAAATTTAAGGATATAGGTACAGAAGAACCTTTTTGTATCATAACTCATATATATATTTTATTTTAATGCCATGTTTTTCTTGTAGAATAAACTTTGGAAAGAATTGTAACATACATGTCATAATGTTCCAGTTTTCTTGTTCGTACATGTATGGTATAAAAAGTATGGTGTTCATTTGTAATCTCTTTTCAAGTTTTATTTGTATTACTGCTTTCAGTAATTTCTTCAGAGTGGGTCTTGGAAATAGTATGGAAATAACAGGGAAACTATGACAAATTAATAACCAGTACACAAAGCACTTTTATGAAATATTTATTGATGCATACATACAAACGAATGTGTATAACGTAGAAAAAAAACACATTTTAAATTTCTTGAATATCCCACCACCCCTGCCCCATCAGACAAATTGCCTAGCTACAGTGTAAATTCCAGTTGATCTACTACATGTGTACCTGTTATCATACATGCATGCAGAAATTACATTCTGTTCTTTGACGTTCTTTCTCAATAAATTATATTTCATAAAAGTGATTGTTGTACTGGTTATTAATTTGTCATAATTTCCCTTTAATTTCCATAGTATTTGCAAGACCCACTTTGAACAAATTATTGAAAGCAGTAATACAAATAAAACCAGAGAAGAGCTTAGATATGAATGCCATACTATTTATACCATACATGTACGATCAAGTACATGGGACATTATGACATGTGCTAGAAAAAGTTATTCAGTAGCTTTATCCTTAAACTATGAAAATAACTGTTTATCGGAGTATGACAATTTTTGTAATGGGCGGAATTGTGTACGCTCTGTTGCACTCTATCAATGGCCATTGCTGTCATGAGCAAAGTGATTTCAATGAATAAAAAAAGTTACTTTTGTCATCACTTTCATGAATATATCACCAAACTCTAACAGAGGAGTCATGTTCTTACTTTCAAGTAGGGGTGAAATGATACACCTGTGCCACGTATCGATACGATTCACGATACACAGCCTACAATACGATACATTATCAATTCTCAGTTGAAAGAATAAAAAGGCAAACGACTAATAATTATTCATGACTGCTGAAGATTAAAGTAACTTATATAGGATAGAGATCGTTTTGTATCGATTCTTCACCTCTTGTATCGATACGTGTATCGATATGGCAAAAATATCGATGCATCGATATATCGATGAATCGTTTCACCCCTACTTTCAAGTCAGCTGCCACACCTGTTACTGTAGCTTCCTGTCCTAAGTCAACAGCAGTCATTCAGGACAGTTCCTAGCAGCTACTGCACAATATCACGCTTCGATGTTTCAAAATGTACATTACTGATCAATGAAAACGTTGTCACAAAAGCATGCACATTGAAAATTAATAAGATATTACTTTGTGAAAAACAAATTTGGATGAGAAACGTATTGAAGTTAAGTTCGCATGTTATTGCATAAAACTGGTTTCTTGTGGTATATAAAATAAACCATATACATGTAATTACTTTTTATTTTCCTGATTAGGGGCCAAAGTTTTAAATAATTAAAAAATAAGTTGTAATGGCCCTGGTTCATATCTAAAATGTCTTTCTTTATTCAAAAAATCAGAACAAGTGAATTTTTTCAAGCTACATGTATGTCACATCCTTTTCTCTCTCTCCTCCCCCCCCCCCCCCAACTTCCCGATAGCATATTAAGCACATAGAGTAGAAGTCTTAAATGACTTGCTCTGTACATTAGGATACTTCACACTTCGATGTTTTAAAAAAAAAAACATTATTGGTTGAATGAAAATGTTTCTTGTCACCACAAACCAAACACTATAAAACTTAAAAGATATTACATTCTGAAAAACGAATTTTGGACTTGTAATATGGACTGAGAAACACATTAAGGTTAAGTTGTGATATTTGTCACGTAAAATTGGTTTCTAGCACATAAAGCAAACTATATAAAAAAAAGTTATTTTGAACAATAATTTTTAAATGCAGGACATAAAATAGAAATCTTATCACAAGCAGCACATTCTATGACATGTTTCATGAAAGCTCTGCTACACTCTTTCTATTTTAAAGATGCATAAGAGAGAGAGATAGAGCGTTTGATCAATGTAACCCATAGCTTTTCTCGCTAACTTGGAAAATGGCATTGATCATTAGGGAGTATGAATTTTTTTAATGTGCTGCAATTTATTTCGGAATTTGTCTCCAGACAAAAGTTAGAAATAACATTTTTGATACCGCTCTTTATTCAGAATAAGTAAATTGATGCTTAGCAATGTTTTTTGTATTTAAAAAAGAATTTATGTAATTAATTGGGTTATTAACCTGCTATTATTGTGCTTTTCTTATTTTCTTATTATTTTTAGTTTGCTTACATGTATATAGTCCAACTTGGTCGTAATTAACATAAGTGAACTAAAAGCTTCAGAAATGTACTAGATTGAAAGTCGAATGAGCCAGCATTGCTGCAATAATCAAAATGTACACATTGACAATATATATGTGACAACCTTAGAATTTTTATGACAGGTTCACAATAAATGGGACATACATATAATTGGCATTTACAGCGTTTGAAGCCAAATCCGCTTCCATCTCCAGTTTGGAGTAGATAAAGTTCTACCAGGGATAACTGTTTAAAGCCATTAAAAAATATGAATCCACATATTATTAGCAATCAATGCAATTTAAGATCAATTTTATAGCCTTAGTTCAGCTTATGTGTAAAACAGTACAAGTTAAACAACAACAACAACAAAAATTATTAAGAAATTCCACTTATACAGTATGAAACTAAAACTGACTAAACCGACATACAAAAACTAGAGGCTGTTTATTGTACAGTAAATATAATCATATCTACAGCAGATACTCATTTCACGACCAAGTTTGCATAATAGTAGACATTTCCGTTCAAAAATAATAATAATGATACTTTATTTATAGAAGGTAACTCAATTAGTAAGATACTGCTCTCCCTTGAGGCCTTCTGTTTAAAATGTGGAAAAATTTTATACAATAGTTACAACATGATATAAAGTGTCTGTGTATTATGACAATAATCAGACGTTATTAAACATGTAAGAAAAACACTTTTTTTTAAATAACTTTACATTATCATTCTTTTTGATATTGTCTGTTCCATATGAAAGCACCTGAATATTGCAGAGACTTTTTGAATGAGTCTAACTTTGGCTTGGGAAGTCAAAGTTTCCCATCATGAACAGATCTTAATCCATATTCAGACGAGTTTGCTACAGATAATTCCTGGAGATATTGTGGAGTGATTCCTTGAAGAGACTTGTATATTAAAATGCTTTTTTGGTAATCAATCCTTCTGGAGAAGTCAAGTCATTTAAGTTCACGGAAGAAAGGCTTGCTTGGTGTATCAAATGGTTTCCAAGTATAATTTGTGCTGCTCTTTTTTGTAGTTTTGAAAGTCTGTTAATATTGTGTTTCGAACAGTTTCCTCAAATAGTGACACAATAGTCAAAAAGTGGCAAAATATAAGCATTATAATAGAGAATCCTTGTTTCCACAGGAAGATATTTCTTTATCTTTGAAAGTAATATAATTTTTGAATTTACATCTTTATATACTTTGTCAACTTGATCATTCCGTTGTAGAACTCTGTCCACGTGAACACCTACAAGTTTATGACTTGCTACAATCTCAATTTCACATCCTTTTATGGTTAAATCTAAATGTGTTTGGCCTAATTGTGCCTGTCATTGTGAAATTACCAGTATACATTTTGTTTTATTTCCATTTATATGCATATCATTTTTGTGACATCAATCTTCAGTTTTGTTCAGGTCATTGCATAAGTTTGATTGCACAACATTTATGGAGAATCCAGATGAATGTAATGTAGAATCATCAGCAAAAAGGTCAACATTTGATACACATGTAATTTAGGGTAAATCATTTATGAAGAGAAGAAATAACAGAGGTCCAAGGACTGATCCTAGGGGAACATCGGCTTTGATAGTCTGGTTGAGATGTACTTCCTATGCACACTTGCTGTGTTCTCTCTTGTAGATATGAAGCTAACAACTGGATAGTGTTGTCATGAAACTTGTAGCATTTCATTTTGATAGTCAGATGGAATGATTAACGAGATAAAATGCCTTGTTAAAATCTAAGTAAACAATTCATTATGTAGATATGATGGATGTCCAGGAGAAATGAACTGTTACTGTAATTTGGAAAAACTTTATTCCTAATGAGCATTTACTAACTGGCCCCACCCTTTTTCTGTGCTGTGTACATGTATATCTTCAAGCATTTAACCTTGTATTATTATTGCTTTTACTTCTACTTTGGAGTCCACCATTTGTTCATGTGATTATTTTAAGTAAGTTTTGGTTCCCTTAGATTCAACACTGTTTGGGCGATTATAGACATAATTTCAGTAATTTCACACTGTTGGATTAATTGCTAAACCCTGTCTAAATATGCATTTTGTACAAGGTCTTTGGCGACAAAATGTTTTATTTGTATTCACGCCAACTTGAAAAGGATAATCGGCACTAAAGTGATAATTAAACAATGTTCGCTTGACCTTTGGAACACTTTTGCAGTATTTGTCATGTGGACTGACAGAATGTACTGTATCAAATGAAGTTGTATCTGAATCAACTGAAAATTATACATACAAGTTTGCCTCCTACCAAAAATATTTAATTGATTATGCTTTTTTCATCACTTTCATGCATCCTTTTGGCAATATTAAACTTGTCAGATGACCAAACCAGCAATCAAAAGTATATTTGTTTGAGCTGTTGGCAAACGAATACAGTAGCGTGTGCTTTATAGAGACTGAGTAGAAACAGTAGAATTACAATAAAGGTAAACACATGTCAAGTTCTTGAGAAAAATGTGTTGCAATGACATGTATATTTGGTGCAGAATTACTACACAAATGCTGGATTAGATGTTGTATTTTGGATAGCACTATGTATATTTCATTGTGTGGGAACATGCTTTAGCAAACAATTTAAAAGTGACTAGGTGAATGTAGTGTTACACACAGAGCGCAGGCTCATAGGTTTCCAGCAATTTTTTGTCCTATGTCCTCAAAATCTTGACCCTGTGCACCCTCCTTGGCGCACTTTATCGACAGAAAAAAATAAAAAAATATGCCTACAACTTTTCATTAGTGGATATCCACTCATGTCTCTGTTGGCACTAGCAATGTCCAAAGATGCAAAAGGTGATAAAACTGTAAGATGACAATGAATATCTATTTTAAAACAATGTATCTGGCAATGAAAACATTCAAAGTTTGTGATAGTCAGCCAAGTTGCAATGTAAAATTTTTGACAGCCGTTAGTGTAACATATTTCGAAGGTTAAAGTCACCCCAACAGCGAGGAAGATTTCATTTATTTTGAGGTTGACAAAAGTGACAAAATGTATGCAGATACACAATTTGTCATTTAATTAATGATTTGTTAGTTTGGAAAGGAAAGCAATTCAGAAAACATAGGTATTTATTATAATAAAGCTGGCAGATAATGAGTGTACACTCAAGGTAAATGAGAGAGCAAGATCTGGAATGGAAAAATCCATGGTACAGCTCATTTCAGGTTAACCAGATAATGTTTGCATGTGTTACCTACTTGAGCACATGATACAACTTTTATTGCAATAATATCAGTGTTCAAGGAAATATGATAATACAGCTGCAGTGCACAAAGTTAAGGTGGCAAAACTATTGAAGCAACATGATTATCTCATTTTTAATGCACTATTATTGCATTATGTACTATTATTTTCATTTGTTCCTCTTAAATGGTATCCCCCAGATTTGGAGGGAGGGGGACACAGTGTCCCCTGCCCTTGGGATCCTATGTGCAACACTCTGAATAACAACAAAAATCACAGCATTTCTCGCATTCTTTATTTTAATTAATAACTGAGTAAAATGGTCCATGCAGTCATCTTACATATTGCTTCAACGTCTGTATTAGAGGAATACTTAACATTTATTATTCATGTAACCACTAGCGGAGTCGTGAAGAAAAAGTTGTGGTCCATGTGAAATTCTTGGTGGCACCATTTGAAAATCTTGATCGGCCGGTGTTCCAATCAGGCCAAATCCTAGATTGAACCTTGGATTAAAACTTTCTTCTTCAAAAAATGTTGTATTTACATCTTGAAGGTTAAAGTTTTGACTGCATAGCAAACCCAACATGTTTAATAGATTAATGGCAGACCATTTCAGACACATACTCTTAATGGTCATCGATCACCAGTATCAATCAGAATTTTTTTCAAATAAATGGTGGTATTCTGTGAATTAAGAGACACAAAGTAATGTCTCCAAGTATTGAAAAATTGCATTTTCCATTTTTTTAAAAATAGAAAATATTTCCAACCAATTAAAATCAATTGTTGGTTGGTTGGTTGGTTTTGATCAACCTGTCATCTGATCATTGATATTTCAATTTCAACTGATTTGAAACATTAATTTCGATGGATACCATTTGTTTCAGAGGCATGAATGAACTCAAGAATCTTCAGTATCTACCAAGGGCATCTGAGCCGAGAGAAACTCTGGTTGAAGATCGTACACGTTGTCATGCTGATCATGTTGGTCATGGCCCAGACAGAACAACAACAGCAGCAGTGGGTGTGTTAAAGGCCGTCACTTTTGGCCACAAGTAAGTTTAGCACTACCTGTTCACACATGTAATTTGCAAGGTAAAATTCTAGTAAGATACAGTAGGATACCTCACATGATGAATGTACATATATGACTATATAAATCTTCCATATTCAAGAAACAGAAGTGTTGAATTTAGCAGATTAGTTCAGGATTTTCAAGAAAATCAGAACTTTTTGTAAAATATTAACAAAGTGTACCTGGTCTTCTTTGAGTCTTCATCTTGCGAAGAATTTGAATAAAACTCTTACTGTTTTATCACCAAGACATGTCAGGAAATAGTGGTAGAAAGGTGTTTGTTAATTAATAAGAAGCCTTTCCAAATCATAGTTATCAAGTTTTGGTTGTGATTATACTGGCAGAAGTTACTATGTTCTCTCAAGTGATAGCTAGTGATGTTCCTGCCTTTTCGGTATAACGAAAAAGTGTCTCACACTTTCTGCTAGGCTTTTGGCCGAACTTATTTTAAAACTTATAAATTAAGCGACAATTTTTTTTGCTGTTTAAAACAAGAAAGTAGAATTCCCAAGTCAAAAATGTTTTTTGACTGTGGCATGCGCATAACGAGATTCAGACTTAACATTGTTTCAAGATAGAAGTCCTGACCCTCTAGTCATGAAAGAGTCTGAGCACAAAAATTGATCTTAACTTCACTTGATTGAGGTTTGAAACATGAAATTATGGGTTATCTTATTATAAAAATATTTTAACATACAGGGCAAATTTCTAAGATCTTTCAAGACTCCAAATATGTTCTTGAATTATGGACTTTTTGAGTCCAAGTTCAGTTTTTGTGCTCAACAGTTTCATGGCTACAGGTCCTGGTTTCGTATTCTGATGTTTCATGACTAAAGGGTCAGGTCTTGTATTCTTAACAGTTTTATGACTGCAGAGCCTGGTCTTGTATTCTGAACAGTTTAAGAACTACACAGCCTGGTCTTGTATTCTGAACAGTTTCATGACTAAAGGGCCTGGTCTCTTATTCTCTACAGTTTCATGACTACAGGGCATGGTCTTGTATTTTTAACAGTTTCATGACTAGGTGCCCATATTCTCAACAGTTTCATGACTACAGGGCCTGGTCTCACATTCTCAGCAGTTTCATGGCTACTGGTCCTGGTCTCGTATTCTCAACTGTTTCATGACTACATGGCCTGGTCTCGTATTTTCAACTGTTTCATGGCTACGAGGACAGGTCTCATCCGCTCGTCAGTTTCATGACTATGCAGCATGGTCTCGTGCTCAACAGTGTCATGACTACAGGACCTTGTCTAATATTCTCAACAGTTTCAAGATTACAGGGCCTTATGACACATTCTCAACAGTTTCATGACTACAGGGCCTGGTCTCATATTCTCAGCAGTTTCTTGACTACAACAGCGATGCTGCCAGGGCACGCGAGTGTAAATCATGCAAAAATTGTACGAATTCACACACTTGCAAAGCAGTGATGTGTGGGAACTACCACAGATTAGCTCAAAGTCGCACATATAAAAATGCACTCTGCACAGTATACACTTTTTATTTAACTGTTAAAATAAGCTGAATAAATAAGAATATAAAATATAATTAAATAGTAAGGATACTTATTTGATCAAAATATCTCTGTCCATTACAAAATATGCAGATGTAGATGAATACAAAATGATGCTTGGAAATTCCACTAATTATTTATAACAGAAAAATGTGTGTACTAGAGGGGTTCTGTAATTGATGCCTTTCCTTACATTTGCAAATGCGCAAACTTTTGGTCAATTTTGGGAAGGTGAGATTATAGTCAATGGTAGGGTGGAAAATTATTGATTCTTTTCAACTTCAAGTCAGTGCTTGTACGAATGTGCAAAGTGAAGGGCAGAATGTAGAAAGTGAAGGATGAAGTGGAGTTTCTTGCCAAACGGAGGACAATGATTCTTTGACAGAGTCAGATGCCAGGTTAGATGAACCCCCAAAGAGAACAAAAAAATTTGATGGAAAGTTTCAGAAATCTTAACTGTTACATTATATATGGTTACAACACAACACCAAAATGGGAGGTATATTGTGTAATATTTACAGAAATTATGGGAAAAATAACCCTTTCACATCGGAAATCAGTGTTTGAACTTTAGTACTTCAACTCTTACAACACGCCGAGTCACCAGATTGAGCAGAAATACCTGTTAACTGGAAAATTCTACAAAACAACCGTAAAGAACAGTTTCCCAACTTGTCGAAGCTGGCTAAGCTAGCTATGCATATGCATCTTCAGATGGCAGACTGTGAATGGGGGTTTTCATACACAGATAAGGAACAGATTAAGCTCAGAAACAGTCAACAAATCAATGCTTATACAACTAGAGAGGGAATCTTATGAGGATTTTGATTTCAATAGAGACCAAACCAAGTGGAGCAGGAAGAAAGAGAAACGGATATTTAAGAGTTGGTTAAATAATGATCTATGGCAGTTTCCCCCCTCCCCCCCCCCCACCAATTTTTTTTCTACTTCCCCCTTTCTTTGGTGACAAGGATGGACATCCCCCATCAGGTAAAAGCCTTGCAGCATCTCTGCTACAGGGTCTTGTTGCATATTCTCAACAGTTTCATGACTACAGGGCCTGGTCTCATATTCTCAAAACGTTTTCAACACAAAAATTGAGAAGAAGCTAAACTTCTGAGAAATTAGACATTCTGTAACTTCAATGAGAATAAAGGTACATGAAGATTGATGCAACTTTCAGGATCTTTTTACTTTTGGTTCCTTTACTTGTACACTGGATTTCATTGAGGTTGATGTATTCTAGGTATCATATCTGATTTGGGGGTTTTGAGCTTGAACATTTTAACGAGTTGGTGTGCTTCAAAAGTCTTGAGAATACAGGGTCTGGACTCCAAATCCGAAACTTAAGAAATCTTATCAAGAAATTTTTTTTAAAAAAGAACCCTAAAATATATAAATGTAGAAGTATTATTCACTAACAATTCTGTTTCCAGCAAGACTTTCGATTTTGATGAAAATTCGAATGTGGGCTTACATCATCAAGCTCTTAGGCAATTTCAAAAGTAAGCAGGTTCCCCACATATTAATGAGGTGATCTTAAATCTGATAGACATGTTGTTACCACTCTTGAAACAATATTTTTTATCTGTTGGGTTTATTATCATTAGGACCTGGATGACTTTGATTATGAGCAAGAGACTGTTCATGTTAAATATGCTTTTTTCTTTAGAATTTATTTTTATCCGGATAGTAAAAAGGGAATATCAACATGATAGAAAGTATGGGAGATAGTTTACAAAGGATATGTTCTTACAATACCATATAAGCCTGCTTAGTGAAACAGTCAGCTGTTGTGTAAGTCAGGTGAGCAATATCAAGCCTGCTTGGACCTCAAGTATTATCATTTTCGTAGATGGTTCTATAATAAGTAAAAATAGCACATATTAACGAGATACCGTGCATCTGATGGTCTAAGCTTTTACCTTTTAAGATCTAAAGACTATATTTCTCATCTAGTTTCTATACAACATAGTAAATCAGTGTATCTAATAATTATGCCTTTATCTTTAGAAAGAATTTATATCATGATATAGTAAAAGTAAAATCAGCATGTTTGGGAGATGGTTTACATAGGATGTGTTCCTACAATACTACATGTACATAAGCCTGCTTAGTGAAATGGTTAAGTTATGTAAGCCTTGTGAGCGATATCAGGCTTGGGCCTCTTGTTCTATATTAGTTCCCTCCTTCCACCTGTAGACTCATAGCTGTGTTGCTTGCCATATACCATCAAACCTGCCTGAAATATCACCTGTATTAAGCAAGCAATTGTTTCAAATGGCCACTTTTTCAAGGTCCTGTTTACTAAATAATTGTAGTAATGAACCTTTAATAATGAATCCCCTGTCATTAGAAGCTAACTGTCTCACTTCCCAGAAGTGGCTGCTTAAGACAAGTTTACCGAATTGTTTTACAGTAGATATATGTTCCTTTAAGAAAGAGAATACTGTTAGGATAAAAAAAATTTCAGACTTGATTTTTTTATGTTCCACCATGACAGTAGTAAAGCATATAATCTTACCCTTGTCCATCCCCTGGTCCTTCCACCTGGGACACAATTCTAGTCTCTTTTATAATGTGTCACTATTATATTTTTCTTCCTAACAAGAAATAATTCTGGTTTACACATTGCTACAATTTGTTAATTTCAGACAAGATGATAAAAGAGTTGTAAAGGATGTGGTATGTTTCCATTCTGGGAATTTTCTCCAGCTTGTAGATAAACTTCAGCTGGACCTTCATGAACCTCCAGTATCACAGGTAAGCCTCAAGAAGTGTCATTATTCACATGTCAAAAAGTGTGATCAACAATACAGCTCTCTCACAGAACAGTTTCTGGGCCATCAGTGTTTTCTTTAGGACTTTCCCTCACTCTAACACCCTTCATTATAACATGATTCCAGATATAATGCAGTATTGCTATACACCCTGTGACCAAATTGGTGTATAAAATGTATGACAATATGGGTTGAAAGAAAACAATCTAAGCTTAGTATTATATTTTGTTTCTTTTTTAAACATCATTTTTTGACAAATTAAATGCACATATATAAGGAGCTATGGTAGCTCAGTGGTCGGCATGCAGGACTCGTGACTGAAAGGGTGTGGGTTTGAATCATACCATCTGATCAGCCTGGGTTGGTTACAGTGGGGTGTCCTTGGACAAGGCACTTTACTTCTATTACCTCGGCACCAAATAACCTACTTGTGTTGCTGTGCATTTAAACAAAAACCAAGCCAAACCAAATGCAAATATCATGAAGTGAACAAATATTTAATTTGCATAAACTCAAATTATTACTTACATTTGACTGGCGTTTTGTTTATTCCACTCCACCCCTCCCACCCCCCCCAAACACATAAATTCATTCATCAAATTTTTTAACTTTCTCACTATACCATAGTTTGGTACATAATGTGATTGGCAGTTGTGGACCCCAACTACCATGCTATAGTGAGGGAGAATGCTACTTTGCTTTTAAAATGAACAAATTGTAAAACATCCTTTAGAATATCTGGATAGCTGCATAAATATAAGAGAAAGGCTTTTGAGGCATTTTTAGCTCACATGACCAAAGGCCAAGTGAGCTTATGGTATGTACTTTTGTTTTTCATGCATCTTCTATCATCCATCCATTCACCAACAGTTGTTTAGATCAGATTTGGTATGTAAGCTTATATCGTCATGACTTTGGATGAGATCGATTCTGAGTGACATCCATATATATTAATGTGGTTATCTTGGCTGATCTTGTGATCACTTGAAAGGCTGTATTTCTGATCAGATTTTGATCAGATTTGGTATGTTAGCTTGTATCATCATTGGTTCAGTTATTAGCAAGATGCACGCTTATTAATGAGGATCTAGACTGATCAGCTGGTGGGAATCAAACCCACAACCTTCTGGTCATGAGTTCAATGCCTTAATCACTGAGCCACAGCAGCTCCCTACATTATAGATCCTAATGGTTTCCAAGTTATGACTCCAGGGGAGGGTCCTCAGGCATGTAAGGACATACTCAGTAGTCCATGCTGACTGTACAGATTAACTCCCCTTATACTGCCATGTGCTTGTATGTACTTTAAGGATGGGGCTATGAACAGGTTATAAGTTGTGAATGTGAAACAGGTCTAATCCACAGTGGCAGGGAGCAAGCAATCTAGGGGAGAATTGTGGTTGCATAAATGATTTTTTTTTTTATGCAGAGAAAATGATTCTATATATATGGTCTAGGAAAGATGATAAATAATACCAACATTAATAGACAATGCAGCAACTATGTCCTCTTGCTTTTTCTTTCCCCTGTACAGCTTCAGTATTTGTGTGAATTTGCATTCACAAGCTGACATGTCATATCAGGCCTACTTGGTCCTCTTCTTCTACATTTCTCTCTTGTTTATGGTAATTTCCACGGAAAAAGGACTTAAAATCAAATTGTTAATTTTTGGCTCCACTGGTCATAGACCAGAAGAGCTTATGGGGCAGCATCTATTGTCCAACATCCATCCATCTGTTAGCACAAGTTATGGCTAATCTTCCTAAACTACTTGGAGGATTGCCATGAAACTTTACAGACACATTCATCCCAATGTATAGTTGGTCCTAAATGAAAATGGTGCTGATCAGACATTCAATATGGCAGCCATCTTGAAAATCTTATCGCTACCTTCTCCTGAACGGATGGTCCTAACAACACGGGCTTTTCACTGAAAGACTTTTTTTATGATGTCTAGTTGGTCCTTAATGAAAATGGTGTTGATCTGACTTTCAATATGGCCACCATGGCAGCCATCTTGAAAATGTTGTTATTGCTACTCCTCCTGAACAGAAAGTCATATTGACATGGGCTTTTCATCAGAAGACTTCTTATGATGTCTAGTTGGTCCTAAATTAAAATGGTGCAGATCTGACTTCCAGTATGGTCACCATGGCAGCCATCTTGAAAATCTTGTTATTTTATTCCTACTAAATGGAAAGTGTTATGTATGATGTTTATATAATATTATAAATATTTTAGGAAATTATAAATGTTTCTTCACTTTAATATTTGCTTAAATCTTTATGTTTATCAGGAAAAACATGTTTAACTAGTGTCCTTGAATTAGGTTGTTTTGATCAATATGTTTTCTCAATTTGAAGGTCAAGGTTGATTTTTGTTTACAAGTAAAAATTCCATTAAGATGACTCATATTCTAGAACCTTCTGTCATGTGACCAATCTTTATATATGCCATGTTTGGTGGACATTTATTCAGTTTTGACATTACCATCAGTCTTGTAAAGAGCTATTACAGTTGTGAAAATTCATTCCAAATTCTAAGAGAGGAATTATTTTAAATATTCATTGGATTATAACAGTGCTCATAAACTTTTGGATTTTGGATTTTTAATTGATGATTTTGGAATTTAAGTGAACTTATTCAGATATTTTGGAATACTTCATTTTGACATCAGCACATCAAAGATTTCTAGTACATCAGGACTTTGGAGACCATTAGCACATCATAACATTCAAGGACACAGCCGTGAATTCGGAACATTCTATATTTAGGACTTGTGATTAGAACAATCATTCTTATTGGATTATTAGGATTTCAAAACACATTACTGTAAGTGACTTTTTGATTTTTCATTTTAATTATCTAGTAATAAATTGCTTGTTGATTTTTTACTTGATTTGTTGGTTTCACTTTCTTTCTGTTACATTTTTCTTAGACCATAGAGTCGTAACAGAAATTGGGGGCTCGTCGTTCCGGGATCTGAATTTCATTAAAGCATATTAGAGATATTAAATTTATCTTTGAAATTCATATTGATTTTGTCTCTGAATTTTTTTTGTCTTTGGCAAAGATTTTTAAATAGAGAAATTTTTTTGTGTGAAACCAACAAGCATTTACTATGGCATCTAATGTTCAGAATTTCATTTCAAAACCTACCCAGGAGGGGTTAGAGTGCAAGAGAAAGGATGAGTTGCTCGAGCTTGCCAGAAAATACAGTCTATCTGAGGCAAAAGTATCATTGACAAAACAGGAGATAAAGATTATTTTGATTCAGTATTTATTAGGAGAAGGAATTTTTGAAAATAGTGCTTTAAGTTTGAAGAGAAAGCCTGTATCTGGTTCTGACAGGAAATTAAGGGAATTAGAGTTAAAGTACCAGATGGATTTAGAATTGGCAAAGCTTCAGATTCAGAGAGAGAGAGAGAAAGAAGAGAAGCAGATACAGATGGAGAGAGTGAAGGAAGAGAGGCAGATACAAATGCAGAAAGAAGAGAGGCAGATACAGATGGAGAGAGAGAAAGAAGAGAGGCAGATACAGATGGAGAGAGAGAAGGAAGAGAGATACAAATGCAGAAAGAAGAGAGGCAGATACAGATGGAGAGAGAGAAGGAAGAGAGGCAGATACAAATGCAGAAAGAAGAGAGGCAGATACAAATGCAGATGCAAAGAGAAGAAAGGGAAATGCAATTTAAATTAAGAGAATTAGAACTGGCAAACAGAGCACACTCCACTCCTTTAAACACAAGTTCAGGTTTTGATGTTACTAGATATATTAGGTTAGTACCCCCTTTTCAGGAAAAAGAAGTAGATAAATACTTTTTTCATTTCGAGAAAATTGCTGAAAACTTGAAATGGCCCAGAGAGCATTGGACTTTGTTATTACAAAGTGCACTTATTGGCAAAGCTCGTGAAGTCTACACTTCACTGTCAGTACAACAAAGCACTGATTATGATGTGGTTAAGGAGTACATCTTGAAAGCTTATGAGTTGGTACCAGAGGCATATCGACAAAGGTTTAGGAATTGTAGAAAAGAAACTGGACAAACTCATGTCGAATTTGCAAGGGATAAAGAACAACTATTTGATAGGTGGTGCTCAGCCAAGAAAGTTGATCAAGGTTATGATAATCTCAGACAGCTCGTATTAATTGAAGAGTTCAAGAGGTGTATCCATAGTGATGTTAAAACCTATCTTGACGAGCAGAATGTGGAAACTTTGGAAAATGCTGCTCGTATGGCTGATGATTATTCCTTGACTCACAAAATTTCATTTGGCAGTAAGTCGTCCTCTCAGCAGTTTTCTGGTAAAAAACCATTTCAATCTCATTCGAGTACTTCCAAATTTCACAACAGCACAACTGTTAGGAATCAAACATCTGATAAGACTGATCAGAAATCCTTATCTCTTCCTACGTGCACTTATTGTAAAAAGAAAGGGCACGTTATTTCTGATTGCTTCAAGTTGAAAAATAAGCAACAGAGAAAAGACAGAGCTTTTCCAAATGCTCTTATTTCTACGAGGTCAAGGTCACGGTCTTGTATTGAAAGCAATACATTTGTTGGGTCAAACAAACCCCAGTCTGATTCTATTTTGGAGGCTTATGAACCATTCATGTCAGAAGGTTCTATATCACTTATTGGTGATTCTGCCAAACCTATCCCAATTAAAGTATTAAGGGACACTGGAGCTTCTCAGAGTCTTTTATTATCAGGTACTTTACCTTTGTCTGAGGAGTCTTCTTCAAGTGAAAGTGTTCTTGTTCAGGGAGTAGAGTGCGGCTTTGTAAATGTTCCTCTTCATTGTGTAAATTTGGCATCAGACTTAGTTTCTGGACCTGTGACTGTTGGGGCAGTGACTTCTTTACCCATAGAGGGTGTTCATTTATTACTAGGCAATGACCTAGCTGGAGATAAGGTTGTGGTTAATCCACTTGTAACTGACAAGCCTTGTTTGGATCAGAAAGTTGATCCTGTCGAAACTGAAATCCCTGATTTGTACTCTGCTTGTGCAGTTACTAGAGCTATGGCAAAAAGAGCTCTTGAGAGTGATGTTGATCAGGATATTATTCCTTTAGCTGACACATGTATTGGTCAGTCTTTTGATGAGGTCACTTTTTCCTCAGGTATTGATCAATCAAATGGTATTGATCACAGTGATCCTCTTTTGGCAACTCATTCTCTTTGTTCTAATCAGGATGACAAACGACAATCCCTTGTCGTTGAATAGGAGCAAGATCCCGAGATATCTTGTTTGTTTCAGAGGGCTATTAGTGAAACTGAAGCCACACAAGTTCCAGTATGTTACTTTGTGAAAAATGGGGTCCTTATGAGGAAATGGAGACCACCTGATGTACCCGCTGGTGACGAGTGGTCAGTGAGCTATCAAATTGTTGTTCCTAAGTCATATAGACAGGAAATTCTTAATTTAGCCCATGAAACTCCTTTGGCTGGTCATTTAGGAGTCCGTAAGACTTATCACAAGATCTTGAATCATTTTTATTGGCCGAAACTCAAAAGTGATGTTTCTAAATACTGCAGATCTTGTCACACTTGTCAAATGGTAGGAAAACCCAATCAGAAGATACCTAAGGCTCATCTGCAACCTATTCCTGCATTTGATGAACCATTTAGTAGAATAATAGTAGACTGTGTTGGTCCTTTACCTAAAACCAAGTCAGGCAACCAATACTTGTTGACCATCATGTGTACATCTACAAGATTTCCAGAGGCAATTCTTCTGAGAAATATAAAAACTAAAACTATTGTGAAAGCTTTGGTGAAGTTTTTTACACTTGTTGGCCTTCCCAAATCTGTCCAGTCTGATCAAGGGTCAAATTTTATGTCTGGAATTTTCCAACAAGTTATGCATGAATTAGGCATCCAACAGTTTAAATCTTCTGCCTATCACCCTGAAAGTCAAGGTGCTTTGGAAAGATTTCATCAAACTTTGAAGAGTATGATTCGATCATATTGCTTTGATACAGAAAAGGATTGGGATGAGGGTGTTTATTTGTTGTTGTTTGCTGTTAGGGAATCAGTTCAAGAGTCGTTGGGTTTTAGTCCCTTTGAACTAGTCTTTGGTCATACTGTCCGTGGATCATTGAAATTATTGAAAGAGAAACTTCTTTCAAATGAAGATTCAAAGATTAATCTTCTTGATTATGTTTCTGATTTCAAATACAAGTTGTCAAAGTCCTGTGAAGTAGCAAGAACTAATCTTCACACTACCCAGTCAAAAATGAAATTAAGGTATGACAGAAATTCACAGGAAAGGAGTTTTAAACCTGGTGACAAAGTTCTGGCTCTCTTTCCCATACCTCAGAATCCTCTTCAGGCTAAATTTTATGGTCCTTATACCGTTGAAAAGAAAGTAAATGACTTAAATTATATCATTAACACTCCTGGGAGACGGAAACAGAAACAACTTTGTCATATAAATATGTTAAAGGAATATTTTGACAGAGATAGCCCAGCTAATTATTCTGTTAATTTAGTTGTACCTGTCCCACACAGTGAAGATATCAACGATGGAGTACGATCAGACTATAGTGACTCTGGTATAACCAATCTTCGGAATTCAGAAATATTGAACAACCTAGACCAGAAACTTTCACATCTACAACAACAGGAAAGAAATGAACTAAAACAGCTATTACATGACTATGAGCACTTGTTTCCTGATGTTCCAACAAGAACAAATAAAATTTATCATGACGTTGACATTGTAGATTCTGCGCCTGTGAAACAGCATCCTTATAGGATGAATCCTCTCAAACAGAACTATCTGAAGAAAGAAATTCAGTATCTACTGGAGAATGATTTCATAGAACCAAGTAAAAGTAACTGGAGTTCACCATGTATTCTTGTTCCCAAGCCAGATAATACATTCCGTATGTGTACTGACTATAGAAAAGTCAACAGTGTCACCAAAACTGATTCATTTCCAATCCCAAGAATGGACGATTGCATTGATAAAATTGGAAATGCGGAATATGTCACCAAGTTTGACCTTTTAAAAGAATTCTGGCAAATTCCACTGACGGAAAGGGCAAAAGAAATTTCAGCATTTGCAACTCCAGATGGACTTTATCAATATAAAGTTATGCCGTTTGGAATGAAAAATTCGCCTGCAACGTTTCAACGTCTGATGAACATGATAACATTTGGTCTTGATAATTGTGACGCTTATATCGATGACGTCATTATCTACAACAACACCTGGGAAGATCATTTGGAAACCATTCGAAAATTCTTCGATCGATTCAGTGATGCGAATCTGACAATTAATTTGAGCAAAAGTGAGTTTTGCCATGCTTGTGTCACATTTTTAGGACATATTGTGGGACAAGGTCAAGTTAAACCTATAGAAGCTAGGGTCAAAGCTATCTCTGAATTTCAAGTTCCAATTTGTAAAAAGCAACTGATGCGATTTCTAGGTATGGCTGGATATTATCGGAAATTTTGTTCCAATTTTTCCAAAATTGCTGAAGCTTTGACAAGTTTATTGAGTAAGAAAACCAAATTTTTTTTGGTCTGACAAGTGTCCGGAATCTTTTGACAAGTTAAAGGCCATGCTTAAGAATGCACCAGTTCTTTCTGCACCAAATTTTAGCCAATCATTTAAATTATCTGTTGATGCAAGTGATGTAGGGGTTGGTGGAGTATTGATTCAGGAAGACAAAAGTGGTGTGGATCACCCTGTGTGTTATTTTTCTAAAAAACTAAACAAGCACCAGAAAAATTATTCCACAATTGAGAAGGAATGTTTGGCTTTGATATTGGCTTTACAGCATTTTGAAGTGTATGTTACCTCAGCTCTTTCTCCAATTATTGTGTACAGTGATCACAATCCCCTTACTTTCATCAACAAAATGAAAGATAAAAATCGGAGATTGTTGATATGGAGTTTGATATTGCAAGAATATAACATTGACATTAGACACATCAGGGGAAAAGACATTGTGATTGCAGATGCACTCTCACGTGCCTAGAAATGTAATATTGCTTGATGTAATTAAGTCCAGTATCATAAAACATGTTCTTATGTAATTTTGGTTATTATAGTATTAGATGTATATTCAAAAGAAAGCTTTATTACATAAATCTTTCTTTTTCTTTATGAGGGGAGGTGTTATGTATGATGTTTATATAATATTATAAATATTTTAGGAAATTATAAATGTTTCTTCACTTTAATATTTGCTTAAATCTTTATGTTTATCAGGAAAAACATGTTTAACTAGTGTCCTTGAATTAGGTTGTTTTGATCAATATGTTTTCTCAATTTGAAGGTCAAGGTTGATTTTTGTTTACAAGTAAAAATTCCATTAAGATGACTCATATTCTAGAACCTTCTGTCATGTGACCAATCTTTATATATGCCATGTTTGGTGGACATTTATTCAGTTTTGACATTACCATCAGTCTTGTAAAGAGCTATTACAGTTGTGAAAATTCATTCCAAATTCTAAGAGAGGAATTATTTTAAATATTCATTGGATTATAACAGTGCTCATAAACTTTTGGATTTTGGATTTTTAATTGATGATTTTGGAATTTAAGTGAACTTATTCAGATATTTTGGAATACTTCATTTTGACATCAGCACATCAAAGATTTCTAGTACATCAGGACTTTGGAGACCATTAGCACATCATAACATTCAAGGACACAGCCGTGAATTCGGAACATTCTATATTTAGGACTTGTGATTAGAACAATCATTCTTATTGGATTATTAGGATTTCAAAACACACTACTGTAAGTGACTTTTTGATTTTTCATTTTAATTATCTAGTAATAAAT
The DNA here is from genome assembly GCA_029931535.1 of Margaritifera margaritifera. Taxonomy (NCBI): domain Eukaryota; kingdom Metazoa; phylum Mollusca; class Bivalvia; order Unionida; family Margaritiferidae; genus Margaritifera; species Margaritifera margaritifera. The sequence continues at coordinate 650,045 of JAQPZY010001421.1, read as the reverse complement.
TGCTTGTTGATTTTTTACTTGATTTGTTGGTTTCACTTTCTTTCTGTTACATTTTTCTTAGACCATAGAGTCGTAACAGAAATTGGGGGCTCGTCGTTCCGGGATCTGAATTTCATTAAAGCATATTAGAGATATTAAATTTATCTTTGAAATTCATATTGATTTTGTCTCTGAATTTTTTTTGTCTTTGGCAAAGATTTTTAAATAGAGAAATTTTTTTGTGTGAAACCAACAAGCATTTACTATGGCATCTAATGTTCAGAATTTCATTTCAAAACCTACCCAGGAGGGGTTAGAGTGCATGAGAAAGGATGAGTTGCTCGAGCTTGCCAGAAAATACAGTCTATCTGAGGCAAAAGTATCATTGACAAAACAGGAGATAAAGATTATTTTGATTCAGTATTTAGTAGGAAAGGGAATTTTTGAAAATAGTGCTTTAAGTTTGAAGAGAAAGCCTGTATCTGGTTCTGACAGGAAATTAAGGGAATTAGAGTTAAAGTACCAGATGGATTTAGAATTGGCAAAGCTTCAGATTCAGAGAGAGAGAGAGAAAGAAGAGAAGCAGATACAGATGGAGAGAGTGAAGGAAGAGAGGCAGATACAAATGCAGAAAGAAGAGAGGCAGATACAGATGGAGAGAGAGAAAGAAGAGAGGCAGATACAGATGGAGAGAGAGAAGGAAGAGAGATACAAATGCAGAAAGAAGAGAGGCAGATACAGATGGAGAGAGAGAAGGAAGAGAGGCAGATACAAATGCAGAAAGAAGAGAGGCAGATACAAATGCAGATGCAAAGAGAAGAAAGGGAAATGCAATTTAAATTAAGAGAATTAGAACTGGCAAACAGAGCACACTCCACTCCTTTAAACACAAGTTCAGGTTTTGATGTTACTAGATATATTAGGTTAGTACCCCCTTTTCAGGAAAAAGAAGTAGATAAATACTTTCTTCATTTCGAGAAAATTGCTGAAAACTTGAAATGGCCCAGAGAGCATTGGACTTTGTTATTACAAAGTGTACTTATTGGCAAAGCTCGTGAAGTCTACACTTCACTGTCAGTACAACAAAGCACTGATTATGATGTGGTTAAGGAGTACATCTTGAAAGCTTATGAGTTGGTACCAGAGGCATATCGACAAAGGTTTAGGAATTGTAGAAAAGAAACTGGACAAACTCATGTCGAATTTGCAAGGGATAAAGAACAACTATTTGATAGGTGGTGCTCAGCCAAGAAAGTTGATCAAGGTTATGATAATCTCAGACAGCTCGTATTAATTGAAGAGTTCAAGAGGTGTATCCATAGTGATGTTTAAAACCTATCTTGACGAGCAGAATGTGGAAACTTTGGAAAATGCTGCTCGTATGGCTGATGATTATTCCTTGACTCACAAAATTTCATTTGGCAGTAAGTCGTCCTCTCAGCAGTTTTCTGGTAAAAAACCATTTCAATCTCATTCGAGTACTTCCAAATTTCACAACAGCACAACTGTTAGGAATCAAACATCTGATAAGACTGATCAGAAATCCTTATCTCTTCCTACGTGCACTTATTGTAAAAAGAAAGGGCACGTTATTTCTGATTGCTTCAAGTTGAAAAATAAGCAACAGAGAAAAGACAGAGCTTTTCCAAATGCTCTTATTTCTACGAGGTCAAGGTCATGGTCTTGTATTGAAAGCAATACATTTGTTGGGTCAAACAAACCCCAGTCTGATTCTATTTTGGAGGCTTATGAACCATTCATGTCAGAAGGTTCTATATCACTTATTGGTGATTCTGCCAAACCTATCCCAATTAAAGTATTAAGGGACACTGGAGCTTCTCAGAGTCTTTTATTATCAGGTACTTTACCTTTGTCTGAGGAGTCTTCTTCAAGTGAAAGTGTTCTTGTTCAGGGAGTAGAGTGCGGCTTTGTAAATGTTCCTCTTCATTGTGTAAATTTGGCATCAGACTTAGTTTCTGGACCTGTGACTGTTGGGGCAGTGACTTCTTTACCCATAGAGGGTGTTCATTTATTACTAGGCAATGACCTAGCTGGAGATAAGGTTGTGGTTAATCCACTTGTAACTGACAAGCCTTGTTTGGATCAGAAAGTTGATCCTGTCGAAACTGAAATCCCTGATTTGTACTCTGCTTGTGCAGTTACTAGAGCTATGGCAAAAAGAGCTCTTGAGAGTGATGTTGATCAGGATATTATTCCTTTAGCTGACACATGTATTGGTCAGTCTTTTGATGAGGTCACTTTTTCCTCAGGTATTGATCAATCAAATGGTATTGATCACAGTGATCCTCTTTTGGCAACTCATTCTCTTTGTTCTAATCAGGATGACAAACGACAATCCCTTGTCGTTGAATAGGAGCAAGATCCCGAGATATCTTGTTTGTTTCAGAGGGCTATTAGTGAAACTGAAGCCACACAAGTTCCAGTATGTTACTTTGTGAAAAATGGGGTCCTTATGAGGAAATGGAGACCACCTGATGTACCCGCTGGTGACGAGTGGTCAGTGAGCTATCAAATTGTTGTTCCTAAGTCATATAGACAGGAAATTCTTAATTTAGCCCATGAAACTCCTTTGGCTGGTCATTTAGGAGTCCGTAAGACTTATCACAAGATCTTGAATCATTTTTATTGGCCGAAACTCAAAAGTGATGTTTCTAAATACTGCAGATCTTGTCACACTTGTCAAATGGTAGGAAAACCCAATCAGAAGATACCTAAGGCTCATCTGCAACCTATTCCTGCATTTGATGAACCATTTAGTAGAATAATAGTAGACTGTGTTGGTCCTTTACCTAAAACCAAGTCAGGCAACCAATACTTGTTGACCATCATGTGTACATCTACAAGATTTCCAGAGGCAATTCTTCTGAGAAATATAAAAACTAAAACTATTGTGAAAGCTTTGGTGAAGTTTTTTACACTTGTTGGCCTTCCCAAATCTGTCCAGTCTGATCAAGGGTCAAATTTTATGTCTGGAATTTTCCAACAAGTTATGCATGAATTAGGCATCCAACAGTTTAAATCTTCTGCCTATCACCCTGAAAGTCAAGGTGCTTTGGAAAGATTTCATCAAACTTTGAAGAGTATGATTCGATCATATTGCTTTGATACAGAAAAGGATTGGGATGAGGGTGTTTATTTGTTGTTGTTTGCTGTTAGGGAATCAGTTCAAGAGTCGTTGGGTTTTAGTCCCTTTGAACTAGTCTTTGGTCATACTGTCCGTGGATCATTGAAATTATTGAAAGAGAAACTTCTTTCAAATGAAGATTCAAAGATTAATCTTCTTGATTATGTTTCTGATTTCAAATACAAGTTGTCAAAGTCCTGTGAAGTAGCAAGAACTAATCTTCACACTACCCAGTCAAAAATGAAATTAAGGTATGACAGAAATTCACAGGAAAGGAGTTTTAAACCTGGTGACAAAGTTCTGGCTCTCTTTCCCATACCTCAGAATCCTCTTCAGGCTAAATTTTATGGTCCTTATACCGTTGAAAAGAAAGTAAATGACTTAAATTATATCATTAACACTCCTGGGAGACGGAAACAGAAACAACTTTGTCATATAAATATGTTAAAGGAATATTTTGACAGAGATAGCCCAGCTAATTATTCTGTTAATTTAGTTGTACCTGTCCCACACAGTGAAGATATCAACGATGGAGTACGATCAGACTATAGTGACTCTGGTATAACCAATCTTCGGAATTCAGAAATATTGAACAACCTAGACCAGAAACTTTCACATCTACAACAACAGGAAAGAAATGAACTAAAACAGCTATTACATGACTATGAGCACTTGTTTCCTGATGTTCCAACAAGAACAAATAAAATTTATCATGACGTTGACATTGTAGATTCTGCGCCTGTGAAACAGCATCCTTATAGGATGAATCCTCTCAAACAGAACTATCTGAAGAAAGAAATTCAGTATCTACTGGAGAATGATTTCATAGAACCAAGTAAAAGTAACTGGAGTTCACCATGTATTCTTGTTCCCAAGCCAGATAATACATTCCGTATGTGTACTGACTATAGAAAAATCAACAGTGTCACCAAAACTGATTCATTTCCAATCCCAAGAATGGACGATTGCATTGATAAAATTGGAAATGCGGAATATGTCACCAAGTTTGACCTTTTAAAAGAATTCTGGCAAATTCCACTGACGGAAAGGGCAAAAGAAATTTCAGCATTTGCAACTCCAGATGGACTTTATCAATATAAAGTTATGCCGTTTGGAATGAAAAATTCGCCTGCAACGTTTCAACGTCTGATGAACATGATAACATTTGGTCTTGATAATTGTGACGCTTATATCGATGACGTCATTATCTACAACAACACCTGGGAAGATCATTTGGAAACCATTCGAAAATTCTTCGATCGATTCAGTGATGCGAATCTGACAATTAATTTGAGCAAAAGTGAGTTTTGCCATGCTTGTGTCACATTTTTAGGACATATTGTGGGACAAGGTCAAGTTAAACCTATAGAAGCTAGGGTCAAAGCTATCTCTGAATTTCAAGTTCCAATTTGTAAAAAGCAACTGATGCGATTTCTAGGTATGGCTGGATATTATCGGAAATTTTGTTCCAATTTTTCCAAAATTGCTGAAGCTTTGACAAGTTTATTGAGTAAGAAAACCAAATTTTTTTTGGTCTGACAAGTGTCCGGAATCTTTTGACAAGTTAAAGGCCATGCTTAAGAATGCACCAGTTCTTTCTGCACCAAATTTTAGCCAATCATTTAAATTATCTGTTGATGCAAGTGATGTAGGGGTTGGTGGAGTATTGATTCAGGAAGACAAAAGTGGTGTGGATCACCCTGTGTGTTATTTTTCTAAAAAACTAAACAAGCACCAGAAAAATTATTCCACAATTGAGAAGGAATGTTTGGCTTTGATATTGTCTTTACAGCATTTTGAAGTGTATGTTACCTCAGCTCTTTCTCCAATTATTGTGTACAGTGATCACAATCCCCTTACTTTCATCAACAAAATGAAAGATAAAAATCGGAGATTGTTGATATGGAGTTTGATATTGCAAGAATATAACATTGACATTAGACACATCAGGGGAAAAGACATTGTGATTGCAGATGCACTCTCACGTGCCTAGAAATGTAATATTGCTTGATGTAATTAAGTCCAGTATCATAAAACATGTTCTTATGTAATTTTGGTTATTATAGTATTAGATGTATATTCAAAAGAAAGCTTTATTACATAAATCTTTCTTTTTCTTTATGAGGGGAGGTGTTATGTATGATGTTTATATAATATTATAAATATTTTAGGAAATTATAAATGTTTCTTCACTTTAATATTTGCTTAAATCTTTATGTTTATCAGGAAAAACATGTTTAACTAGTGTCCTTGAATTAGGTTGTTTTGATCAATATGTTTTCTCAATTTGAAGGTCAAGGTTGATTTTTGTTTACAAGTAAAAATTCCATTAAGATGACTCATATTCTAGAACCTTCTGTCATGTGACCAATCTTTATATATGCCATGTTTGGTGGACATTTATTCAGTTTTGACATTACCATCAGTCTTGTAAAGAGCTATTACAGTTGTGAAAATTCATTCCAAATTCTAAGAGAGGAATTATTTTAAATATTCATTGGATTATAACAGTGCTCATAAACTTTTGGATTTTGGATTTTTAATTGATGATTTTGGAATTTAAGTGAACTTATTCAGATATTTTGGAATACTTCATTTTGACATCAGCACATCAAAGATTTCTAGTACATCAGGACTTTGGAGACCATTAGCACATCATAACATTCAAGGACACAGCCGTGAATTCGGAACATTCTATATTTAGGACTTGTGATTAGAACAATCATTCTTATTGGATTATTAGGATTTCAAAACACATTACTGTAAGTGACTTTTTGATTTTTCATTTTAATTATCTAGTAATAAATTGCTTGTTGATTTTTTACTTGATTTGTTGGTTTCACTTTCTTTCTGTTACATTTTTCTTAGACCATAGAGTCGTAACAGAAATTGGGGGCTCGTCGTTCCGGGATCTGAATTTCATTAAAGCATATTAGAGATATTAAATTTATCTTTGAAATTCATATTGATTTTGTCTCTGAATTTTTTTTGTCTTTGGCAAAGATTTTTAAATAGAGAAATTTTTTTGTGTGAAACCAACAAGCATTTACTATGGCATCTAATGTTCAGAATTTCATTTCAAAACCTACCCAGGAGGGGTTAGAGTGCATGAGAAAGGATGAGTTGCTCGAGCTTGCCAGAAAATACAGTCTATCTGAGGCAAAAGTATCATTGACAAAACAGGAGATAAAGATTATTTTGATTCAGTATTTAGTAGGAAAGGGAATTTTTGAAAATAGTGCTTTAAGTTTGAAGAGAAAGCCTGTATCTGGTTCTGACAGGAAATTAAGGGAATTAGAGTTAAAGTACCAGATGGATTTAGAATTGGCAAAGCTTCAGATTCAGAGAGAGAGAGAGAAAGAAGAGAAGCAGATACAGATGGAGAGAGTGAAGGAAGAGAGGCAGATACAAATGCAGAAAGAAGAGAGGCAGATACAGATGGAGAGAGAGAAAGAAGAGAGGCAGATACAGATGGAGAGAGAGAAGGAAGAGAGATACAAATGCAGAAAGAAGAGAGGCAGATACAGATGGAGAGAGAGAAGGAAGAGAGGCAGATACAAATGCAGAAAGAAGAGAGGCAGATACAAATGCAGATGCAAAGAGAAGAAAGGGAAATGCAATTTAAATTAAGAGAATTAGAACTGGCAAACAGAGCACACTCCACTCCTTTAAACACAAGTTCAGGTTTTGATGTTACTAGATATATTAGGTTAGTACCCCCTTTTCAGGAAAAAGAAGTAGATAAATACTTTCTTCATTTCGAGAAAATTGCTGAAAACTTGAAATGGCCCAGAGAGCATTGGACTTTGTTATTACAAAGTGTACTTATTGGCAAAGCTCGTGAAGTCTACACTTCACTGTCAGTACAACAAAGCACTGATTATGATGTGGTTAAGGAGTACATCTTGAAAGCTTATGAGTTGGTACCAGAGGCATATCGACAAAGGTTTAGGAATTGTAGAAAAGAAACTGGACAAACTCATGTCGAATTTGCAAGGGATAAAGAACAACTATTTGATAGGTGGTGCTCAGCCAAGAAAGTTGATCAAGGTTATGATAATCTCAGACAGCTCGTATTAATTGAAGAGTTCAAGAGGTGTATCCATAGTGATGTTAAAACCTATCTTGACGAGCAGAATGTGGAAACTTTGGAAAATGCTGCTCGTATGGCTGATGATTATTCCTTGACTCACAAAATTTCATTTGGCAGTAAGTCGTCCTCTCAGCAGTTTTCTGGTAAAAAACCATTTCAATCTCATTCGAGTACTTCCAAATTTCACAACAGCACAACTGTTAGGAATCAAACATCTGATAAGACTGATCAGAAATCCTTATCTCTTCCTACGTGCACTTATTGTAAAAAGAAAGGGCACGTTATTTCTGATTGCTTCAAGTTGAAAAATAAGCAACAGAGAAAAGACAGAGCTTTTCCAAATGCTCTTATTTCTACGAGGTCAAGGTCACGGTCTTGTATTGAAAGCAATACATTTGTTGGGTCAAACAAACCCCAGTCTGATTCTATTTTGGAGGCTTATGAACCATTCATGTCAGAAGGTTCTATATCACTTATTGGTGATTCTGCCAAACCTATCCCAATTAAAGTATTAAGGGACACTGGAGCTTCTCAGAGTCTTTTATTATCAGGTACTTTACCTTTGTCTGAGGAGTCTTCTTCAAGTGAAAGTGTTCTTGTTCAGGGAGTAGAGTGCGGCTTTGTAAATGTTCCTCTTCATTGTGTAAATTTGGCATCAGACTTAGTTTCTGGACCTGTGACTGTTGGGGCAGTGACTTCTTTACCCATAGAGGGTGTTCATTTATTACTAGGCAATGACCTAGCTGGAGATAAGGTTGTGGTTAATCCACTTGTAACTGACAAGCCTTGTTTGGATCAGAAAGTTGATCCTGTCGAAACTGAAATCCCTGATTTGTACTCTGCTTGTGCAGTTACTAGAGCTATGGCAAAAAGCGCTCTTGAGAGTGATGTTGATCAGGATATTATTCCTTTAGCTGACACATGTATTGGTCAGTCTTTTGATGAGGTCACTTTTTCCTCAGGTATTGATCAATCAAATGGTATTGATCACAGTGATCCTCTTTTGGCAACTCATTCTCTTTGTTCTAATCAGGATGACAAACGACAATCCCTTGTCGTTGAATAGGAGCAAGATCCCGAGATATCTTGTTTGTTTCAGAGGGCTATTAGTGAAACTGAAGCCACACAAGTTCCAGTATGTTACTTTGTGAAAAATGGGGTCCTTATGAGGAAATGGAGACCACCTGATGTACCCGCTGGTGATGAGTGGTCAGTGAGCTATCAAATTGTTGTTCCTAAGTCATATAGACAGGAAATTCTTAATTTAGCCCATGAAACTCCTTTGGCTGGTCATTTAGGAGTCCGTAAGACTTATCACAAGATCTTGAATCATTTTTATTGGCCGAAACTCAAAAGTGATGTTTCTAAATACTGCAGATCTTGTCACACTTGTCAAATGGTAGGAAAACCCAATCAGAAGATACCTAAGGCTCATCTGCAACCTATTCCTGCATTTGATGAACCATTTAGTAGAATAATAGTAGACTGTGTTGGTCCTTTACCTAAAACCAAGTCAGGCAACCAATACTTGTTGACCATCATGTGTACATCTACAAGATTTCCAGAGGCAATTCTTCTGAGAAATATAAAAACTAAAACTATTGTGAAAGCTTTGGTGAAGTTTTTTACACTTGTTGGCCTTCCCAAATCTGTCCAGTCTGATCAAGGGTCAAATTTTATGTCTGGAATTTTCCAACAAGTTATGCATGAATTAGGCATCCAACAGTTTAAATCTTCTGCCTATCACCCTGAAAGTCAAGGTGCTTTGGAAAGATTTCATCAAACTTTGAAGAGTATGATTCGATCATATTGCTTTGATACAGAAAAGGATTGGGATGAGGGTGTTTATTTGTTGTTGTTTGCTGTTAGGGAATCAGTTCAAGAGTCGTTGGGTTTTAGTCCCTTTGAACTAGTCTTTGGTCATACTGTCCGTGGATCATTGAAATTATTGAAAGAGAAACTTCTTTCAAATGAAGATTCAAAGATTAATCTTCTTGATTATGTTTCTGATTTCAAATACAAGTTGTCAAAGTCCTGTGAAGTAGCAAGAACTAATCTTCACACTACCCAGTCAAAAATGAAATTAAGGTATGACAGAAATTCACAGGAAAGGAGTTTTAAACCTGGTGACAAAGTTCTGGCTCTCTTTCCCATACCTCAGAATCCTCTTCAGGCTAAATTTTATGGTCCTTATACCGTTGAAAAGAAAGTAAATGACTTAAATTATATCATTAACACTCCTGGGAGACGGAAACAGAAACAACTTTGTCATATAAATATGTTAAAGGAATATTTTGACAGAGATAGCCCAGCTAATTATTCTGTTAATTTAGTTGTACCTGTCCCACACAGTGAAGATATCAACGATGGAGTACGATCAGACTATAGTGACTCTGGTATAACCAATCTTCGGAATTCAGAAATATTGAACAACCTAGACCAGAAACTTTCACATCTACAACAACAGGAAAGAAATGAACTAAAACAGCTATTACATGACTATGAGCACTTGTTTCCTGATGTTCCAACAAGAACAAATAAAATTTATCATGACGTTGACATTGTAGATTCTGCGCCTGTGAAACAGCATCCTTATAGGATGAATCCTCTCAAACAGAACTATCTGAAGAAAGAAATTCAGTATCTACTGGAGAATGATTTCATAGAACCAAGTAAAAGTAACTGGAGTTCACCATGTATTCTTGTTCCCAAGCCAGATAATACATTCCGTATGTGTACTGACTATAGAAAAGTCAACAGTGTCACCAAAACTGATTCATTTCCAATCCCAAGAATGGACGATTGCATTGATAAAATTGGAAATGCGGAATATGTCACCAAGTTTGACCTTTTAAAAGAATTCTGGCAAATTCCACTGACGGAAAGGGCAAAAGAAATTTCAGCATTTGCAACTCCAGATGGACTTTATCAATATAAAGTTATGCCGTTTGGAATGAAAAATTCGCCTGCAACGTTTCAACGTCTGATGAACATGATAACATTTGGTCTTGATAATTGTGACGCTTATATCGATGACGTCATTATCTACAACAACACCTGGGAAGATCATTTGGAAACCATTCGAAAATTCTTCGATCGATTCAGTGATGCGAATCTGACAATTAATTTGAGCAAAAGTGAGTTTTGCCATGCTTGTGTCACATTTTTAGGACATATTGTGGGACAAGGTCAAGTTAAACCTATAGAAGCTAGGGTCAAAGCTATCTCTGAATTTCAAGTTCCAATTTGTAAAAAGCAACTGATGCGATTTCTAGGTATGGCTGGATATTATCGGAAATTTTGTTCCAATTTTTCCAAAATTGCTGAAGCTTTGACAAGTTTATTGAGTAAGAAAACCAAATTTTTTTTGGTCTGACAAGTGTCCGGAATCTTTTGACAAGTTAAAGGCCATGCTTAAGAATGCACCAGTTCTTTCTGCACCAAATTTTAGCCAATCATTTAAATTATCTGTTGATGCAAGTGATGTAGGGGTTGGTGGAGTATTGATTCAGGAAGACAAAAGTGGTGTGGATCACCCTGTGTGTTATTTTTCTAAAAAACTAAACAAGCACCAGAAAAATTATTCCACAATTGAGAAGGAATGTTTGGCTTTGATATTGGCTTTACAGCATTTTGAAGTGTATGTTACCTCAGCTCTTTCTCCAATTATTGTGTACAGTGATCACAATCCCCTTACTTTCATCAACAAAATGAAAGATAAAAATCGGAGATTGTTGATATGGAGTTTGATATTGCAAGAATATAACATTGACATTAGACACATCAGGGGAAAAGACATTGTGATTGCAGATGCACTCTCACGTGCCTAGAAATGTAATATTGCTTGATGTAATTAAGTCCAGTATCATAAAACATGTTCTTATGTAATTTTGGTTATTATAGTATTAGATGTATATTCAAAAGAAAGCTTTATTACATAAATCTTTCTTTTTCTTTATGAGGGGAGGTGTTATGTATGATGTTTATATAATATTATAAATATTTTAGGAAATTATAAATGTTTCTTCACTTTAATATTTGCTTAAATCTTTATGTTTATCAGGAAAAACATGTTTAACTAGTGTCCTTGAATTAGGTTGTTTTGATCAATATGTTTTCTCAATTTGAAGGTCAAGGTTGATTTTTGTTTACAAGTAAAAATTCCATTAAGATGACTCATATTCTAGAACATTCTGTCATGTGACCAATCTTTATATATGCCATGTTTGGTGGACATTTATTCAGTTTTGACATTACCATCAGTCTTGTAAAGAGCTATTACAGTTGTGAAAATTCATTCCAAATTCTAAGAGAGGAATTATTTTAAATATTCATTGGATTATAACAGTGCTCATAAACTTTTGGATTTTGGATTTTTAATTGATGATTTTGGAATTTAAGTGAACTTATTCAGATATTTTGGAATACTTCATTTTGACATCAGCACATCAAAGATTTCTAGTACATCAGGACTTTGGAGACCATTAGCACATCATAACATTCAAGGACACAGCCGTGAATTCGGAACATTCTATATTTAGGACTTGTGATTAGAACAATCATTCTTATTGGATTATTAGGATTTCAAAACACATTACTGTAAGTGACTTTTTGATTTTTCATTTTAATTATCTAGTAATAAATTGCTTGTTGATTTTTTACTTGATTTGTTGGTTTCACTTTCTTTCTGTTACATTTTTCTTAGACCATAGAGTCGTAACAAAAGTCATATCGACATGGGGTTTTAAACTGAAGACTAATTATGATATATAGTTGGTCCTGAATGAAAATAGTGCTGATCTGACCTCAAATATGGCTGCCAGAATGAAAATATTGAAAATCTTGTCACTAATTCTCCTGAATGGATGGTCATATCAACATGGTGTTTTCACCAAAAGTCTTCTACTGGTGTCTAATTTGTCCTAAATGTAAATGTAAATGGTGTCAATCTTACATCCAATATGGCTGGGACAGTGGTTAATTTGAATATCTTGTCGCTCAAGAATATCAGAGTTGTTTTTAACACTCGGCAGTTAAAAAGAAGAAATGGTCTTATCTTGGAATTCCTGGAAATTCTTTTCAAACAGTGGAGCATCAGTCTCTTCGAGGGACTCTTTGTTTAATTTTATGGTATGTCTTTTCCCACAATCTTGAACATCTGTTCCCTAACTCTTTTAATTTCACATCTAACTAATCGATGAATTGCCAAATCAAAGATAACTGTGCTTTCAAATTAGCATTTTTTTTAAAATGTATGCTTTTCTTTGAAAAGTTGACCCACTTTATTATAGAGTAGTTTTGGGTTATTGTGAACATTTCAGACAAATTAGACCAAAGATAGTGATATTATTAACAGCTTGAATTTGTACATGTTATATAGTAAAACTGGAAAAGGTGACAGACCATCATTGATAGTCGAAGAAGCTTAGCACCCCAGACATTATTATGTAATCTAACAGATCCTGGCTTAAGTATGGGCAATGGTCCATTGAAATGTTGAATGTACAATGCTATACTGACAGCTGATGGGCAATAGTCCATTGAAATGTTGAATGTACAATGCTATACTGACAGATGATGGGCAATAGTCCATTGAAATGTTGAATGTACAATGCTATACTGACAGCTGATGGGCAATAGTCCATTGAAATGTTGAATGTACAGTGCTTGACTGACAGCTGATGGGCAGTGGTCCATTGAAATGTTGAATGTACAATGCTAGACTGACAGCTGATGGGCAATGGTCCATTGAAATGTTGAATGTACAATGCTAGTCTGACAGCTGATGGGCAGTGGTCCATTGAAATGTTGAATGTGCAATGCTAGACTGACAGCTGATAATATATAGGTGAAGCTTAGTGATTTGTCAGTTAGTTTCCAATCTCAGAACTACTTAATATTGCTAACAAAACCTTCAGCAAATACAGAAATTTGATTCTCGATTTCTTCTTTTTTCTCATTGCAAGTAATTATCCTCATGCTTTTAAAAAAAGAAATTGGGATACTGTGATAACTGTCCATCCATCTTTCCATCCCTCTGTTTGTTACCCTGGGTAAAAATTCACTAAACAGTCTATATATTTCTACACAAGGTAAAAAGAAACACAAGTTTAAAACTTGGAAATTAACTTGTACAGTATGGTTATCACTTGTTAGAATTATTGTCATTTATGCCATGACTCAATCTTGTTATTGCAACTAGTCCTACAGTTTTTGAAGGATTGCCATGAAACTTCATGAATGTTGTGGTCATATCCTGAAGATGCGCATATCGACAAATCACTGCTCCTGCACATTTTTTTATCATTATTGCCCATTTTGTCTTGAAACTTACTGCATTGTATGACAATTTTTTAGTGTGCCTAGCCCTGCAGATTTTGATAGATTGAACTGGAACTTGGTAAATATTAATGGTCATGACCTAAAGATGCACATATCGACAAATCACATTTCTTCTGCAGGATCTAGTCTGCAGGTCTTCTGGTCTATGACCAGAAGAGCTTATGGGTTGGCCTGTCATTTATTGTCTGTTGTCTGTCCATTAGTACTAGTTTCTTATTGCTGCTCCTTAAACTACTTGGGGAATTGCCATTTTAACTTTACACACACATTCATCCCAAGGTCTGATTGATCCTAAATGAAAATGGTGCTGCTAAGACAGCTAATATCGCCACCACAGTGGCCATCTTGAAAATCTTGTTATGGCTTCTCCTGAAATGGATGGTCATATCCTCATAGGGTTTTCACTAAAAGACTTCTTATGATGTCAAGATGAAAATGGTACTGCTCTAACATCCAATATGGCCACCATGGCATCCATCTTGAAAGTCTTGTTTTTGGTACTCCTGCAGAATGGAAAGTCATATTGACATGGGGTTTTCACCAGAAGACTTCTTATGATATATGCTTGGTCTCCAAATGAAAATGGTTCTGCTTGGACAACCAGTATTGCCACCATGTCAACCATCTTGAAAATCTTGTTATTGCTACTGCTCCTGAATGGATGGTCATATCAACATGTGGTTTGCACTAAAATATTTCTTATGATGCCTACTTGGTCCTAATGAAAATGGTGCCGATCTGACATCTAGCATGTCCACGACAGCAGCCATCTTGGAAATCTAGTTATTGCAACTTTTCCTGAATAGAAAGTCATATCATGTGGTTTTCACCAGAAGGCTTGTTGTGGTGTCTAGTTGCTCTTAAATACAAATTGTGCCAAACTGACATCCAATATGGCTGCCACAGTGGCCATCTTGACATTTTTTTTATTGCTACTCCTCCAGAATTGATGGTCATATCAACATAGGGTTTTCACCAAAAGACTTCTTATAATATCTAGTTGGTCCTAAATGAAAATGGTGCCCAGCAGACATCTAATATGGCTGCCACAACAAACATATTGAACTAATTCTCCTGAATGGATGGTCATACTGGCATGGGGTTTTCACTAAAAGTCTCCTAATGGTGTTTAGTTTGTCCTAAATGAAAATGGTGCCGATCTTACATCCAATATGGCTGCCACAGTGGCTAATTTGATAATATTACTGCTCAAGAATTTTAAAATCAGCAGTACGTAACCAGCTGCTATTACATAACCTTTCCATGACGGAAATTACCCTCGTCCATATGATAAGAATTCATCCACCAATAGGGTGACCATCTGGAAGATTTCAGAAGCCTACCCTATGACCCGGTCCATGCCCAGTAGTCCTCATCTTTTTTACAAATGCACCACATTAATGGTTGGAAAATGTACGCTCTACAAAAGAATTGCTTTTGCTTCGCCTCTATTAGTGTGAATTGGGCATTTTTTTGTTAAGTGTATCTTAATTATTGAGTGTATTTACCCTCAGTCCAAGTGTTTTCATAGTTGGAATCAAGTTGTCTTGAGAGTTCTTGACATTTTTGGTTACAGTTTTTCTTAATCGTTCTGTTAGGTTAGTTAGGGTAATTTTTTGTTGTGTCTTTTTCCAATTAAGTCCATTTGATTTCTTATTGTTTTCCGTTCTAATTTAGGTATTAGTCTCCCAATCCCTACCGGTCTGGTTGTGGCCTCCCTTGCCTTAATTTTGTTGAGATATGAATCTTCAAAATTTACATTATATTCTATACATTTTTGCAGAGTTCTTCTCGCGGAAGGAGATCTCACACGAGCTTGCATATTCTATTGTGTTTTCAGTCATTTGTACACCTTTTTTTTTATATTGTCTTTAAAGGATAGTATTCCTTTTTAAGTCCAGTCATTTTACCTTGCTGGTTTCAGCGAAGGATTGGTTCAGACTCTTGGAGACACTTAAGGCCCATAATAGGGCCCCTCCCAAGGGAGTTGGTAAAGTATCCATTGCTGAGCCCCTTGGAGATCAGAGCAGGACTGGATCAGTCTCTTCGGAGACTCATAAGGCACAAGGGAGTTAGTAAGGTATCCATTGCTGAGTCCCTCGGGGCTCAGAGCAGGACTGGATCAGTCTCTGCAGAGACATTTAAGCCCATGGGATCCCTCCCATGGAAGGGAACAAAGTATCCATCGTGGAGACCTTCGGGTCTCAGAGCAGGATTGGATCGGTTTCTTCAGAGGTGTCCCTCCCAAGAGAGGAAGCATGCAGTCAGAGAGAGAGTCACACACACACACACACCTCGCAAGGGACGAGCAGCATCTCAGCTCCCCAAGCCCGTTTTTGGCGACAGGATCGAGCCACCCAATAAGCAAGAGCTATGATCCAAGTCTTTATGATCTGTGGAAATATCTTCATATGAATCTGAGTCACCTGGCCAGTCAATGGCAGGTGACCGGTCACTGGGCACCAGTCACCGGTCTTTTAATACTGGGCACCAATCATGGGAGCCCCCTAAGTACAGAGATAGGATCAGGTTGAACCCTCACCACATTACCATTGAATCCTGCTAGGGACTGGAGTCTGTCATTGGGCACCAGACCAGGGAAGGGATTGGCATCCCCTCTTTTCCTATTATCCCACTCAATCCCTATGGGATGTGGAGCCATCCAATGCAGGGAAGTGATTGGTCCCTTTTATGTATCCATGGACTTCTGGCTCTTGGCCTCATACTAGAGAGGTTGATGTTCTGACCCATGGACCGACTTTGCCCTCCCACATAGTGGAGATTGAACAGAGGGAGTGGGCGCGCATGCCTTCTTCTTCCAAGCGACCCAGGAGGATCGAGAAACCCTCTCACCCTAGTGTGGAATCGCCCACCAATGACAGTCCCCTTGCTCCGCGTGAGGAGTTACAGGATGAGGTTCCCCTTACCCCCAGATCTTCTACCAGACTGAGTGACATGGGGCCTAAGTCCTGCCTCACAGAAGTGAAAGCAGGATGACGATATACTGTCAGTCCTTGTGGACTCTCATGAGTTTGACTCAGAACAGGCTGAGGTGGCGCTCCCTCCCTTCCGGTCCCCTTCTTCCTCCCAACCATCGTTCCAGGTGGTGGAGGAGGGAAAGATTTGGTCTTTCTACAGGCACTTAATGAAGTTTACCATCTCCTGTCCCTGAATTTGTGCCTGCAGGTCAGAGGACAAAAAAATTCTCTCTAGTTTGGAGAAAACTCTCCTGGGCTGCCTGCCGCACAGATCTCCTCTTGCTCCCACATTCGGCCATGGTTAAGGAGCTTTCTCAAAGGTTTTGTAAGGGCCAGGAGTTTGCTAGGCAGGGTAGAGGGTAGTCGGAGGATACTGGCTTCAGTTCCTGGTAAGGACCCTCATGTGGTTTCACCAGTTGAATCGGGTGTGATTAAAGGAAGAGGTGCACTCCCTTCTGCAGAAGGGTGCAGTCGAGATACATTGCCGATATGTGTCATGAAAAATGTTCAAACTGGAAACCGCACAGGAATCTGAATGCTCAGATTTCTCTATGTCTGGATTTCCACCACCATCTGATTTGGTGGACAAATCGGGCACTGGTTTCTACCTGGAGTCCCCATGTACGCCCCCGAACCCCACTCATGTATGTTCGCAGATGTATCAGATTCCGGGTGTCGTGCTCATCTGGAGCCAGAAGAACTAATTCTTTAGGGTTGGTTTCTGTCCGGAGTCCCCATGCACACCCCCGAACCACACTCCTAACTGTTCACAGAGGCATCAGATTCCAGATGGGGTGCTCATCTTGCGCCGGAAGGACTAATTCTTCAGGGTTTGTAGTCCCGGGAAGAATCTCCCCACCACATCAACAATTTGAAAATGAGGGCAGTGTTCTTAGCCCTTCAGGGGTGCATCAACACAATAAGAGGTTGCTGCGTGATGGTCTCCGACAACAACATGTCAGTGGTTGCGTACTTTGATTGACAAGGAGGCACACTTGCCCCTTCTCTCTGCATGGAGGTTTTGAACCTCCTTTGCTGGGCTACCTCAGAAGCAATTACCCTCCGAGTTTGCCATATTCCTGGCAAAAATAATATTTTGGTGGACAGTCTGTCCAGTTTTTGGGGGGTCATCAGGCTCCCACTGAACTGGCAAATTCAGGTATGCAATAGCAATAGGTTACGTATTGCTGATATTGAAATGTAGGTGGGGGGGGGGGGGGGGTAAAACTAATTTTAATGATGCAATACTTACCTGTTGCTATTGCCAAATTTCCTCCTCCCACCCTACACTGATGTCCCACTAATGGTCTTCGTCCTTAAAAAAGATGATAACTACTGGGCATGCACCAGGTCATAGGGTACGCTTCTGTAATCTTCCAAAAAGTCACTCTATGAGAGGATGAATTCTCATCATATGGACGAAGGTAATTTCTGTCCCAGAAAGGTTAGCTGCACAATAACAACAGGTAAGCATTGCATCATTAAAATTAGTTTTACCCCCCCCCCCCCCTCAAAAAAAAGCTACATTTTAGAGGTTTCAGCACTCGGCAGTTCAAAAGAAGAATGGTCTTATCTTGAATTCCTGGAATTTCTTTTCCCACAGTTGAGCATCAGTCCCTCCAAGGGACTCTTGTTATTAGAGTTATTGCCCTTTTTTGTCTTGTATCTTACTACAGTGTATGACACAATTTTGTTAGCTCAATTAGTCCTGCAGATTTTGATGGAATGCCATGAAACTTGGTCAATATTATTGTCATCGCCTAAAGATGCACATGTTGTCGAATCACTTTTCTCCTCCAATTTTTGCTAGAGTTATTACCCTTTTTGTTTTTTACCTTAATCCAGTATATGACACAATTTCATTAGTGCAATTAGTCCTGCAGTTTTTAGCTCAACTGGTCATAGACCAGGAGAGTCTAAGGGATGGCCTGTTCTGTCATCCAACATCCATCATCCGTTGTTTGTCCATCCATTGGCATAAGTTTGTTATCACTACTTCTCCTAAACTACTTGGCGAATTGCCATGAAACTTTACACACTTACATTCATTCCAAGTCCAGTAGGTTCTAAATGCAAATGGTTCTGCTCAAGACATCCAATATGGTTGTCATAGCAGCCTGAAGTGGGATCTTGTTATTGCACCTCTCTTAAATGGATGATCATACCAGCATGGGGTTTCCACTAAGACTTCCTATGATGTCTAGTTGGTCCTAAATGAAAATGGTGCTGATCTGATGTCCAGTATGGTCACTACCCCAGCCATCTTTAAAATCTTGTAAGTGCTACTCCGCCTGAACAGAAAGACATGGGGTTTTCACCAGAAGACTTATTATGCCTAGCTGGTCCTAAATGAAAATGGTTCCACTCGGACAACCAATATGCCTGCCACTGTGGCCCTCTTGAAAATCTTGTTATTGCAACTCCTCTTGAATGGATAGTCATATCAACATGGGGTTTTCACCAAAAGTCTTCTAATGGTATCCAGTTTGGCCTAAATGAAAATGGTGCCAATCTTATATCCAATATGGCTGCGATAGTGGCTAATTTGAAAATCTTGTCGCTCAAGAATATCAGATATGGTTTCAACACTAGACAATTAAAAAGAAGAAAGGGTCATAATTTGAATTCCTGGAAATTCTTTTCGGACAGTAGAGCATCAGGCCATTCAAGTTCAGACAATAGAGCATCAGTCCATTGAAGGGACTCTTGTTGATGGATTACTATGAAACTTGGTAAATATTATGGTCATCACCTGAAGATGCACATATTAACAAGTCACTTTGCTCCCAAAAGTTTTGTTAGAGTCAGTGCCCTTTTTGTTTTGTAGCTTAATGCAGAGTATGACACAGTCTCAATAGCAGAACTAGTTCCATAGTTTTTATTGCAGATGGTATTGATTGCTGTGAAATTTGTACATATTATGGTAACTACCAGGAAATATACATGTTTGCAAATCATTGTACTCACACTTTTTTCAGAAGAGTTACATGCATTTTTTAACTTTAGATTCATCTCCATCATGGGATAGTGATGGGTTGTGGGGGGGGGGGTATATTTACATGAACAAAATGCTTACTATTCCTCTAGTAAAATTTGATGGTTAATTTTTATGCTTTTTCTTATTAGCTGTAAAATAGCGTAAATATTTTTTAAACTTTCAGTGTGTCACATGGGTAGAAGATGCCAAACTCAACCAACTGCACAGGGAGGGAATCAGGTATGCTCGCATTCAGTTGCGTGATGATGATATCTACTTCATTCCCCGGAATGTTGTCCATCAGTTCAAGACACTCTCAGCTGTCACTAGCATTGCTTGGCACATTCGTCTGAAGCAGTACTATCCAGAATTGTTTGCTGAGAGCAGCAGAGATGAATTAGAGGTAAAGACAGAAGCAAAGACAGACATACAGACATCCTTAGATGATGTGTCGCAGTGTTTAGAAAAACTGAAAAGGGATACAACTCCTCCTGCCCAAATAATAAAATCTGAAATGAACACTCCTAATAATAATGAAAAAGCAGATGCTAAAATGGACACATGTACACCTGTCAAAAAAGAAACATGTACTCCTGTCAAAAAAGAGCATGGACATCACTTTTCAGAAAAACATCAGCACTCATCAAACAAACATGGCAAATCAGATTTGCACAAACAACATAAAAAGGAACATAAAAGTGAACATTCAAACAGAGGCAAATCAGAGTCCCATTCAGATAAAACTAAATCAGATTCTGGTTCATTTAAAAAGTCCAAAATAAGAATAGATGAGAGGATTGGGAAAGTTGGACAGGAAAAGATTATTCAGTCTCATTCTGTGAAATTTGAACGTGATGATAGACATTTTAGTCAGTGTTTAAAATCAACCTCAGAATCCCATTCAAAGGTTACAGAAATGGAACTAAAAATGACACTTGAATCAGGACCCGAGAAGAAGCAGTGTCATGTTAAGACAAATTCATTTGTTAATCCAGTAACTGAGAAGGAAGGAACCACCATCACTCAACCTGAAATTAATTTACCAAATACTTTCAGTCAGTATTCCAGGTTGACAGATGGACAAGATTCTGTCCGAATGACCAGGGATCAGGGGATGTCTGCAGCAAAATTTGCCTTCAGTGAACAACAGATGTTTGAGATTGTTAGAGCTCGGTGTCTTGAGATTCAAGCTGAGATGAGCGGTGCAGAAGAAAATCCATCTCGGGGTCAACACAACCAAGAAGAACTTGACCCAGAAGTATTTAATGATGCAAGAATATCGGAAAATGATACACAGTCAGACAAAGTGACTGATAAGCAATCTGCCCTGAGTGATGATGTTTCATTAAAGCAAATGCATCCTCCAGATCAAGAAGTCTTATGGCAGGTGCAAAGCTCTGTGACTGACAAACAATCAACCCAGAGTGACGATGTTTCATTAAAGCAAATACATCCTCAAGATCAAAAAGTTTTGTGGCAGGTACAAAGCTCTGTGACTGAAAATCAATCAACCCAGAGTGACGATGTTTCATTAAAGCAAATACATCCTCAAGATCAAGAAGTTTTGTGGCAGGTACAAAGCTCTGTGACTGACAAACAATCAACCCAGAGTGACAATGTTTCATTAAAGCAAATACATCCTCAAGATCAAGAAGTTTTGTGGCAGGTACAAAGCTCTGTGACTGACAAACAATCAACCCAGAGTGATGATGTTTCATTAAAGCAAATACATCCTCAAGATCAAGAAGTTTTGTGGCAGGTACAAAGCTCTGTGACTGACAAACAATCAACCCAGAGTGATGATGTTTCATTAAAGCAAATACATCCTCAAGATCAAGAAGTTTTGTGGCAGGTACAAAGCTCAGTGACTGACAAACAATCAACCCAGAGTGATGATGTTTCATTAAAGCAAATACATCCTCAAGATCAAGAAGTTTTGTGGCAGGTACAAAGCTCTGTGACTGACAAACAATCAACCCAGAGTGATGATGTTTCATTAAAGCAAATACATCCTCTGTATCAAGAAGTCTTGCGGCAAGAACATAGATCTTCTGTTGATCAGGACCAAACAGCAATCTGGAATGTGTCCCTTCAAGAAAAGTCAACCTGCTCACTTAAGAGGCAGGTAAAAGATTTTGTGCAGACAAAAGGGGTTGCAACAAATACATTCACAGAGAGGAGGGTCATAGCTGATATTAGTGCTGAGAAGACCAAGGAGGAAGGCAAATTGACTTCACTTTCTGCAGCTCAGGAGCATGCTGAAGGTAGTGATTCTTCATCCTTACAGCAAAGGAACATTTCCAGGTTAAAGCCTCCAGAGCTGACAACAGCAAGAAGTGAAGTAGTTACTGCAAAACAAGTACCATGTAATATTATAGGGTCCTTAGGCCAAAGATCTCCTAAGATGCGATCCCATGAGAGCCATGTTGGTGATACTTTTCTGATTGATGTAAGCAGTGAAACAAGTGTACAGCAAATTAATGAGTCATGCATGGCAAGAGACACAATTCCTGCAAGAGAAGATGTCAGGTATACTAATGTCTTAATTCAAGGACCTACAAACAATGTTTCTCAAGATCTTGATTCATTGCAGCAGAAGACCAGCATGAACAGTGACTACCAGCAGAGTTTATCAGGCAAGAGCAATCCATTTGATGAAGCATGTGTTGTGCATCAGGATCGAGACACATCAAATGACACTACAAGGGAACCTGGATGTGGTATGATGGGAGATTCCATAAAAGACAGCCCATCTTGCTCCGCTCCAGGACAAGAATATGGCAGCAGTAGGAACAACCCGCCTGGTTCACCATCATCATGTCAGCCCAATACCTGGGGTATGGAAAACTCCTAGCAAGGACAAGAGAGAGAAGACTTGGACTGTTTTGTTACATTAAGGTCATGTATTTTTACTCCAGCACAAGATAGAGAGCAAGTGCTATATTCAGTGGACCCATTGCTGCAGACATATTCAGCATAGTGTCACAGTGCTAGAAATCCATGTTAAGTATTTTATTCATTGTAGAAAACTGTAATATTTTATCTGGATGAAAATACATCCACTATCATTTTCATAAAAATTCATTTGCATCAAGTGTGATTAAAACAAAATTGCATCAAGTCTGATAGACAGTTTTCACTGTAACTTTCTAATTGATTAAATAACAGTCTTTCTGAGTACCAGTTTAAACTTTTCTTCACTAATAATCAGCCTGAAACTTAACATGCTACCTGACTGTTCAAAACTTCTAATCTCAGGAAAATAAACAACCATAATCACAAATACTGATTTATTTATGAATTCCTACTATTTTTAATGGCTTTTCTTCAACTTGAGGGCTGCCAGTTTTACCAACGGTCAGAAAGAGCTAATACAAAATTGTTGGGTTTTAGTCAAAAACTAAAAGGTACTTTTACTTGTGCCAAGGAACGCATGATTTTAACTAGTATATCAATTGTTTTTGGTATTTTGCTTTTTTTTATATTAAATTAAAAGACACTATTTTGATCATTCTTTTATGAAACTTTCAGTTTGGCATAATTAATTTTAAAAAAATCTAAAAACAATTGCAGGACAGTTATAAATGAGTCAAATGGTCATGGTTAATAGGATGGTCACAATTGTTTGTGATACTGTTTATGATCTTAAGAAGTTTGTTGATATAATTACATAAAATGAAAGTTGATTCAGGTGAAGGTTACTTGTTGAATTTATGAGTAACTGATCCTTTTTACCTCTGTTGGTTTGCCATTTAAGAAAAAAATATAAATAGGGCAGCTACTTTTTGCAGTAAGTCTTTTGTATGTACATGTGCATTTACTTTTATCTTAGAATTGCTGACTTGTGTTGTGGGGTCATCCAGAGTAGTCTTCCCTTATCTGCTTCTAAGTATAATATGGTTGTACAGTACAACATCTATTTGCCAGGCATCTGAGGGATAAATACATCTTGGCAAGGTCGAGACAGGGGTGGGGTGGTGGGTTGAAAAGGTAAAACCCCCGGTAGGGTTTTGGTGAAGGCTGATGAGAGGTGACCATTACTGAAGGTTGAATTGTATTTTTATCTGTTTTAGATAGCCTTCAGAATTTCCATGTTCTGTTCCTCAGGGCAAGTTCATTTTCAGAAGAGCAAGAAAATGTCCAGATGTAGATAATTGGGAAAGATGAAATCAGGTTCTGCCAGTGATATACAGCACTTAGGCATGGAAAGTGATAATTTAATCGACAAGTAAACACAGGAAATTCACTTGCCTATGTGCAAGTTAACTTTTAAGAAAACTAGCAATCTGTTCTGGGAACACAGATACCCCATAACAGTGCATAGAAACTGACCTAAACTCAACATTCAGCCAGGGTGGAATGGACAGTTTGGTTTGGTTTTATGGGTTTAATGCCATTTTTTTCAGCACATGATAGGCTATACATGGCGGCCAGTATATCTGGTGGATGAAGAACCCGGGAAAATCCCGGAAATAACCACCGACCCACGGGAAGCTACTGGCAAGCTTTCTCACATAACCAGATTGGCTGAGCCCAAGACTCGAACCCACGCGGATAGAGGTGAGATGGCAGTGATCGGTAAAGGCGAGCGCCTTAGACCACTCGGCCACCTGGGGCCCCTGGGATGGACAGACAGACAAGGGTAACTCTATATATCCCTGTCACTGTCATTGAGGGGGGAGGGGGTTATAAAAAAAAAACATGCCCATAGAATCTGATACTTCAACTTTTTCTCATTCCAGATATTCCAATTTGGTTTTTATTTGGCACTATTCTCATAATATCTGCACTATTCTGGTTTGAATTTGAGGACAGATAGAGAAGTCAAATAATAATTTTTAAACATCTACTTGGTCCAAGGAAATGGTTACAGATTAGAATTTCTGCACCTTAGTTATTTCGAATATCTTTAAAAAAAAAAAAAATGCATCAGACCTAACTTCATTTATTTAGTTTAAAAAAATTTTTTTTTTTTTCTTCAGGTTTTTCATTAACTTTTTTTTGTTGCATTTCTGCTATCTAAATAGACTGAAGGTAAAAAGAAAGAGTTTTTGGACAAGATATACCAGGTTAAATGCAATGTTAGATTGATGCATGTTTTAAAAATATCCACCCAATCTTAGAGTCACTGACAGGCCCACCAGGTTTTCTCAGCCAAATAAAGGGTAATATCCTTAAATCAGTGTTGGATTGTCTCCCTTTACTGCTTTAAACAATCTCAGAAATGCATGACCCTGTAGTTCAGCAATGTAAATTATGTATATACATGCATATAGTGTAATTTTTAGTTTGTAATATTTTACCTCATTTTGAACATTTTTCATGACACATATCAGCAATGTATCATAACAGAAGACTTCATTTTAGTTGCAATACATGTAGATTTACTTCAGTTAAAAAAAAATAATATTTTCAGTCGGAGGAATAGCTTGAAAATCTTGTTATCACTCCTGATGAATGGATAGCCATATCAACATGGGATTTTGACTGAAAGACTTGTGATGTATAGTTGGTCCTAAATGAAAATGGTGCCAATCTGACATCCAATATGGCCACTATGGCAGCCATCTTTAAAGTTTTTCTTGCTACTACTACTGAATGGAAGGTCATATCAACATGGGGTTGTTGCCATAGACCAGAAGAGCTTGTAGAATGGCCTGTTGTCTGTCTGTCCGTTAGCACAAGTTTGTTATCGCTACTCCCCCTAAACTACTTGGGAGTATGGCTATGAAACTTTTACACACACATTCATCACAAGATCTAGTTGGTCCTAAATGAAAATGGTGCCACTTGCACTTCTTCGAAAATCTTGTTATCACTACTTGTCCTGAATGGATGACTTTAATAACTAACATGGGTTTTCACTAAAAGTCGTCTTATGGTGTCTAGTTGGTCCTAAATGAAAATGGTGCTGATCTGACATTCAGTATCACAACTATCTTGAAAATCTTGTTATTTCTACTCCTCCAGAACAGAAAGTCACATCGAGATGAGGTTTTCACCAGAAGACTTCTTACAATGTTTAGTTTGTCCTAAATTAAAATGGTGCTGTTCTGACATCCATGGGGGCCATCTTGAAAATCTTTTTATCGCTACTCCTTCTGAATGGATGGGCATATCAGCATGGGGTTTTCACCAAAAGACTTCTTATGATGTCAAGTTGGTCCTAAATGAAAAGGGTGCTGATATGACATCCAGTATGGCCACCATGGCAGCCATCTTCAAAAATCGTATCATAACTCCTCTTAAATAAGTAGTCATACTGACATGGGGTTTTCACCATAAAACTTCTTATGGTGTATGGCTGATCTCAAATGAAAATGGTGCCTATCTGATCTAAAATGGCCACCATGCAGCCATCTTAAATATTTTTTAATTGTTACTTGTCAAGAATGGATGACCTATATTGACTTTGGGTTTTCACCAAAAGACATAATATGATATCTAGTTGGTCCAAAATGAAAACTGATCTGACATACAATATGGCCACCATGGCAGCCATCTTGAAAATCCTATCATTATTCCTCTTAAACTGACATAGGATTTTCACCAGTAAATGAAAATCCTATCATTACTTCTCTTAAATTGACATAGGATTTTCACCAGTAAACTTCTTATGGTGTCTGGTTGATCCTAAATGAAAATGGTACATGTATTGATCAGACAGCTAAAATGGCCACCATGGTGGCCATCTTGAATTTTTTTTATTGCTGCTTCTGAATGTACAATATCTAGCTGGTCCAAAATGAAAATGGTACCAATCAGACATCCAATATGGCTACCACAGCAACCAGTTTGTAAGTCTTGTTATGGCTCATGAATATCAGAGACGGTTTCAACACTCGGCAGTTAATAAGAAATGGTCTTATCTTGGATTCCAGGAAATTCTTTTCTGATGGTAGAGCATCAGTCCGTTCAAGGGGCTCTTGTTATTTTTATATATGCCTGCTAATAGGATGAGCATATATTGTTGTGACATCCCTCTATATCTCTCTCTTTCTCTCTCTGTCTGTCTGTCTGTTACCATTTCAATTTCCACAATAACTTTACTTTTATTCCATCTACCTTTACTAAACTTTGTAGATGGCTTGCAATTGGTGTAAGGAAGAAGGCTCCAATGTCACGGTCAATGTGACTGAAAGAATAAAAAATAGTTTCTGCACAATAGCATTAGTTCTACTTCACATACCTAGACCAAACTCTGGATGTTTTGCTCTTGGGGTAAGGAATAAGTCTGTCAGTTTGGGGATCAAAATGTCAAATGTCAAGGTCAATGAAAGAAGAAAAATGGTTTCCTTGCAATAACTTGAGTTCTACATCACAGACCTATACTAAACTTTGTGGATGTCTAGTACTTGGAGTAGGAAAGAAGTTGATTCATTTTGGGATCAATGGTCAGAGTCACTGTAACTGAAAAATGAAAAATGGTTTTGGCACAAAACTTCAGTTCTCAGCCATGCACCTTCAACAAAGTTTGTGGATGGCTTACCCTTTTGGTAAGAAAGAAGATGATTAATTTTGGGGTTACAAATTCCAATGGTCATGATCACAGTGACTGAAAGAAGAAAAATGGTTTTTGAATAATAGCACGAGTTCTAGACCATGTACCTTACCAAAGTATGTGGCTTGCACTTACTGTAAGGATGAGACCTATATATTTTGGGGTCAAAAGGTGAAAGGTCAGTTTCATTGTAACTCAAAGAAAACTGGTTTTTGTTGAGCCCATGTTAGGTGGAAACAAGATATTGCAGTCACTTTTCCAATGGTGGCATCAATAGCTTGTTAAGGATTTGGTTAAAGTTTCTCATTTCCATATACTTCCTAAACCCCTTGATAGATTCTCTTCATACTTGGCATGAATCATTATAAAGCAAGCTAAGACAATTCTTTCTATGTTATGCTGACTTGCCCCTTTTATCTTGGGTCAAGGTCACAGTCATAGTACATTTGTGTTAAGATTTTGGTTGAAGTTTTTTTGTTTGTTTATATTTCCTAATCTCCTTGATAGATTTTCTTAATACTTGGGTTGAATAAATATGAACCTTGGACAATTCATTCTGCAATATGCTTACTTGCACCTTTGACGTTGGAGTCACAGGCACTGTCATAGAAAATTTGGGTTAAGGTTTTAGTTCAAGTTTTTTCATTTGCTTATATTTCCTAAATCCCTTGATAGATTTTCTTCATACTTTGGATGAATCAATATGAAGCTAAAATAATTCATTCTGTGACATGCTCATGCAGCCTTTTGACCTCGGGGTCAAGCTCACAGATTTTACAGCAATGCTTTGATTATGGATTCAACATATTGACTCTGTCCTTCTGGATGCATAAAAACTTGAGGTCTAGACCATGTACTTTGACCAAAGTTTACAGATGGCTTGCACTTTGAGTGAGGATGAAACCTATAGATTTTGGGGTCCAAAGGTCAAGGTCATGTGAAATTTAATTTTAAAAAATAATAGCTTCTGCAGAGTAAGTTTAGTTCAAGACTTCATAACTTGACCAGTGGTCAAGGTGGCTGAAATAATGATTGACTGTAGGTAAGTAAGCTCCAGAGTCAACCATGCCCAACTAGTGCCCACACAGAGGACTGTTAAACATGGGACAGGCATTTAATGTACATGTACTGCTCATGGTATTTTAGGGTTTTTTTTGTCACAATACTTGAATTTTCTATTTCTACACATTCAAGATTTAAGGCAAAATACATAGATTCAATGTTAAAAAAATTTATTCAAAGAATAGTATGCATTCTATGATTTTTCAAATTTTGTGGTAAATGCAATTTATATGGTATTTGGTTAGAATCTCCAGTGTAGTCGTATTATAGACATGTAGAATGTGAAATATAAATAATGTTCAAGCTTTAAGTAGGGCAGTCATTGTTTTAAAGACTTCAGTTCATGTGATATTTCTGTCTTTATCTCAT
This sequence comes from Margaritifera margaritifera, assembly GCA_029931535.1. Classification (NCBI taxonomy): domain Eukaryota; kingdom Metazoa; phylum Mollusca; class Bivalvia; order Unionida; family Margaritiferidae; genus Margaritifera; species Margaritifera margaritifera. The sequence continues at coordinate 621,599 of JAQPZY010001421.1, read as the reverse complement.
TGTTGTCTATTTGTTTGTTTCTGTCTGTCTGTTGCTTTTATTCTTATGTGCACAAAATATATATTGAGAGTTCTGATCCTTTCTATATTTCAGCATGTTTAAACCACTTGTTATTCTTTATCATGTTCATGATTACAAGTTGCGTGATCAACTGATTCATACATTTGAAAATGAATTGCATATTTCAACTATCAAAATGTTGTCTTAAAAATTATCTCTGTTTTCGATATTCATTTTGTACAATTACTGGTATTAAAAGTTTGTGTAGTGTCCATATGTTAGAACATTTGGGGCTTTTTTGGGCTCACCTGTTGAGTCCAGGAGTAATTATAGAGTGGTCCTGCATGTGATATGCATTGTCTGCCAGTTGTCTGTCAACATCAGCTTTTCTCAGAAGCCACTGGACCAATTTCCACCAGATTTGGCAAAACAGAGAGATCTAAACAGAGAAAAACCTTAAAATGGCTTCTTTTCAAAAACTCCCAAACAGAATTTGACCAGATTTGACAGAAAATGTCCTAGCATGAAGGTCTTTTAAAATGTCCTAGCAGGAAGGTCTTTTAAAATGTCCTAGCATGAAGGTCTTTTAAAATATCCTAGCATGAAGGTCTTTTAAAATGGTTCAAAGGATGGGGATTGGCTATCAGATATGGTTGCTGCTACTAAACAACTTCAGAAAGCATTCTGGCATAAAAACATTTTAATTTTAAAAGTATGATGCTGATCTACTATTCAGTATGGCCATTGTTTATAAAATAGAAAAGTCCTTAAACAACTTCTTCTCAAAAATTGGAAGAGAGAAGTTTGCCAAATTTTACAGAAAATATCATATATGCCTTTTTTTTTCTTAAGTGATGCCGATCCACCATTCAGTATGGCTGCCATTACTAAAAATCAAAAAACCTTTCAATGTAAGAAATCATCCTCCTAACACAGATTTTTTTTTTACCAACTGCTCTAGCATTTGGCCAGTAGGTCTATGCCAGCTAGGTGAGTGATCTCAGGCCCACTTGGGTCTTTTGTTACTATGGTATAAGCATCAGAAGTTACATTATATAAGAAATTCTTTCCTGTTTAAAATGAGAGTCTCCTGATGAACATTAAATAAGTATTATATTAACTATAATTTTTCATTCTCATGAGCATGTATAACCATACTAATATTAGTTGATCCAAAGATAATCTTTTATGTCCATTTTGCAAGTGCAGTCGAGCATCTTTGATCTGCTTCTATTAGTAAATCTGAAGATATGTATGTACATCCACCATCTCAAACTTGTTTGTGAGTATACTGGAACAAAAGCAGTATCTTGCATACCTGTGTTTAGTAAAATCTTACACAAATGGTCAAAAAGATATTCACATTTGTACTGTTAGTTTAAAGACAGTTATGACCCATTTTCCAACTATAATTGAGCATGTTAGTTTTAAATTTGTTAGTATGAAAAGCTACTTCCCCTGATTAAATATTCCCATTTGTACTGCAAATGTTTACAAAAGCTACATGACCTGATTAAATATTCCCATTTGTACTGCCGATGTTTACAAAAACTACATGACCTGATTAAATATTCCCATTTGTACTGCCGATGTTTACAAAAGCTACATGACCTGATTAAATATTCCCATTATTTGTACTGCCGATGTTTACAAAAGCTACATGACCTGATTAAATATTCCCATTTGTACTGCAAATGTTTACAAAAGCTACATGACCTGATTAAATATTCCCATTTGTACTGCAAATGTTTACAAAAGCAACATGACCTGATTAAATATTCCCATTTGTACTGCCGATGTTTGCAAAAGCTACATGACCTGATTAAATATTCCCATTTGTACTGCAAATGTTTACAAAAGCTACATGACCTGATTAAATATTCCCATTTGTACTGCAAATGTTTACAAAAGCTACATGACCTGATTAAATATTCCCATTTGTACTGACAATGATTGCAAAGCTACATGACCTGATTAAATATTCCCATTTGTACTGCCAATGTTTACAAAAGCTACATGACCTGATTAAATATTCCCATTTGTACTGCCGATGTTTACAAAAGCTACATGATCTGATTAAATATTCCCTTTTGTACTGCTAATGTTTACAAAAGCTACATGACCTGATTAAATATTCCCATTTGTACTGCAAGTGTTTACAAAAGCTACATGACCTGATTAAATATTCCCATTTGTACTGCCAATGATTGCAAAAGCTACTTCCCCTGATTAAATATTCCCATTTGTACTGCCAATGATTGCACAGTTATGGGCTGTTTCATTACCAAACAACATATGTCCTGAATCTCGCATAAAATAGTTTTATTGACAACATTGCAACAGTTGGGGTTAACACTTATTGTCCCTTACCTTTTACAGGAAAAGCTGGGAATATTGTATCCACATTACTGGCTGGCTATCACATGTTTGTTTCCACAATAACTTTAAAGCCGTTTATGATTAAGAAATGAAATTTGGTATATTTATACATCATCAATAGAAGGTGTGTCACATACCATATTGGGGGTCCTATCTTTGAGGGCAAGGTCACATCTCAATATTATGTTTTCATCACACTTTCCCTTCCACTCTATAACTTTAAATCCATTTGAGATTAAAAGATGAAACATGGTATACTTGTACCTTATCACTAGAATGTGTATCGCATACCTCATTGGAGAGTCCTATCATCAGGGTCAAGATACTGGCTCAGTATTTTAAATTTTCATAACACGTTTTCTTCGGCTCTGTAACTCTTTAAGCCATTTGAGATTAATGATGAAACTTTTTATACTCATACAGCACCACTAGAAGGTACATCATGTGCCATAGTAGGGTTCCTATCTTTAAGGTCAAGGTCACAATTCTATTTTTATTTTCAATCACACTTTCCTTTTGGCTCTGTGACTTTTAGAGCCATTGGAGATTTAGGTATGAAACTTAAATTTAAACAATATTTATTTCAGAAACTTTGTCAAATGCAAGTACAAACATAGGATTTGGGGGATTCAATAGAAAGCATGAGCTTATTATATCACTGTCTCCCCAGGATATGTAACTATGTATACATGTACATCATCATTTGAAGTTAAGTTGAGTACCACATTGGGGTTCTGTCTTGAAGGTGAAGGGTCAAGGTTACAGCTCAATATTTTTAAGTTTTCCATTGTACTTTCCCTTCCACTCTATAATTTTAGAGTCTTTTGTAATTCATGGATGATATATATATATATATATATATATATATATATATATATATATATATATATATATATATATATATATATATATATATATATATATATATATATATATCTTTTGAAGATGTGTTGTGAACCACCTTCTTATCTTCATGGTCAAGGTCACAGCTCAGTATTTTAAATTTTTCATCACACTTTTTTTTCCACTCTGTAACTTTAGAGCTGTCTGAGATTAAGGGATGCAGCTTGGTATAGTGTTACATATATGTCATTGTTAACAGGTGTGTTGTGTACCACATTATGGGCCTTGTCTTCAAGGTTATTGTTGTGGTGTTATATACTTAACCACCATCCTCTCTTCAAGTTCAAGGCATGGTTCAGTATTTGAAGTTTTTCGTCATGTTTTCCTCTACACATTAATTGTAGAGCCATTTAAGATGAAGGGATGAAACTTTGTATAACTATATCTCATCGCTTAAAGGTGTGTCACATACCAAATTGGGGGGTCCTATCTTCAGGGTCACAGGTCAGTATTTTAGGTTTCAGCCACATTTTTTCATTGTGCTTTCTAACTTGAGAGCTATTTAAGATAAATGGATGATGCATGGTATACTTATTTGACTGGACGATGTGTTGCACTGCACGTTTGGGGTCTTATCCACAAGATTGAGGTCACAGATCAATATCTTAAGGTTTCTTTTTCTTCTTCTTTCTCTTATAAGAACTGTTTAAGTACAGGAATGAAACTTGTTACACTTAATGCTTCACAGTTTGATGGCATTTCATGTATCACCGACAAGGTTTTATGTGCAAGGTCAAGACCTCTGATCAGTTATTTTACCCCTTTTCTGAACTTTTTCGCTAATGCTCTTTGAGATAAGGCAGTGAAACTTGGTTACTTTCCATGCCTACCCAGTACCTTTGCAGCTCTGTCTAAATGATCATAGATTTGATTATAGTGAACTTTTGTGACCTCACCAAGGTAGGCGGGTTAAATAATTCACTGAATTTGCTCATCCTGCTTCAAACTTATGGCAAAGGAGGATAATTTGTTTAGTTGAAAATTCTCAGTTTGTTTTAAACCATGGTCAGTCTGAAAGAGAGCATATTAGGGGTCAAATGATAGGATCTGTTGCTATGTTTCTAAACGTTTAAAAATGCATCATTAAATATTAGTCACTGATGTGGAACTTTATTGGATAAACTAGTGTGCTCTGTGGTTTTCCTTTCAAGAATTGATAACAGCTCATGAATCCAACATATTCTGATGACTCATTTTATCCATACAAAATAACATAAACTCTAACACATGCTACCCTTGGTCTGTGTGTTGACACATGCTACTCTTGGTCTGTGTTGACACATGCTACCCTTGGTCTGTGTTGACACATGCTACCCTTGGTCTGTGTGTTGACACATGCTACCCTTGGTCTGTGTGTTGACACATGCTACTCTTGGTCTGTGTTGACACATGCTACCCTTGGTCTGTGTTGACACATGCTACCCTTGGTCTGTGTTGACACATGCTACCCTTGGTCTGTGTGTTGACACATGCTACCCTTGGTCTTTGTGTTGACACATGCTATCTTGTTCCGTGTTGACACATGCTACCCTTGGTCTGTGTTGACACATGCTACCCTTGATCTGTGTGTTGACACATGCTACCCTTGGTCTGTGTGTTGACACATGCTTGATCTGTGCATTGACACATGCTACCCTTGGTCTGTGTGTTGCTTCTGCATTAAGCATGACACTGACTTTTAAAAGCACTCACTTCTGCTGTTGTAGTTCTCTTGCATTTTATCTTTGATTTTTTTTATACCACACTTTGTAATAATATACAGGATTTTATTTGTTCCAAACTGTGTTGATATCTTGATTGTATGCAACTCATATTGATGTAAATTTTTCAACCAAGCTCTTTGCCACCATTATGTGCCATTTGTATATAGCTGTACATATATTTCACAAATAAGTGTACATACACATTTGAAATTATAACAGACTCTTGTAAAGTTTTGTAGACTGTATTTTTTTGCTCTAACCTTTACTTTATGGAAATAGAACTTGTTCACCTTGGTGTCATGTAGAACTTGCACTGATTTTCATCCAGTAAGGATGTTCATATTTTAGTAAACATCAACATTTCTGATTATTTTTTAGACAGGTACAACAAGGAAACTTGCAGTATAAGTTTACTGTAAAAAGAGATACCTGATGTAACCATTTAAAGGCTTCATTAAGGTTTATTTACCCATTTTTGTCATTACACCATGTATTTTGTCTATATGACTTCAGGTAATAAGTGCAGCAGAAACTATACATTGTAGTCAATTTTTTTGGAAGTTTTTGAAACTAACAAAAATTTAATCGTTTGTTCTAGTGGCAGTTGATTAAATATTTTTACCTATTTGAAATTACAATAATGTAATCAAGGTACTCCTATAACTTAGACTGTTTTTTTATAATGTATAGTTCATGCTGTTATCATTTGAAGTCTTATGGTTAAAATACATGGTGTAATAACCAAAAGGGGACAAAAACCATAACAAATTTGTGCTGTTATCATTTGAAGTCTTATGGTTAAAATACATGGTGTAATAACCAAAAGGGACAAAAACCTTAACAAGTTTATGCTGTTCTCATTTGAAGTCTTATGGCTGAAATACATGGTGTAATAACCAAAAAGTGACAAAAACCCTAACAAGTTTATGTTGTTCTCATTTGAAATCTTATGACCAAAGTACATGGTAATAACCAAAAGAGACAAAAAGCTTAACATGTTTATGCTGTTTTCATTTGAAGTCTTATCGCTGAAATACATGGTGTAATAACCCAAAAGAGACAAAAACCTTAATAAGTTTATGCTGTTCTCATTTGAAGTCTTATGGCCAAAATACATGGTGTAATACCCCAAAAGCATTAAAAACCAAAACAAATTTGTGCTCTTCTCACTTGAAGTCTTATGGCCAAAATAGATGGTGTAATAACCAAAAGGGGACAAAAACCATAACAAGTTTATGCTGTTCTCATTTGAAGTCTTATGGCCAAAATACATTGTGTAATAACAAAAAGAGGATAAAAACCTTAATCAATGTTGTGAAGTATTACATTATTGGTCAGCATTTGACTAGAAGATGATGCAGTACTTTTATGATTTTGAATTTTCCAGTTATGAGAAAAGATGAAATATTATACATGTCTCCTTCATTTATTCATGAATCATTTGAAATTTTAGTCACAGTAACTGTTTATGCTTTTAAAGATATATTCACATAAACACTGTTCAGTATTCAAGAACAAAATCACATAATTGGCTATTTAATGAATATTTGCAATGTAAAACTTGTAGTTCTGTGTTATCCTCAATTTAATGATATGTTGTTCTCTTATTTGTAAATTGTTGATTGCAATGTATATACAAGTTAATGCAAAGCAGATGGTCTTATTCTGCTAGAATTGGGTTGGATAGATTGATATTTCTGCATAAAAACATATAGACAGATTCATCAGACAATTCTTTTAATAGTTTGTATTTAATTTTGTTCCGTACATTCAACCCCATGAACACTCTACTCTGCTAAGTTTGCATTGTCAGATATCAATAAAGTTGATCAGTTACACTGAGGATTTTATTGTTAGATTCTAGTTCATTCTTGCCACTCTTTTTCTTTTAGAACATTGTTTACCCCACCCCCCACCCCTTCCCCCAACTGGATCTGGATCTGGTTTTAGCTCGGTTGAATCAAGATATATCTGAGTTCTAGCCTTCAAATTTATATGAGCACATATTTACATGCATCTTCACTAACCAAAGGTCATCAATCCACTTTGTTCCACATCAACCCTTGGCATATTTAGTTAGCTGAAACAGTGTTGTGAACAAGTACCCTCTTGTAGATAAAGGAGTCCCTGCCCATAGAATGCGAACTGAATTAACAAATGAGAGAGCCCATTATGTCACCAGTTAGGTGTTAAATATGGTGATTTCCATAATGTCCACGTGCATTGACTCGGAATTAAAAGTTCTTTGAATTGTTTAAACTGGAGAAACTTAGGTGCAACATGTGTCTTTGTATACGGAAACTTAGGTGCAATATGTATCTTTGTGTACGGAAGCTGCTATGATTATTCCTAACAATCTCCCAAGTTTAAATGTAATGGGGTCTGATTTGATCAGTTTCATTCAGCTGCATCTAATCAGCAGAATACTTTTTTTTAAATTTTAAAACTGACGCGAATGTGGAGATTACTGAATAATGTTATTTTTATCTTTTGTTCAAAGTTGTGGAAAGCACTGCAGGAAGTGTTACAACAGCATAAATGGATGCATGATGCTCTTTAGAAGTTGGTCAGTGACCTTAGGCTAAATGATTTACATGATGTACATATGTGTTTATACAGTATATGAATAAAACAGTAATGTTGAATTCACAGATTTACATAAGAGTTGATGCAATGATTTTTGGATCTGTATTCTCGGATGGTTATCCGGGTTTTTCAGCATATCTGTCGTTCTATTTATGATACAGTCGTGTGTCTTTGAACAATTCCAGTATTGTTTTGAATGCTATTATCTAGAATCTATCCACAAGGTACATGAATGGGACACAGCATCTCGACCAACTGGCAATGGTAGACACTAAAGCCATTAGTCAGCCTTGAAGCCTGTGGGAACCATAATGGCTCAGTGGTTAGGGCATTGGCCTTGTGACCAAAAGTGTGTGGGTTTGATTCCTGAATCAAATCAACGAGGATCAGCAAGCATGGTGTGTCTTTAATCAAAGCACTGTACTCTTCTTGCTGCGGCATGATGTAGCTTTCAGTGTGTTGATGTACCGTAAAACACTAACACTAAAAACGAATCCGACCTTGATGCCTTTTAATTTATGTAAAGTCCATTTGATTCCTCTAATTACCTATTTTTTTTTTCTTCAAGTTGTATCAAAATTCATTTGTTTTAGCAAACTTTAACAATAGGCCCAAGTCGGCATGTTATTGCTAACCTGGCTTACATAACATAACAGCGGATCATATCACTAAGCAGGCTTATGTAGTATTGTAAAAACATAACCCTAAACTATCTCCGAAACTTTATATCATGTCGATTTGACCTATTTTACTGTTGTCGGATAAAAATGACATCCAGTGATAAAGGCATAATTAATGTGCATAATCTCTTGCTTAATATCTAATTCATCCAAGATCTTAATGATAACCCTGTTTACTAATTTTTATCAAAATTGGATGAGTCATATAGCCTCTATATCCAGAGAGGTAACAAGCTCGGCCAATCAGATGGAAGATCATCTCATTAGTATGTGCAGAGCTCGCTTGTAATACAACCTAAGACAATGGCGACATAAGCCTAATTACATAGATGGTGCAATTTCCAATCGAAAATCGGTCTTTATAGTGTTACAAGCTCAGCCAATCATATAAAAGATTACCTCATAAATATGAGTAGATTTTCTCATAATCAAACTCATCCAACATCTTTATAGTAAGAGATTATTTAACAAGTTTGATAAAATCTGATAAGAAATAAAGTTGCTAGATTACTGACGAGTTCAATCAATCGAATGCAAGATCAAGTCATTAATATGTAATCATACTCTACAGAGATCGCGATGGTATAAGCCTATTTAATAGCAGCAATACATTTACCCATCACTATTATATAGCTTTATTCCTTTTCGTGTCGAAAAACTCGTCCGTTCGATGTGAAAACATTCTCCCACTTAAAGTGGAGAATTTGTCAACAAGCCACGTCACGCCCGTGCATCTCTCTGCGCCTGCGCGAACATTCATCTTTTTCATGGACGCCATACCTGGTGGTTGTGTCGCAAAAACGTAACCTGAGGAAAATTGTCTGCTGCGGTTTTCAACTACATTTCGGACTTCCCTCCTTCTAAATTCATCTGTGTTACAGTTGTCCGTCTCGGCTATATGTGTTTTATGCCGCTATTCGTCAGTGTTTAGTTCTAGGAAGAGTTTTTCTAGTTCTCCACGTGTACTCTACCCTTAGAGGGGTTAGGGTAAACAATATATCTTGTTTCTTTTCAGGTACACGGTAAGTCGTCTATGTCATCCCAACGCGACATAGAACAACTGTGATAGCGCCGCAATTAACATTCGCATAATTTTACAGAATTAATATTTCATTTATATATTATTCTCCTACTATTTCAATTGTTTCTTTATTATCTACGCGTGTCGCGTCGCATGCTTTTCTTGTACTTTCCTGAGACCAATAAAGCTTATCGAGTGAACTAGCTTCTAATATCTCTTGGGAAGAACATATATATGTATATTGTTTACCTGTAGCAAACTAACCACTGTGGTGCAGATAGCCCGCAAAGTATATGGTGAACGGGTATGTATAGAGTACGCGACGTACCAAAAAAAAGGTGAGTTTTCTACGTGTAGATTTTAAAGGTGAGTTTACACGTTATTATTATTGGTTGATATTTCAATAATATTTATTTCAGATAAAAAGAAACAATGCCAGCAAATCAGTCTGTAGGTAAGTGTGGCCATAAGAAGGCCCCATGGGATACACACTCAGACTGTCTTACCTGTTCCAAGTGTAAGCGGAACAGTCGCTGCAATATCTGTACAAATTGGACCAATGAAACCTGGAATCTTGCTGATTCCAGGCGTACTTATAGAGGGCGGAAAAAAATAGTTAAATCCCCCTCATCGTCTGATTTCTCTGGATTTTCTTTTACAGGTACTCAGACTAAGGCAACATACAGCAAGAAGGCCACTCTAGTTCACAAGAACATTCCGGGGCCCCAAGAGCCTGCACCAGCCTCCCCGGACATAGTTGAGGTCCCTCCTGTAGGGGCCAGTGAACGCTCCAAGAGTAAATCGTCTCTCCCGGGAAGGGAGAAGACGAAAAAGAGCAGTAGTGTGTTACTTACTTCCACCAGGAAGGAAGTATACCACTCCAAACATTCCCAAAGTAGCGTGTCGCACCCTCTCGAGGAGGGGCTACACCGCACCTTGGGTAGTAATGAAGACAGACGGACATCTGAGATGTCGTCTGACCGGTCACTGACCGGTGACCGGTCCGGTCACCGATCAGTGTCGGGTGGCCGGTCTTCCGGTCACCGGTCAATGTCTTCTGACCGGTCACTGACCGGTCCGGTCACCGGTCAGTGTCGGGTGACCGGTCCACCGGTCACCGGTCAATATCTTGTGACCGGTCGGTGACCGGTCCGGTCACCGGTCAGTGTCGGGTGACCGGTCCACCGGTCACCGGTCAATGTCTTGTGACCGGTCACTGACCGGTGACCGGTCCGGTCACCGGTCAGTGTCGGGTGACCGGTCACCGGGTACCCGGTACCGGTCACCGGTCTTTGGTTGATCACCGGTCACCGGTCTTTGGTTGATCATCGGTCACCGGTCACATCGTTCCGGTGACCGGTCATCCAATACCGGTCACCGGTCATAGGCCACCAGTCTTCTCGTACCGGTCACCGACGTCACACTGATCAACAATCAGAGGCCTCGTCGTACGGAAGGTCGCAGACCAGGGAAGGGGATCGGATCGGTATCCTTCCCTTCCCTTCCCTATTATACCAATGAATCCGTACGGGATGTGGGGACCAACATCTCATAATAATTGACCCCTTATGCCCCCTTGGGCTACTGGACCCTGGACTCTGAGTAGAAACGATGTTGCGGCTCGTGTTCCGCCATCGCCTCCTCGCCAGGTAGCATCCACTAGTAGAACCCGACGCATAGCATCATCCACGAAAGACAAGCGGTCTCGTCTTTCTCCTGGAACATCTAGAACACATAGAGCCCCTACTCAGCATGACAAACAAGTACGGGAAATGGCGCATAGTGCACCTCTGTTACTATCTCCAAAGGACATTGTGTCGCCCGGCCACCCTCCTGCTCGGAGTGTTCTAGATGATGATGCATTATCTATCATCGTCGATTCCAACGAGTACGAACTGGAAGCAACTAGACCCAGCTTCCCTCAACCAGAGGAAGCGGAAGAGATATGGTGTTTTGATAAGACGGTAAATGAAGTTTACCGCCTACTACCTACGGATTTGTGCCCGAAACCGTCTGGTACACAGTCCAAGAAGATCCTCTCCAGTTTGGAAAAGATCTCCGGGGCTCAACCACAATCAGATCTTCTGCTCCTTCCGCATTCCTCTACAATTGAGGAAATATCACAGAGGTTCTCCTCAGGCCAGGACATCGCTAGACGGCGCAAAGGGTGGGCTGTCCCAGCCTCTACTTTAAGACCTATGGTCTCTGCCTCTAGTTACCGGGTACATTCCCCGAAGTGGCCTGTTAAACCTCCTCAATTGGATGTAGATGCATCTCAAGTCGGCTTGACAACGGGAACCTGGGCACGCCTTTCTATTAAGACGATCGAAGCCATTGAGCAGAAGGTCCGTCTTCTGACCACCATAGCTTCTCATGCGGACCTCTTCTCAGCTACGTCGTTTAGTATGCTGAGGGAGGCCTCTCTGAATCCAGCCGCATTACAGCGTGTGCTGGAAGCTGTTGCCAAGACATCTCGGCATTCACTCGCTATTGCAATGGCCCTTTCAGCGGAACTCCTACACATCCGTCGTGATGTTGCACTGGACTCCTCGAGGGTCTTACTTAGCCACAGTAAAGACCTTCTATGGGCTGCTCCTTTGGAAGCTGAGAGTCTCTTCGGAGGTCTCATCCCCACTGTGGCCTCACAAGATTTGAAGGACCATCAACATAGGTCCTTCACAACTGCACCTGGCCCATCGCAATCGGCCAGGAAGCGTACTAATGTGCATCGACCTCAGGGGCCACCTGCTAAATTCTTTAAGCAGGTACAGCCCCAATATAGTGCACAACCTCAATATAGTGCACAACCTAAAGTGAGACCTCCTCGTCAGTCAGGTCCTAGGCGTGGACCTAGACGCCGAGGAGCCCCTAGGAAGAAGTTCTACAACCCACCTTCCTTTCCCAAGGAAGGAGGGGGGGACGGCCCTAGGGACTCGCACCCTCTCCTGCCATCCATTCCTCTCCCAAACATCCCCTTAGGGGCTCGCCTAGGCCTCTTTTCAGAGGCTTGGGCAAGTATCACGGACGATGGGTGGGTCCTTTCTCTTGTAAGCGAGGGTTACCGTATTCAGTTTCAGGAACAACCTCCACTATCAAGGACCCCGTATTCTTTCATCAGTTTAATCTGGTGAAACTAAGGGAAGAGGTAAATACCCTTTTACAAAAAGGGGCAGTCGAGAGGGTCCTGAACGATCAGTCTCCTGCATTTTACTCCCGAATCTTCCTGGTCACCAAGAAAAGTGGGAAATTTCGCCTTATTATCGATCTCTCCCCCTTAAACCGTTTTCTTTTGGAGGAACATTTCAAGATGGAGACCACCTCCTCAATCCGAAATGCGATGCGGCCATCGGATTGGGCGGTCTCCATCGACCTTCAAGATGCATATCTTCACATTCCGATTTTTCCACCTCATCGGAAATATCTCCGGTTTTGCTTGGACCAGGAAGTTTTTCAATTCCGGGTTCTGCCGTTCGGAATAGCTTCCGCACCCAGAGTTTTCACCCGAGTTATGGGAGTAATAGCGTCTTATCTACGAGTACGGGGAACCCTGATCCTCCAATACTTCGACGACTGGTTAATCCACAACGTTCAGGTTCAGTCCCTCCATCAGGATCTGTTACGTTGTTGGTCCACAGTAACTCGATTGGGTCTTTTACCCAACCTCGAGAAGTCAGAACTGATTCCATCCCAAGACTTCGTTTATGTAGGAATCAACTTCCTCACAAACCAGAACTTAGTCCGGGTTCCCGGAGAGCGTATAGATCGAATCCTGGCACTCTTAGAGACACTACGAGTAAAAACCGTGTTGTCTGCTCGCCTTTACCTATCCCTACTGGGAACCTTGAACGCCGCTGCAGATCTGGTTCCCTTAGGACGGCTCCATATGCGCCCTCTACAGTTTCTCCTACTCGCAAGGTGGAAACCACACAAGGATTCTCTATCAGCTCTGATTCCTCTAGGACCAGATTTCCATCATCATCTGCGATGGTGAATGAATCGAGACAGATTCCTAGCTGGGGTCCCCATGCACGCTCCGGATCCCCACTCCTACCTGTTCGCCGACGCGTCAGATTCCGGTTGGGGTGCTCATCTAGAGCCGGAGGGGGTAACTCTTCAGGGCCTTTGGACCCTACACGAGTCGTCACTCCACATAAACAACCTAGAAATGAAGGCTGTATTTCTAGCGTTACAAGAGTGCGTCGACAGAGTAAGGGGTCGTTGTGTCATGGTCTCCTCCGACAACACGTCCGTCGTAGCGTATCTCCGACGTTAAGGAGGCACACATGCTCCTTCTCTTTGCGTGGAGGTCTGGAACCTCCTCCGCTGGGCTACCACGGAGAACATCTCCCTCCGAGTTCGCCACATCCCAGGGAAAAAGAACATCTTAGCGGACAGTCTGTCCAGGTCAGGCAAATCAGTTCTCACAGAATGGACTCTTCACCACGAAGTGACAGAGTCCCTTTTCTCACTATGGGGAAGGCCCCTCGTGGACTTGTTTGCGACCAGGCTCAACAACAGACTCCCCTTTTACGTCTCCCCAGTCCCGGACCAGAGAGCGTGGGCAGTGGACGCGTTCAGCTTCCAGTGGGATCGTCTGTTCGCATACGCCTTCCCACCGTTCCAATTGCTTCCCCAAGTTCTGCAAAAAGTAAGAACTTCCACAGCCCGGATCATTCTCATAGCTCCGTTATGGCCCCAACGATCGTGGTTCAACGATCTTCTAGATCTATTGATAGATCAACCCAGATCTCTCTCTCACCGGAGGGATCTTCTGTCACAACACAGGGGCTCCCTCCTACACAACAGCCCACACATTCTCCACCTTCACGCTTGGTTCATCTCAAGCGATCTATCCGCCAGAACAAGTTTTCGGGCCGGGTTGCCAGTTGCATCATTCAGGCCAGGAGAGCTTCTACATCCAAGGTCTATGATGCCAGGTGGAGAATCTTCTGTGATTGGTGCAGTAGGAAACGTGTTGATCCCAGCTGTTCCTCTATAACTGCCATTGCTGATTTCCTTTTGTTCCTTTTCGAGAACAAAAGATGTTCAGTATCTACTATCAAGGGGTATAGAGCCGCCATTTCTAACACACTTAAATTCTCTCAGGGCTCGGAGATTGGTTCAGATCCACACCTTGCCGATCTCATTAAGTATTTTGAGCTACAGAGACCTGTCACTCGCTCTCTGACGCCTAGATGGAATCTATCATGTGTTTTATGGTCCTTAACAAAAACCCCCTATGAACCATTGAGTGAGGCATCCTTTCAGGATCTCACACTCAAGACGGTATTTTTACTCGCTTTGGCGTCTGCGAGCAGACGTAGCGAGATTCATGCATTGTCGGTGGACACTGGCTGTCTCCGTTTTAATGGCAATTTTGAATCCGTTTCCCTCCTTTGTCAGCCAGGATTTTTAGCCAAAAATCAATTACCTGCGGTAGCTCCATCACCTATAGAGATCCCCAGTCTTAGTCGAATCTGTGCTGGGGATGATCAAGATAGGCTCTTATGCCCAGTTAGGGCACTGCGTTTCTATCTAAATGCTTCAAAAGTGAAAAGAAAGGGCAGGAAACATCTTTTCCTTCCTCTTAAGGGCTCCGTTGCTATTTTGGCCTCCACGATTTCAAGGTGGATTGTCACCACAATTAAAAGAGCTTACCAGTCCCTTACTGATAGAGACCTTTCCTTTATGAAACTAAAAGCCCATGAGGTTCGAGCCGTCGCTGCCTCATGGGCCTATCTAAATCACTCTTCCTTGGAGGACGTCATGAAGGCAGCTTTTTGGCGATCCCATACTACCTTTTCGTCCTTCTACCTCCGCTCATTAGCACATCAAAGCGCAGGCATATTTTCTCTGGGTCCCATAGTTGTGGCACAACATGTGGCCCAGAAGGACTCCAGCAAATAGTAAAGTGGACATCTCCCCTCAAATGGTGAGTAGTTTACATTTTTTCTCTGTTTTTGATCAGTTTAACATCAGCCGACCCACCTAACTGACAAATTCAGCTATATAATAGTGATGGGTAAATGTATTGCTGCTATTAAAATGTAGTTTTTTGGGGGGTAAAACTAATTTTAATTATGCAATACTTACCCATCACTATTATCAAATGCCCTCCTCCCACCCCGCTCTGATGCCCTGGCGTAATTTCGTCTATGAAAAAGATGAATGTTCGCGCAGGCGCAGAGAGATGCACGGGCGTGACGTGGCTTGTTGACAAATTATCCACTTTAAGTGGGAGAATGTTTTCACATCGAACGGACGAGTTTTTCGACACGAAAAAGGAATAAAGCTATATAATAGTGATGGGTAAGTATTGCATAATTAAAATTAGTTTTACCCCCCCCCCCAAAAAAAAAAAAAAAAATACATTTTACCAAATTGGATCAAAATCCTATCAAAAATGCATCCACTATAGTGGTAAAAAACAACAGCCAACGAGATGCAAGATCACCTCATACATATGCATAGGCCTCACTCATAATAAGACTCCTCAACATTTGATAATATTAGCATACTTCCTTAAATTTCATTAAATCATGTCTGAAACACTGTCTCTTGAGTGGTAAGAAGCTCAGCCAGTGAGGTGTAAGATAACCTCCGTAATATGTGCAGATTTTGCTTATAGTCATTGGATAGATGATGCAAGTCCATTTACCAATTTTCAGCAGAAATACAGTGGCTAAAGTGTTGACAAACTCGGGCAGTCAGATGCAATATTGCCTCATTAATATGCATGAATCTCGCTCATAATTGTACCCATCTAAGATCATCACGATATAAGTTTATTTACCAAGTTTAATCAAAATTTGATCATAAATAAGTCTTCAGAGTGGTACCAAGCGCAGACATTCATTTGCAAGGTCACCTCATAAATATGTATGGAACTTGCTCATTATTGAATTCCTCAGAGAACTTGATGATACAAGACAATAGTTCAAGCTTGATCCAAATCGGAGTAGAAATATGGTCTCCAGAGTGGAAACAAGCTCATCCAATCAGATGCAAGATCACCTCAATAATATGTTTGGGTCTCGCATATTATCTAACTCTTCTGATATCTTGATAATATAAATCCATATTCCAAGTTTCATCAGAATCAGATTAGAAATATGTCTGCTAGGGTGATAACAACCCCAGTCAATCAGATGTAAGATCACATCATTAATATGCGTGGATCTCTCTCCTTAGCAGAATTGTTCGAGATCTTAATGATATAAGCTCATATTCCAAGTTTTCTCAAAACTTGATCAGAAATATGTCTTCAGATTGGTAATAAGCTCAGCCAACCAGATGCAAGATAACGTCATAAGTATGCACTGATCTCGCTTATACTGAAACTCGCCAGAGATCTTGATGATACAAGTCTATGTTCCAAGTTTGATCAAAACTAAATGGACTGGTCAGAGCCTGTGTATTACACAGAATGTTTTTGTTTTTCAAACAGTTATTAAGAAATAAACAATTTCAAATAAGAATAATTCTTATGTGTTTGTCTTTCATCAATGAATTTTCTACTGAATGCCACCCTACAACTTGTGACCATTTGTTCACTGATAGGTATAATATTAGTACCCTGCCTCCTGTGCTGACCTATACAAAAGTCTACATCAGAAAACTGAAAGTTATTGTTGCATGATACATTATTATCATAACTTCTTTCAGTTTCAACGTTATTCTTACTTTTGGACAGTTTAATCCCAAATTGAAACAGCACTCTTGTAAAAATCTACCTATTCCGCCGACATTTTTAGTACAGCATAGACTGGTCACGTCATGACGAGATCATGCAATACTGGATCTAGTCCGTTATAAACTCTCTACTGATTTGTATCATTATATTAGAGGATGCTTTTAACATTTTGATTTGTGATTTAATTTATATTTTTAATGGAAGTACAATTTTGTTGGAAGCAAAAAATTTCGGCATGCAGCTGTTTCTACAACGGCATTGATTATAGATATGTTACCCAGTTTTACCTGATCGCATGCTCAGTCTTAGCCTGTATTCAATACTTCGGCGGTATAGGTAGATTTTTATTAAAAGTGCTGTTTCAGCTTGGGATTTAGCTCCCAAAAAGTAAGGACCAAGCTGAAAATTGAAAGAATGTGTGAGACAAAAATGTGTCATCCAACATTGACTTCCGATTTTCTGATGTATACTTTCATACCAAAGTTGACATTTGTTCAGATGTTGACCAGGTCAAATACACACAAGTCGTCCTAATACTTCGATTAGAACCCGCAAAGGGTTAACAATAAAAATCCAATAAAAACAACTGCGAGTAAAAATCTCTGATTTAACAACAAGCATACAAACTGTTTCCGTCTACACACTATATCTACCTGCACACACTCTTTGAAAATTCAAAGAATTTTGGTCTCTCACGAGATAGCATTTATTAATACTTAAAAGTATTTTTTTTCTTAAATAATACTTTATGTACGTTTTGGTTAGTTCTGGTAAATATTTGTTCCGCTTGAGTATTTTCTGTATTAGTACGCTTACGCCATCCTATAGATTGATTATTAATCAACCACCCCTAAACATATATATGTCTGACTTTGTCTAATATCATTTAAACCTATATGTGGTAATAGGTTGGGGATCTCAACAGTTTCCAAGTTAAATTCCAAGGGCAACGTTCCCCCGACCGTTTCTTACGTTGTTTTCAACTATGATTTTGACACATATATGACAAATATTTGTTGAGTTAAAGTTTTGTTTTTATCTTCCGCGGTGAAAATCATAGGTTTTGCGTTTTTATGTTTTAATTTTTGCAACTTTTAAAGTCTTATCCAATTAATCTTTAAATACTTTAATATAACTGGTACTTTTATAAACAATTTATTTGTATTCATTGTATATTGATTTGAGGTACAGGCAAAATTCTTAGAGAATTTGTTTCGCTGTTTTGATTGTCTCTGCACTATTGGTGCAAGCCTTGTCGGTTTGCAACAATGTCCAACTTTGATTGAGTGTATATGATTCTGTATGGTCTTCGGTAGGTTTTCCAAATCACTCCCAGATTCACAAAAATGGCAAACTAAAATTTAAGGTGAAGTTTTAAATTCGTAAATTTAATGAATAAACATACTTCAGGCATGATATTTATCGTGCTGCATAGACTGTAACACAGTCTTTTGTGTTCTGTTAATTTTTCGGGTCTATTAAAAAATGTAAGCATTTTCTGCATATGTACTTTTGTCCATTTTGTATTTTAATTTAGTATGGTAACAGTCTAAGTAGATCTCTAGTATCTACATAATGGTACTTTCATTCTTTGCCCTCACCATTACAGACGATTAGTATATTAAGGTGATTTTGTTTCCTTCTATTTCACTTAATCTAAATGGTTTGATTTAGTTTCTCTCAATTTCGTTTAACACGTACCTTTCTCCGACTGCCAGTATTTCATACACATTGGGGACCTTGGGTGGCCGAGTTGTCTAAAGCGCTCGCCTTTACCGATCAATGCCATCTCACCTCTGTCCGCGTGGGTTCGAGTCTCGGGCTAACCCAATGTGGGTATGTGAGAAAGCTTGCCAGTACCTTCCCGTAGGTCAGTGGTTCTCCCCTGGGTTTTCCCGGGTTCTACCTCCACTAGTTATAGTGGCCGCCATATATAGCCTATCATGTGCTGAAAATGGCGTTAAACCCACAAAACAACAACAAATCATAAAGATTTACGTAGACATATAGTTTGTTTTCGAATTTATCAATGTACTCTATCTATCTATGAAAACTAAGAGAGTATTTGTTTAAATTGTACTTGGTTTGCTTTGTGGATTCGTGAAGCTCTGTTAAACTCAATGAATGAATAAGAACATCTAGAAGATAAATTAGAGTTAATCAGATAGCAGACGGAAATAATTAAAACATTTGACCACAACGTAGTTGAAAAGGCACACAAATCGCTTACTTAATATCAAAGCCAATAGAGCCAACTAATAAGAAACGTTAAACAAGTTGATTAGATAAGTAAGAGAATACATGTACCAAAGCAGATCATTATTAAATAAATGAAAAATGTGTATATTTTTAACAATGTGTAATTTTAAAGCAATTTTTCAGTAGATCGTGTATGTCTTGATAATTTACTTCAGTCATTTATAGAATGTAGAATGTGTGTAGAATAAACCGTGAGAGTTTCTGGCACACTGAATGTTTTTCTGTGAAAAATGAATAATTAAATGTAGATGCAACTCAGCAAATCTGTATGTGTAATTCTGAAAATTTAAAAGCAAAAAATATGCCTTGGTGTGCCAGAACTCCCACTGTCTATAGTACTAAAATCGGCTTGCATGGTGAGCCTTAAAGTTTCCTACTGCCATTATAGGATGAAGTATGGTTTGCATATGTGAGTGAATCATTAAAAGAAGAAACAAGTAATCAACAATAGTTAAAATACCCAAACATCTTCAAGTTAGATCAACTTTATTAAATGTTTGCATTTGTATCACGTAACCCAAGCTTCACGTAGTGCCTCAGGGAGATGTTAGAATATTCATATAATGACTCTTGTACACGGTCACTACCCAACATGCTGACTCAGCGACATGGGTCTACATTCAATATGAATCCATACATGCACAGGATGCTGACTCACGGACACGAGTCTACATTCAATATGAATTCATAGGTACAGCCTGCTGACTCAGGTATACAGGTCTACATTCATTATCAAACCATATATACACAGCATGATGACCTAGGAGCACGAGTTTGCACTAAATATGAATTCATGCATACAGAATGCTGACTCGGGGATACGGGTCTATATTCAATATGAATCCATACAGACACGTGAATAATCTAAAGTTGCATAGCATTGGGATGTATTATGCAAAACACTTACGAGATAACAACATACGTTTCAAAAGATGAAACAGCATACGACCCGTAATGGAAAACCCACATTTAAAACTGTATATAATGTGATAATAATGTCTTATGTTTAAGAAAGAAAACAATTGATCTGTAAGTATGGTGTGAAATTTTATGATTTATACATTTGCTCGGTGAAAAAGGTTTAGAATACTAGAAGAATTTAGATAGCACTTAAGATAAAACTACTCAACCACAAAGTATTTATGAAATTATGACAACTTTACAGAATCTTCGTGCTTACGTTAAAGTTCTGGTCCTACATATTTACTTTGCAGAGATGGATGTATGTGTTTTTGAGGCTTCATGTGTTTTGCGCAATCATGTTTCGATGACATGAATAAAATATTGTTAAAAAAAGATGTATAATATTGTCATAATTGTGACGCTTAATTTGGTCCTGTCTCGGAGTTTTTATCTCTGCATCTAAATATATATTTGTATAGTACTAGTATTTGAGCAACAAACTTGAAGATAATCGAAATACTAAAAGCTTGGCTATACCGCACCACAAATTTGACAGAAAGCTAGAACTTTAAATGGTTGCAAGCTTTTCTCAACTTTGTTTCTCCCCTTTGTATGATATTACAATGGCTTAAATATACATCCAATGTAATATCAGTTCGAACCTCTCTACAAATCACAAGCAGATCCCGGTCACTTGTAGGGATACACCATTATCAGTTAATTTGTAATTACTGTTTTCTATTAGTCCTTTTTCTAAGACGAATTATAAGTATTGTTGTCAGCATGACGAAAACCACGAATCCTGCACTGGACCCTACAAGGACAGCTATGAGGGATGTGTTGGTCAGATTGAATGAGCTTGAGTCCTGATTTTTTGCCGATGTGATCGACTTGGTACTGTTGTCATTTTGCTTGGGTTTCTTGGATTCTGTGGATTGGGAGTTAGATGTGTCTGGAACTGATGATGATATCATATCAGTCAGAGAGGTTAAACTTGAAGCATTTGCTTTGCTGATTTGTACCAGCAAATTGGAAGTAGATATAATTAATGTAGCTGACCATGAGATGGTTTGGGAAGGCGATGCTATTTCCAACATTCTTGGTGGCGACAGCTGTGAGTCATATGTGAAAGGCATGGACCCAGTTGAACGTTTCAAAGCTGGTTCACTGGACGGTCCACCTGCCTCAAATGTGATTGCTTGTAAAGACGAATAGTGTAAGCTCTTTGTTGAATGGAATGATCCGAAGAGTCTCAACAAAGAATAGGCACCCATTGCTGTTGTTCCTGATTGCTGAAGTAACATTTCAAAATTCATAGGGGTTACAGGAACAAAAGAGGACTTCAGTATCAGTTCTGATGCCATCAGTTCACTAATCTTTAACATCGGTGGCGTTGTTGATGATCTCGACAATGCCAGTTTTGATGGGAATATGCTTGGTTCAGACGACACTATCTTGGATTCAACTGTAGT